>OY101447.1:12606496-13070267 GCA_956483635.1 Panzeria rudis
TTCCAAAATCAGGGAACGCAAATAAACACTATTCATTTTAAATTAACACTTTTCTTCACAAAATAGACTTTTCTTTTATAAGCACGCAAACTATTTATAAATCAAAACAAACAATTCAAAATAGAAATTGTTACTCCCATGATATTCACAATAGACTTTTTACTCCCAAAAAATTCGCGATACCAATTTTTTGGGGATGGGAATACACGTTTACTCCCAAACAACTTATTCCCATAACATTCGCGATAGGGGTGATAGTGTTTTGCAAAACTGTTAAGAAACTCAATAAAAATAGGGTATATTTTATTCGTTTTGGGGGGTTCCGTTCCGTTGTACAGACACACACTACAAACTTATAACACCGCTTTTTTTGGTCGGAGGTTAAAAAATAACGAAAATTCGTTTCAAAGCAAATTTTTTCCATACAAGTTAAAAAAAAAGATCACTTCAAAAATTCTTGTAAAATCGAATTTCCAGATTCCATAGTCTTTTTACTATAAAATACTTTGCCGAATGCCGCGAATTCCATCTAAATCGATTAATTGGTTCGAAAGCTTTCGTTACCGAAAAATGTCAAACTCATCAAATTAGCGGGAGTCGTAGGGATGGCCTGCAAGACAAGGTCAACCGTTTTACATATTTTTCATATAATAAATTTGTAGAATTTTTTAAGGAAATGAGCTATGGGACATTCCATTGTGACTGGTGCGACAGTTGACCAACTTTCAGTTGTAACTATGAGATCGGAAACATATTTTTTAACATAGAAAATTTATACACACATAAAAAAATAATCGAGCAATTTCTAAGTGACTGTTGAAATGTGCTTGGTTGTGTCTAAAGACGATTTTCAGCCAAAATTTTTTAATTTACGAGTCTGTGTTGTAAAATATATGTTTTTGTTTTCATTAAAAATTTTACTAATAATTTTCGTGACTGGTGCGGCAAGTCACTGTGACTTTTGAGACTGAAATAAAATGTTACTCATGATCATGAATGATTCGAAGAACGGTGAACGTCTATAGTTCTTACTGAATTTAGAATAATTAATGAATGAAATTTTAGAAATTTGTTTAAATATTACGCATATTTTCAGATAACATGTAGTGAACATTTGCACATTGTAAAATTTGTTTCGCGTACTTTGCTGCTTCTGGTCACTGGAACGCAACCCAACAATGATCTACTTATCAAACTGAAGGAAATTCTTCTAAATCCATCCGATTCTTCGTTAGAAATTGATATGGATAGTGCTAAAAACGATTTCTTTTTATCACTTCAACATTTGTTCAAAAATAAAATACATGATGTTTGGTATATGGTGGTGCAATACCTGCTGGACTACCAGAAAGTGCACAAATGTAAATTGATAAACAGCGACATTATATCTATGCACATGCCCAGAGTTTTCCGCAATATTATGTCACAAAAGGAAATAAACTTTTTGGGTAACTATTCCGTACACAAACATGCTCGTATAAAAAAGAAACTGTTACGTTCACAAAATAATATATTTTTTTCTCTTTAATTTGTCAGAATTATTCGTTATGCTTACGGCTGATTCCTATTCAAAGGTTTTGTTAGAAAAATTGGAAAATGATTTGAGAACAGATCACCAAAAACTCAATTTCTTAACTTTATCCGAAATGTATAATGTACACTTTGAAGAAACCGCCAGTGTAGAGGCAATAAGGAATAAGTATGGGCACTATTCTAACTATGAATAAACTTGTGCAAAAAGAATTTAATTAATTGTTGTGGTTAGCTTATCTATATGATGGCAAGTCGTCAGTAGATCTTTAAAAAATCAGCCTAACATTTGTTGTCCTCCAATGGAGGATCTGTCAGAAGTTAAGCCGATGTAATCATGTCTGAAAAGTTTTCAAAACTCGCCAGACTCTCAAACAAGAAATGAGAATCACAATACAAAAGCATAATAGTTCTTCTTTTAAAAACACAAAACTGATACAAACAAACAAACAAACAAACAAACAAACAACACAACGAAAAAATTATAAAATTAATTAAATTTTTTTGCACATAAATTCTTCAGAATATCCGATTAAGTTAATACATTTTCAAATTTCCTTGAATTATGTTGCAGACGTAATAAACATTATTATTATTTGGAATTTTGCAAGCAAGATCCTTCTATAAAAGGCAGGTTTAATGTGGAAATTGATAGCATAGAACAACTACTGAAGGAATTCCATAACAAGCAATTGGATGTTCATCTATTGGAGCGCATGAGCACAGATTTTCAATTAGATTATCAGAAAATGTTGGTGACGCAGGTGGGTTTCCTAAATGATTTATTACTTTTTTAAGGATTGTTAGCAAGTTTTCTATATTATAAATTTATATTTTAAATATTTATTTGTTGTGGGTTAAGCAAGCCTATGTGAAACGTTTTCAAACTCGTTTGATCTCCTTGAGAGTTTTTTTTATATAAGCATTGGCGTTTGAAAACATTTCAGGCATGATCGCTAAATGTTTCGTCACCTTATTATTGGTTTGACCCATAAACATAGGAAAAAGCATTAGAAAGCAGCAAACCAATAATAAGCTGACGGTTTGCTGATGAGTTGGGTTTAGCACCAACGAAATGCAGGCTAGCTTAACCCACAACAAGTAGCAATTTGTTCAAATACTTAATTTCTGAGAATATATCAAATAAATTAAATAAATTTGATGTTTTTTTATTTTTTATTTTCAATTAGGTGGTTAGCATTTTACAGGCCCAGGAAATGCAATATGATATAAAAACCGACAGCTTTGGCGATGAGGAACTTGTAATGATTACCACCGTGCAGGATATTAGAAATCTATGCCACCCTTATATAAACGAAATCAAAAATATTGATTTATTAACTGCAAAACTTAAACAGTTTATACATGAGGTAAATGCTTATTTTTGAACACTACATTTTATATATATGTAGTTTTGTCTTATTGCAAATTATAATTGCATGGCGAATATTTGTCAATTTACAAAGATTGCGGTTTCTGATTTCACACCGATTTTCGAAATCGAGTCTTCATCAGATCTAAACGAAAATAACATGTTCGAAGAAATGTTTTTTTTTTTAATAAACTGTAAACTGCTGGCTGTAACGATCGATTTCTAAATATAACCAACTCTTAACCTCAAATACATTTTCAGCCTTATCATGAATTCCACATGTGAAAATTTCCGAATAAAATTTTTTGTTCACATGGATTTTAATTTCGTATCATGAATTCCATGTGAATAAAATAACAAGCCGGTTTTTAAAAACATGTATGGGATGTTTTTTGAGAGCAAAAAAAATCTAAAATAAATTTTTTCGGACTTTACAAATTTAAACATTCGGAAATTTTCACAACACATTTTATTCATGATACGAAATGTTCACATGTTCGGAAATTTTCATGTGAAATTTTATTCATGATAAGGCTGATTATGTGATGATCCGGATGGAAATGGGCCTTATCTTCTGGTGGCCGAAATTGAGTTAGCTAAAGCTAGGTAAAATGCTGAAAATAGTGCCGTTTTTTACCGCGAAACTTAAAAAATTTACCAAGATATGAATTTTGGAATATTACAGATGTAAAAATATAGTTTTGAGCAAATGAGCCTTAAAATTTGCCAATATTGTGGAAGAAAGAGCCAGAGGTTGGGAAAAATCTCTTTTTAAGTCTTTTTGGAGGTGAATATAGGGATAATTCCACTTGTAAAGCGTGGGAGAGGAAGTCTGAGCAGTTATACCAACCATCTTAATCTTACAATCGACAAAATTTAAACAAACAGCTATTTTCCTCCGTCCGATTCTAGTGCATGCCTGAAAATCGATCCATAAATTGCATCGATATGCGATAATCAATATATCGGGCGGCCACTTTGTCAGTCCGATTTTCACTTAAATTTCTATGGGACCAAACTGCAAGCATACACTTTCAAATAAAACTCTTTTTCAAAATTGGTCTATAAATGGCTGAGTTATGTGATCATCAATATTTCGGGAGGGCAAAGTGCCCCTCCGTTTTTTCGAAGAAAAAAAAAATTATGGGACCAAACTGCAAGCAAACCTCTTCAAACAAGACAATAATTTTAAAAATTGGTCCATTAATGGATAATCAATATTTTCGATTTTGGAAAAAATTATGGGACCAAACTGCAAGCATAAATTTTCTTTTAAAATCTGCTCATAAATGGCCGAGTTATGCGATAATCAGCATTTCGGGCGGGCAAGCAAAATGCCCCTCTGTTTTTCGAAAAAAGCTTATGGGACCAAACCAAACCTCTTCAAAGAAAAAAATAATTTTGAAAATCGGTCCAATAATGGATAATTAATGTTTCCGATTTTCGAAAGAAAGTACTATGGCGGCTAAAAATAACCTCGAATGACGATTTTTGGGCGGGGTCACGCCCATACAAAGTAAATACACATTCGTTTTCTACTACTTCTACTCAACCGATTCTTAAGAAACTTTGCACACGCATTAAGTTTCTGTTTAAATACTAAAATGCAAAATAAATATTATTTTTTAAAAACTTCTAATAAACCGATTCTTATGAAACTTTGTATACATCTTTAGTTATCGTTACAATACAAGATTATCTTTAGAAAAGTGGGCAGTGCCACGCCCAAGAAAAGTAAATAAGCATTTTAACTACTTCTACTTAGCCGATTCTTATGAAACTTTGCATACAGATTTAGTTATTGTTACAATACAACATTGTGGTTAGAAAGGTGGGCAGTGCCATGCCCATGAAAAGTAAATATTCATTTTAACTACTTCTACTTATCGGATTTTTATGAGACTTTGCACACACAATTAGTTCTCGTAAAAGTACATGATGCTAAAATATGGGGGCGGTGCCACGCCTATTTTGTAGTCGGTTTTTTTTCAAGAGTTATTAACCGACTTCAAAAAAAGGAGAATGGTGGATGTTCCCTCAAAACTCCACCATTTAAAAACCGATTTCGGATTTTTTTTCTTTATTTAATAGAATGTACTTCCAGATTGGTCCCGTTGAAAAATGGGCGGGGTCACATCCATACGAAGTAAATACACATGGCTTTTCATCTACTTCTAGTCAACCGATTCCTATGAAACTTTGTACACACATTAAGCTTCTCTTTGAATACTACATCATGATTAAAAAAGTGGGCAGTGCCACGCCCATGCAAAGTAAATATCCCTTTTTAACGACTTCTACTCAGCCGATTCTTGTGAAACTTTGCATACACATTTAGTTATTATTACAATACAAAATTATGGCTAAAAAACTAGGCAGTCTACTTAACCGAATCGTATGAAACTTCGCACACAATTAGCTCTCGTGAAAGTACAACAGTGCCACGGCTATTTTGTAGTCGGTTTTTTTTGCAAGAATTGTTCGTTATCGTTTAAATTATGTACTTCCTGAAACTCACATCGGATTGATCTTTTTATACTGGCTAATTTCTTAAATTGAAAAAACCGTGTCGAATATCAAATTCGATAAAAATCAATCAATTCGTTTTAAGATTTATCGTTAAAATTTTCGAAGAAATATGTTTCTTGTCAAATCGACTTTTAAGATTGAAAATTCAGGGCAGCTTCGCAACAACTGGGCCGATTTTAATTTATATATATTTTTTAAATGCGATACGATTTAAACTGGTCTTAGTTATGCCCGGTCTCTAGTTGATACCATATCTGATCGAGTCGAAATTCGGCATCCTGTTGCTTCAATGATATTAAAAGAACAGTAGTATTGAACTAATGCTGACAAATCACCTGTAGCGTGAGATTCTAATATTTTTAATCTAATTTTATGTGTAATATTTTGATTAAATTTCTCTTTTTCTAGATACACATCTATTTTTATGAATTATATTTGTGTGTTATTGAAATCCTTTTACATTTCGATGCCGTGCCCACAGAAATGGCAGTATGGACGAGTATTTTACACTTTTTAAAACACAAAATGACGACAAGGCGTCGTAATCGTCCGGGTCAAATGGAAACCGATATGTGGTTTGAGTCACAGAATGAAATTGGTGTTTTGCCAAAAATATCACGCTATCGTTTGCCCTTCAAACCCATAGTTGAACAGCCGTTGAAAGATATTTTAGATACCGAGCTAAATGTAGATAACTGCGAAAGTTGGTTCCCGCTCATACAAATGCACATGACTTTGAAGGGATCCACAGATATAGCTCATAATTGTGATTATTTTTGTATGTCGGCGGTGAAGAATTCTATAGGCGAATACAAAAATCGAGATGATGCAGAGACTTGGCATTTACAGCCCACCAATAATGCTTTCTTGAAATCGGTATGTTACACTTTTGTTTGATTCGATTTATTGATAAAAGAGATTTTTCCCTCAAAATTCTCTCTAAAGATCTTACGTTTGGTCAAACATGTCCATAATCCCTCTAAGGCTTTCATGATCTTATATTTTGTTTCCAACTATGCTCCCGATGGAGCCGATCAAGTGGAAGCGTCTTATGAGTGCTATAAATTTGCTTTGAAAAATAATGATGTCATTACGGATCACAAGTGCCAGGAACAATTGGCGAAAATTAAACGCAAATATCCCACACTAAAAACTCAGCATTTACTTTATGTTTATGGCTTAACAGATGAAAAACTAATGCGTTTAATAGAGAATCCTTCGGAACTTATTTATAATTTGTATCATTCGGATATTATTCTGAGGGGTGGCAAATTGGACATAAATGCTGTGGTCAAAGAAATTGCCGACCTGCATAATCTGAATGTGGAACCCATACAATTCAAGTTATTACAAAAATGGCTATCATTTACAGTAGATACGCCAGATGGCACTATAATGGATGAGACCTTATTTGAAGATCAAAATTTATTAGAAAATTCTACCGAAGAGTTTAGTAATGCCGCAGAGAATGTCATAAGGTACTTTAATTTGTAGATTGACGAATTTTTAATTAAAATATTTAACATTTGTTTCTTCTTTACAGAGCTAATTACATTATAAATAGCTGGCCCATAGATGTGGCTGTACAATTTTTAGTGGCCAATATATTTCCTTCAGATGGGTAAATTATGAATTTAAATTTTTTTATTTGCATTTTATTTCAAAATATAATTCGCATTTCCTTTCTTAGTTCTGTCAATACCTCCAAACAGTTGCAGATGTATGAATGCTATTTCAAACTATATAACGGCAGCAGCAGCGCCTTTGACAACATGTTTAGCCAAAAGCAGTACATTACTATAAAGTGCGTGCATGAGCTTAAAAAACTGGGCTACAATTCAAGTTTGGACAAATTTGCTGAAAGCAATAAAATCGACATTCTAAAGACGATATGGTCACGAAAATCTCACAATTCTAATACTTTACAAATATTGGCCAATATTTGTTTAGGTTTCGATATTTATATATCGAAAATATGGAATGGCATATTGAAACGTATGGTTATGTTAAATATGGTTAAAGATTTGAATGCATTAGTGGATGTCTTGTCATGTAAACCGCAATTGTTACACACTGAAGGTTTGGTAAAGTCTTGGGATTGTGTTTTGTTGGAACCATTTAAAAATGCCACTCAAGTAAGATCTTTTGATCAGGAAGAGATATTGCACAGGACTTTATTTAGGTTACAGGTAAAATATGAAGATGTTTTGAAATTTATTTCTATAACGATTTTGTTGCTTGTTGTTGTTAATATTTAATTTTATATTTCATAAACTTTTTTCAGAGCTGTCCGGTAGTTCATTATTTGAATCTTTTAAGGTTTGCCGAATCGTGCTTGCTTTTAGATCGTCCTCATATGGCGGCAATATTTTTAGCATTTTGTAGAACTGAGAACCAAAAAAATGAAATCAAAAAGGTTTGTTTCTTTAAAATGAACTACGCGTCTGCGCGTCTGATTTTCATTCATAAATATATTTTTCATTTTAGCGCTTTACTATGCGCAACGATAAAATGCGCCAAAAAATTTTGGAGTTGGAAGATGTGGGCATTTTGCCATTTGTTTTAAATTATGCTCTTAAACAATTGAATCTATAGTTCTATATTTATTTTATTTTTCGCATATAATTGTAAAATTTGATTTAAATTAATTTGAACAAATATAAATGATATTTTACTTTTTATGGATTAAAAGAAATCTACGATCTTATTGTAAAACTAGATGAGAACGTGAAAATTATAGATTATTAACTTTTATCATTTTTATTATGTTTTACAAGGTTTTAATTAAATAAAAGTTATATTTGTAATTCAGTAATTTCTTTTGCTTTAAATTTAATTTTTTTAAATCAGTTTCATATATACTTTTCAATCTATTTTACTGGAAAACACAACTCTGAAAGTATTAAGTAACTACTTTTTAGTATCGAGTACTCAAAAAAAAAAACGACCAGTACTGAGTACTCGCTACCCAAATACCCAATACTTTTACAACTCTAAAACTAAGGCTCGCCACCAATTTTTTATTTAATTTTTTCCTTCCATCGGATGGGGTTATTTTTATTATTTTTTTTTTTGGAAATGTGATGCGTAATCAAAGCTTTATATGAAAACTTCCGAGGACTTTAACTCGGAAAATATGGGTTGCCCCCAACTTTTTTATTTTATATTTTCTTCTTTTTTTCAATTTTCTATAACATAGGCCAATTTTTTTATTTGGACCAACTTGGCTAAACTAGATTTAAGCCCATCCTTTCAAATAAAAAAAATGGAAATCGGTTTATAATTGGCTGAGGTATGAGGTAGCACACATATAAAATAATTCTGGTAAAAGACCGACTTGAATACAAAGAGCAAAACCTTTCATGCCCTTTCATATAAACAATTTTTAAAATCGGTATACAAATGAGGAGTTGTGCGATAATCAATATTTAGGGTGAAGGCGGGGAGGCTTTGCCCACAGATTTTCGAAAAAAATTATAGGACGAAACAGCAGGCAACCGCTTTCAGAATAAAAAAAATTTGAAAATCGGTTCACAAATAACAGAGTTATGCATAAGCGGAGCAAATTTCCCTCTTCGATTTTGGAAAAATTTGGGTCCTAACTTCAGGCAAACACTTTCAAACAAAAAAAGAATTTTAAAAATCGGTATACAAATGACTGTTATGCAAGGGGGGAGCAAATTCCCCCCTCCGATTTTTTAAAAAGAAATTATGCGACCAAACTGCAGGTAAACCCTTTCAAACAAAAAAAGACTTTTGAAAATCTTTTCTAATTCTTGCAAAAAAAAAATGACTACAAAATAGGTGTGGCACCGCCCCCATATATTATCATCATCTACTTTTACGAGAACTAATTGTGGGTGCGAAGTCGCATAAGAATCGAATAAGTAGAAGTAGTTAAAATGAAAATTTACTTTTCATGGGCGTGGCACTGTCCACTTTTCTAACCACAATGTTGAAATGTAACGATAACTAATTCTACATATATGCGAAGTTTCACGAGAATCGGCTAAGTAGAAGTAGTTAAAATGTTTATTAACTTTTCTTGGGCGTGACACCGCCCACTTCTAAACATAATCTTGTATTGTAACGAAAACTAAAGGTGTATGCAAAGTTTCATAAGAATCGGTTTAAAAGAAGCTGTTGAAAAATAATATTTACTTTGCATGGGCGTGGCACAGCCCACTTTTTGATCCTGATGAAGTATTTAAACAGAAGCTTAATGTGTGTGTAAAGTTTCTTAATAATCGGTTGAGTAGAAGTAGTAGAAAACTAATGTGTTTACTTTGTATGGGCGTGATCCCGCCCACTTTTAAACGGGACCAATCTGGAAGTACATCCTTTTGAATAGAGAAAAAAAATCCAAAATCGGTTCATAAATGGCGGACTTTTGAGGGAACATGCATAAAAAAATAGATGACGAATTCTCCTTTTTTGAAGTCGGTTAAAAAGTAAAAAAATACACACGAATTGATAACCTTCTTTTTTTGAAGTCGGTTAAAAAATACATGACGAACTGCTAGCTTTTCTCTTAACCGTCTTTCTTGAAGTCGATTAAATTCACGCATCATTTTCACATCACATCATTTTCTAATAGGGAAGAAATTGCTACCGATATCGATATATCGGCTATACTTCCGATTTTCCGATACATCGGTATCGGCGATATTTTACTGTCGATACGACGATACCTTTCAAAATTGTTTCAGTTTTTTTTAACAAATAATTTATTTTTTGTTAATTTTACTATGAGTTCAATTCTAATCGTTGATTTTTAAATCTTATTAATATCAATTTTAAATATTAATAATATTTTACGCTGTTATGTTGTAAAAAAAGAATTTATTTTTTGTTAATTTTACCGTCAATTCAAATTCAATTCGTTGTTTCTTAAATCTTATTCCCAGCAAAAAAAGACTCCAAAGAAGTCATGAATGAAAATGTAGAATTTGCGATCCGGAAGCAGTGCAAATTTGGATAATTTCTAATTAGTCTTAGATATGCTTGTCATTGTTCTCTTTTTCGATTACGAATCACCGAATTGGAAGCGTTGTTAAGAAAATTTTATTTTTTGGCGTTCTATAATTATTTTTGATTCAAGGAAAAAGGATGAAAAATTACCCATTTTCGCAACTTGTTTCTTTTTATGCGAATTATAACGCAAAACTGTGTTCTCATGTAAATTTAAGTGAATAAATATAAACTTTTAGCTGTTGCCTGAGTAGTTAGCGCGTTTGACTACAAACCCTGAGGTTTTGAGTTCAAGACTAGTTTCATTTCATTCATGCATTTTTCTCATGTGCATTGCTGTGTTAGTGTGTTGGTTGTTGTTGGACTGTTAAAGTGATGAAGGCATAACACTGATCACTTTGGCAGTACCGGCGGCGATTAACACTAACATATCCTAATGCACTTCACAGCACCCTCCTTCGTCGGTATTGTAGCAGAGCCGTCGGCGAAGTAAAAGAACTAAAAAAATTGCTATACAGCTTAAACAACTCATTGCCTCTACTTTACACCAGAGGGACTTGCAACACTGCTCTACAATAAAAAAAAACGCGCAATTGCAGAGTTGTAAATGTATTAAGCTTTCTATCTCTCTCCCACTTCACCACCTGTTCTCTCTACACTATCCCTTTCCCAAAGAAAGTAACACATTAATTAATTAACTGGTAGGCATTAATTGCCTGATTGTGTTACTTCTCTTAAAAAAAAGAAAAAGAAAGTTATTTAGAAGAATATTAGTTGATAAATGTTTTTTCAAAAATCGATTTTTTAAAAAGCATGGCTAGTATTTTTTTTAATTATAAATTGTCGTATGACTTAAATTCAATTTTACTTGCTTTTCTACTAATTATCTGCATATTTTTAATATAGATTCCTTGGAAGCAATGAAAATGTAGTTCCTTAAAAATGTCTTCCAATTTGTTTAACTGGGTTAATATAATTTTAAATATTAATAATCTCTTACACTGTAATTTTGTATAATAAAACAATTGCCCTACTTGAGTTTTGTTAATTTAAACTTGGAATCGGTATCGCCGATATTTCTTTGTGAGTATCGGTATCGTATCTGCACAAAGGCGTATCGTTACATCCCTACTTTCTAATGCCAAAAATTTGTACACTTCGAATAAGGAAAAAAACTTGTATACGGAAGCAAAACTTTTATATACTTTATTTATCTCGTCATTATGATCCAACACAATACCGTAATCTTAGACCATTTAGATAGCTAAATTGCACGAATTTTTTGTGCAAAATAATGATATAGTCTGTTAACATCACGTTCCCCCTAAAAAACAGTTATTTATCTATGTACCTCATTTTGTCTTATTGTAGGTTAACCTCATAATATTGCCTTTACATTTCGAGGTAAGTATAGAAATATGTACACTGAACCAAAAATCTGTACAAAAATCTTTACAATTTAAAAAGTGTTATAAGATCCATGGACCTTACGATACTGCACTCATGGACATTATGACACTTTTGAAAGTGTCACAATGTCCATGTCCTTAACAATTTTGTCTATTTTGGTTTTATAGTCAACGTTCAGACGATGCAAGTCTTATTGATCAGCTTCTTATTTTGTAGGCGAGAGCGGCAAGAGGAAAGAAACGGGTACACTCATGTACTCATGAAATTCGTTTTGCTTTCTCAAAACGAATTTCATTGTGTATACATTCATGCGAAAGGAAGAAACAATTAAGCGATAAGACTTTCATCGTCTGAACGAAAAAGAAAGTTCAATGAAGAAAAACTAAGAAGCTGATCAATAAGACTTGCATCGTCTAAACGTTGACATATGGTGGTTAAAACGCAAGATAAATGAACAGCTGCCCTTACCCTACGTCTATACCTGATACATTTTCTTATCATGATATATGCCAAACTCCATATATTAAAAGCAGCTAACATAAAACACATTATTTTTCAATATAAAGTTTGATGATGAAAATATTTCAGGTATAGACGTAGAGTTACGGATTTACCTGTCTGGTTTGACTGTACTCTGAGTACAAACGAATCAATAGCTATAACGAAGTATTTTTCGATACCCTTCAGATTCGTTATATCGAAGTTTTACTGTAATTAATTTTGTTTGCACTAAATTCTAATAAATATATTTATGGAGGGAGATTTTAACTGATAATAATTGTTCAACATGCATTATTAAATTGTAATAAATATAGTACATACTAGCTTTTATTTAACGCCCTCTTCTCTTGTGGTTACCCTCATATATGCAAATTATTAAATAAATATTATTCGTTCTATTAAATGCCCTTTCACACTGTTATACAAGCTTTGAAATTTTTATTAAATTTTGCAAGACGAAAATCAAATCAAAATCAGTCTGACTGTCAAAAAATCTCAAAGAAAATCTTTTCATTAAATTTTGTTTCTACACTATCACATTCCAAATAAAACGCAACGCAAATAATTTGCAATACCTGAGTGACAGTAAAAAAATTCATAATTTTTGAGGAGTACTTTTGACTGACCAGACTGTATATCATGTTTGGCACTCAATCCGTCATTCAAGAAAACATTTTACACACAAACATGATAAATAACAAAATTGGATGCGCTTTATTGACAACAAAAAAATTTTTATAAAGAATTGTTTTAGTTTAATTATATAATTTCTTATAATCACACCGACAACCTTGCATTTCATAAAAATATATGAATTTCTAAAAATAAAAATAGTTTTCTGAGTCCAAATTAAGAAGTTTATACTACAAAAAATAACTTTTGACTGACACTTTTTAGTAGACACTATCAGTCAAAAACCAATATGGCCGCTGACTGTCACTCAACCGCAAAAATTATTGTGGTTGACTGGCCAAATTTGTGATCATAATATCGATCAAGCCAAAATTTGAGCAAAACTGTCACTCGTGCTCAGCGATGCCATTTGTGAAGATTTTTACGATATGACAAGAAACGAAATGACATACTGTGTTGTCATATCGTAAGTTTTTTACGATATGACAACACTGCGATATGATACCCGGTGTTGTCATATCGCAGTGTTGTCATATCGTAAAAAACTTACGATATGACAGCACAGTGTGTCATATCGTTTCTTGTCATATCGTAAAAAATCTTCACAAATGGCATCGCTGCTCGTGCTCGGCAATGTGTACTCATTGATGCCAAATTTGGCTCTTTTTTACGATATAACAAAAAAAGATATGACATACTATATTGTCATATCGTAAGTTTTTTACGATATGACAACACTAAGAGAGACATACACGGTGTTGTCATATCCCAGCGATGTTATATCGTAAAAAACTTACGATATGAATATACAGTATGTCATATCATTTTTTGTTATATCGTAAAAAGGAGCCAAAGTTGGCATCAATGTGTGTACTTTAGTTTAAATGCGTTATCTGTGTGACCAGATCCTAAAAAGTTATACTTCTAGATCGAATTCAATAAAAAGCTAAAAAATCAAGGAACAAAGTGTGCAATTGTGTTTGTATTAAAACAATCGTTCCAAATTTAATAAATACAAGTAGGTATATAAAATAATAAAAATTCTAATTTTAATTGCAAAATTTTTAAAATGGTCACACTATTCTTCACAATGTTTGCATTTCGTAACGTCTATTTAATTCCAATTCATCCATTTCTTGTAGAGGCGTTATATTTCGCCTTTTATGTCTCAATTTTTGATAAACAGATTTTGTTCGCTTTAGGGGTTTTAAGACCTTAAGGCCATACAGAACAGCAGTAGCTAGAGTGGCGGCTAATAAAACCATTAATATACCAAAGGCTAAATGCTCCTTTCTAGCGGGTGAGCGCATATAAACTATTAATTTATTTTCCTGTGTTGCAGAAGTTTGGTCAGATGACAGACAATAATGTTCTTGTAGCAGCATAGAACTATTGAGATTTTCATATTCTAACCAATTTGTATTTAATTGAAAACTTTCTATACAAACACATTTGAGGGCTTCATTATCATCGTTTGTTATTTGAGTGCACAGAGAATACTTTGGGCAACTGAAGACATTATCACGAGAACAAGTCTTTACTGTAATTGAGAAAATATTTCTTTTTATATTATGAAATTTTAGAAATATTTTTTTTTACAAATTTGCTTACATATCACTTGTGCTTGTGCAATGATCACTAAATCGAAGCATATTGTTAAAGCCGCAATAAAATGTTTATTTTTCATATTTTTCTTTATGTACATGTTTTAAATTTTTATTAAATTATTTTATTTTTAAATTTCGCTACTCAAGTTTATAGCACTTCCATATTAAAGTGATATTTTGTTGATACTAATATGAAAAACAAAAAAAAATATTATTATGTATTAAAATCGTTTGTTAAAACTAACTACTGGTACTCGTATTAGTAGACTGCTATTTATTTTATTTGTTTAATTTATTATCGCCTGTTATCTTATCTGGAGAGCTATTTTGTAATACAACAATTTAAACTATGCTCATATACTATACTAGAGAAGAGTACCGCTCACGGAAATTCCATAAATCACGCACGATCGTGAATAAGTTTTTCTTAAAAAAAAACTTATCGTGGATGTGCCCGCATGAATATAACTTTTTGATTTGTCCAATTCGCAACCATTGTAAAATGCAATATTGTATATAATAAAACTATAAAACTTGTGAGCAATGCCACACAACGTCAAAAAATTTTTTTTGAAGATGAAAACGTGAAAAGAAAAAGTAAATTTTTCGATTACAAATGAATTGAAATTACTTGAATACAAAATTTTTTTGAGTCGCAAAACAGCTCTGTCGTGATAAACAACTCACTCTTCACCGTTATTATATCTTAACAGAATTATTTGCAGTCTATACCTAACTTAACTTAACATTAACTTTAAGTTAATGTGAAGTTAAGTGAAATTTATGTTCCCATAAAAATTTCATTTCCCTTCGAGGGAAAATTGCTATCGTGAAGTTCCCGTGAACAATTTTTCCCGCTATCAGTTCTTAGTGAATGTAAATAAGGAAGAAGCTTAATAAAATAATTTAAAATTCAAAGAAATTTTTGTTAAATAATAAAAAATGCAGTGCTAAGAATTGGAATTATCTTTTTATTCCATAAGGAATTTAAACAAATATGAATTGTTCGTCCAGGATTGCTAGATGCCCCCAATGCCTTGGAGTACCCGAGCCATTGCAGGCAGCCGAATTTAATCAAATAGTTTTTTTGGTGTTAAATTAAAATTTCTCAAGAGTAAGTAAAACTGGTTTTATGTATATATATATTTTGGACGCGATGAACAATTCTCTACAGACTCGGAAAAATCATTTGCTATTCCATCATCGCAAAACTTAGTTCATGTATGCCGGAAAGGTGTTGTATGGAGACAGTGTTAAGATAAATGTGTTAGTATTACGACAAATGAACACTATTTACTGAATTTGTCCTAAAATAAATATTTATAAGCTTTAATAATTAATTGGAAGGATAAAATATCAATTACATGATGTTTTTATCAATTTCACCTGCTAAAATAAGGTGAACAAAAACAGGAGAAAAGGGACAAAATCCACGTGAAAAAAATTATTTATGATAAGAGGAATTTTTCGATTTTTTATTCACGATCGCAAAAGAAGGGAAAGGAAAAACATTTCGTATCCACTACACTACGGTGGTACCCAATAAAAAATAATTTCTGAATTTTTCAAATCAAATTGAGTATTTTATATATTAATAAATTTCAGCATATATCAAACCAAATTCTACATTTTAAAAATTAAAATCACGCTATTACAAATAAATTTTATTAAAAAAGTCTGATTTTGATTTTTAAAATGACGAATTCGGTTTGAAAAATGCTGAAATTGGCTTGAAAAACACTCATGTTGATTTGGAAAATTTTAATTTAATTTTTAAAAATCAGTATTTGATTTGGAAAAGGCCAAATTTGAAGTTAAAAGCCTATATGTAGCGTCGAATTTGGTATTTAAGCAAAATGTAATAATTAATTGTGATCAAAAGTCCTTGCTGATTTTTTCCAGGAGCGCGGGAGTTCTGATCGTCAAATGACCTATGGAAGTTGGAAGTAGACACTTTAAGGTACAAAATGCAACAATCCGTTTCAGAGGAAGGTGGGTTCATCCAAAATGGCAAAATATCGTTACTCAGAAACAGCACTGCCGACTTTTTCTTTAATATTCTATAGATCATTTGGCGAGCAGAACTCGTATGCTCTTGGGAAAAATTAGAAACGATTTTTTGACCATCTTGGACGAACCCCCTCTCTCGGAAACAGCTCTGCTGATTTTTTGCATGATTGTTACATTTTATCCCTTAAGGTAACTACTTTCATATTTCACAGGTCATTTGGAGAGAACAACTCATCCGCTTTTAGGAAAAAGCACCAACTAAATTTCTTTAAATTTTGGAGGAGCCCACGATTGCTTCATAAAGATGTCTACTTTCATATTCCTCCTTTCATAGAACTCTGCTACTGGTAAAAATCAGCGAACGTTTTTTGCCATTTTATAGGAACAAACTGTCCTCGGGAAAATTGCTTAATTTTGTCCCCCGAAATGTCTACTTTCATAATATATGCCCATTTTAGCTCATGGGAAATTGCTCCTAGCAAAAATTAAATCTGTACCCACAAGGAATAACAGCTAAAGTCGAGCTAGGACCAAGTGGAGTTATCTTTATACTTTTGTTTACTTTTCTTCAGTTAACTATTTTACTACGTTTTTATTAGCTCGTTCTGTTCGGGTGGGATTTTGAATTAATTTTAAAGTAACTTCTTGATGAGCTAGGGACTTCAAGTTTTGTACATCCATTGAGTTCCATTGACAATACTATTTTATGATTAGGGGCGCCACACATATTTCAAGTCAATGTGTGTTTCAAATATTCCTACTTAACGGATTCCTACAAAATTTGCATACACATTGAATTCGTTTCACAATAGTATTTCAAAATTAGAAAAAATGGCCAGTGCCACGCCTATAAAAAGTAAATATGTGTTTTGAACTATTTCTACTTAACCGATTTCTATGAAACTTTGCATACACATTTGTTTTTTTTTTTGGCAATCCGTTTTAAAAACGTAGTATAGGGCACATAAATATTTATTTCCCATATTGTGTAAAAAATACCCAGTTATTTTCCCGATTTTTTAAATAATAGTAAAATAATTCCGTCGAAGATATCTTGGCGCACTTAAATTAAATTAACATTACCGAACAGCTGTTTGGTTTGCTGCATTATGACGTTCCACCCCTTTGATTTGTTTAGACTTTTTTAATTTTGTGCACCACTTGTGCCTTGTCCTAATAAAGGCCACAATTATCACGAGCAAAAAAAACAACTTGTAAAAAAGTATATAATCTATTTTAGACAAAAATGCATAATTAAGTACATGTAAGTTAAGTGAAACAAATGGAAAAAATCCATAATAAAGTAGCAGCAACAACAAAGAAATAGCAGACAACATAAAATAAATTAGAAAGATGAACTTGAAAATATTCCAAAGGAAATGTAAACTAGCGGAATTGATTGGCAAAATAACCTGCACGATATTGTTAATCTATGCTGTGTTACCGCATCGATTTGCCTCGCATTATGAGTACCTGGAGGAGGAGGACATACCGGATACCTTGGTGTCACAAGTAACTACAAATATATCACAACAACACATGGAGGAGTGTCAATATGAAGAGATACTTCGAGAAAACACTTACATGTTTACGGCACACTATCGGGAAGAGTTGCTAAATGCAGAAGAAATACTGTCTGGTGGTGAATATTATCCTGAACAGTGCAGATCTAAATATAGTACAGCCATAATAGTGCCTTATAGGCAGCGTGAGGAGCAGTTGCATAAGTTTTTAATTTATATGCACAACTATTTGCGACATCAAAATGTTCACTATAGAATATTTCTTATAGAACAATACGACCAGAAGCCTTTTAATAGAGCCAAATTGTTTAATATTGGCTCAATAATAGCAGCAGAACATGAATTTCCGTGCTTAGTATTGCACGATGTTGATTTGTTGCCTTTAAATTTGGGCAGTTTGTATGCCTGTACCGATTTACCTCGTCACATGTGCGCTGCCTTGGATATGTGGCGTTTTCATTTACCCTATCGTGGTCTTTTTGGTGGTGTTGTCTCGATAAGAACTCAACAGTTTCGTACAATAAATGGCATGTCAAATATGTACGATGGTTGGGGTGGTGAAGATGATGATCTATTTGAACGTTTAAAGTCACGCCATATAAACATTTGCCGGTTTGCACCGCATTTAAATGAGTACACAATGCTACGCCATAAACCTGAGAAGAAAAATGAGAATCGAGTGGAACTTTTGCGTTCGGGAGCTTTACGTTTTCACACAGATGGTTTGAATTCTTTAGTTTATACGGAAAAAGGTAGACGTATACATAGTTTATTTACGCATATTTTAGTACAGACATAAGATAGGAAAAAAAATCTTAAGAAAAGATTGAGAGAAATTATTATTAATTTAATATTTTTAAAATTATTGTTGATTAGTTTTAAAAGAACCTTGCGATTTTAAAGAAAAAAAAATTAAAATACGATCGAATATCAATAATTTGATACTCGTTAATTTAAATAATTCGATAGCAGCTAGTTTACAGCGAAAATGTTTAGTCTGCCCCCTTATTCTGTAACTCGCTAAAGCTAAATCTCGATCGCTAAAAATCTATAAGGTCGACTTATCGGTTTTTGGCTACGAATTGCTAAATAAGGCAATGTCTTAAAAATTGAATCCGCCGAAGTTTTAGTTTTCTATGTCATCGCCAAAAAGTTTTAATTTTGTATTTGTTCAGTATTTTCGAGATCGAGATTTGGCTTTAGCTTTAACGAATTACGGAATAAGGGGGCTGGATTGCATTTTGTTAAGGTAATTAGGATGTGCTGAACACAAAAAAAATTTATACAAAAATATAATTTCGCCCATTGTCCAGATAACGGCATATTTGTGTTTTTTGATGTATAGTTCTCTTTAAAGCTCCATCCAGAATCAAAGGCTCTTCAATTCAAATTAATTAATTTGTTTTGATCGGATAAAAAATGAGAGTTACAGTGGATTGATGTTAAAATTTAATGAACTTTTTTTTTTAACGATTTTCACTATATAACAAATAATAATAAAATCCATAGTTTTATAATTTTATTGAATTGTCCATTCCAGATCGGAATCGGAAGAAACTGAAAATGCTATAATGCAAATAAGCGAATACAGTAGCATTTAAATTTAGTATTGATCGCACTTGTTTTAAACGTCTATTGCCTTATTCATAATGCTTTTCAAAGGTTTATAAAACGAGTTTTGTATGGGAATATATTTTATAAACCTTTTATAAATTATTGTTGCGACCCTTATAACAATAAGCTTTCCGCTACTTTAATAAAATTTTTTTGTTTTCAAATAATTGAGATTCAACTGTAAATAAACAGGAAAAAGGCGCATTACCAAGGTCTATGCAACATTCCAGCGGATAAGCGTTCTGTCGAACTTGATTCCAAGGCGAATAGATATGTTTGAAAATATTAGTTTTATGTAAAATTTTTTCGCCTTGCTTTGTTCCATTTTTTGCAATCGTTTTAGATTTTAACTTTCGCTTTAGGTTGCACACGTCTCCAGTTTAAAGTCAAAACCAGTCCACCTGGGCCCTAGTTGGTCCTGTTGTGTTAATTTCGCTTTGGTTTTCATTTTATTTTTTACATTAAGCTTGTAGAAAAATTTTCAAGGTGGATTCAACCCGATTTGTCTTATCTCCTAATTTTAGATGCCATATATAAAAAATTAACTATAATTTGTACGCATGGTGTTTGACACATTCACGGCTGGTTTTGCGCTTTGTTGCAATATTGTAAGGAATTTGACTCGTATGTACCATGTCGATGCCCTTGATAATGTGTATGCGCCGGAGTTGATATCAAGCCAATTAATTGTTACTCTGACCATTAAATACATAATGCTTTTGCTTCCCTTTATAAAAATTATTTTTTCCAAAATAGAGGAAGTATTCGAAAACCGAGTTTAAATTACATCTCGATATTTTAAGTTCGTAGGAAGCTATTCTAACTATTTTTATGGCGTATGCGTTAGACCAAAGAGTTCGTGTGAAGATTAACCAATTTGGCCCGGTATATGTTAAAAATTTTGAAAAATTCAATATTTTTAGAATTTTCAACAAAAAATATTTTGAATACATTTTTATCTACTGTACCGATCGCTTTCAAAATCTAATCAGGTCTGAACTTCAGAAAAAAAGTCGATTGCTACAGATTTCATCAACGTTTTCTCTTAATTCGAATTTATAACTTTAAATAAATTATAAATTTCGGTACGATCGTCTCAAAATCATATCAGAACATCAACATTTTTAGAATTTTCGAAAATAAAATTTTCGGGGAAATGTTTTATTTAATTAGCTCTTACTGTCTGTTTTTATAAAATGAAACGAAAACTTCGCGTCAGAATTTATATTGAAAACAATAATGAAATACAAAATTTAGTTTTTGTTGTCAATATAATTTCTCACACGAAATTTTGCTTTTCATTTTATAAAAACAGGCAGTTAATCTAAAAAGCAACGTCTATTGTTTTAGATTTCATTCAAGCTTTCGAAAAATTAGAATTTTGATTATTTTCATATGTACCCTATCGAACGCCGCAAATTCTATAGCAATTTAAAAATTTCGGAAACTATTCATGCAAATCGATTTTGTAGATTCGGCTGCTTCTTTAGATTTAACAAACTGCATCAAATGTTGAAAATTCGATTAAAAAAGTATACAAAATCATTTGGGAAATCATATTCGAAAATTTTCGAGAAGTTTTTTTTTAATCAAAGATTTAGTATATTGGCTCAATTTTGTACATGCAAAATTGGATCGAATGCCACAATCTCCACCTAAACTGGTTCGAAAGGTACGTTATGGAAAATTTTCAGAAAAAAAGTTTTTTTCTTAATTACTTTAGAAACCTATAGATTTTTCAACTTCTTTGAACTTGAAATCAGCGGAAAGTTCCAGGGATGCCCTACAAGTTAAACCAGTTTTCATATTTTATTTTTTAAATGGCGTTTGACAGTAAGCGTCACAGCGAATTGGGTTGAATTCGCCGATGCGTAGAATATTAATCGATCTTGATTCCAATGAGTTTCTTTTTAATTTATTGTTATATATTGTTATAAAAATTAATAATTCTAGTTTATTGTAAAAAGGTTCGGTGCAGGGGAAAAACTTTCTATTGATACAGTAGTTTCTGAATTAATTATATATATATTTTTTAAACAAACACAACCCGCGAAGCGATCAACTTGTCTGCGGAAAAACACCCAGGGTCTATGGCGGGAATCGAACCCACGACCTCTGGACTGCCAGGCTAGCGTCGCTACCACTCAGTCACAGGGGCACACCGAGTTCGACTCGGATAGTTTAGGATCGTACATAAAAATTTTTATTTTTAGTAGTTTTGTACAGAAATCAATTATATTTATGAAACTCCTATAGAAATCTATCATTAGAAATATTATGACATTGATCAAAATTAAGGTAAAAACAAAACTTTTACGGAAATTTTTCACTTGTGCTTGAAAGCAAAGAAGTTGGAAATTTTTCTTTTTAAACACAAAATTAAAGTTTCATTAATCGGAATTCGAGAAACCTTGATTCATGCTTTTGGATGTTAGAATATTTCCATACTCATCCTCCAATAGCTTAAAATACAAATTGGTAGGTGTATGCCAAATTTTCGTTATGCATATGGTCCTTAATGTCGGGCGATAATATTAAACACTTTTCAAAGAAAATAATTTCGTTGTGTTCACAATGGGAATTCCGTTTTTAAACCAAATATAATTTGTCATAAACATATATTTTTCAAGTTGTCACATGTGATAATTCAATGAAAAATATATATTACATCCAGTAAATTTGTATTAAAATTTATTGCATGCTATAATTAAATTTCGTATGTGATAGAAATCGATCGATTTCGAATCGCGCCGATTTCAAAAAACAAATTCCACTAAAAGATGACTTATTGATACTTTTTTATTGCTTTTTAGGCTTGGAATATTTGATTCAAACTTAAATTCGTTTTCACTGTATCGTGCGATTTACGGCTATTATTAGTTTTGTGAAATACCGCGATTTGAAATCGAACAATTTCCATCTTATACTAGAATATTAAAATATACGTTAGTTAATACCTGTTTTCTAAATACTGTCAACAAAAATTCAAACAAAATTAATTTTTTTCATGACAATATTTTCAAAAATTAGTTTTGTTACAGGTCTTAAATAGCTCAGGTGATTACTTTTTCTGGTTTTCGCCGCTTGTATTTTTGATCTCCCTCAAATGTCAAAATGCTTTTTTGACATCAAAAGAAGTTATTTCCATCGAGGAATTGAGGCGAGTATATCTGATATAAATATACTTTGAATTATTTTTTTGCAAGTACATATCTATAAATAATTTCGTTTTGTATTATTCACAATTGATGTCTATGATAGACATCAATTGTTAAAATTTGTAGCATGCGATAGATTTATTTCAGTGTTCGTCACATACAAAAAATAGCACGGGATTTCTTCTAAACACATATTTTTTCGAATACTACAAACAACATTTACTGAGTTCTATGGCTTGAGATAAAAGGGTGAATTCCTAAATGCAGTAATTTGTAAAAATACTGCATTTGTTGCAGTAATCTGCGACATCACTGTCAAGTGTTTGTGTAAAGAAAGTTTCCATGGAAAAAACTATTGGCAAGTGTTTGTTTTCGAGCGCAGAACTTTGATTATTGCACAATTACTGAATTTACGAACGTACCCAAACTTATATCTGTTAATTTCTTAGAAACCAAAACAATTGACTTAAATTAAATATACCTCTCAGTATTTTATAATACATAAATATATTGATATAAAAAAATTCAGATTTTATTAGCTTATAAAAACACACTACAAACACACACGCTTTTTTGTAAATAATTAATTTAAACAAATGAATTTATAAATTTATTTAAGAGTCTCAGAAATTAATTATATAAAAAAATTTTAATTTTAACCCCAACTCATCACTAGATTTTTAACCATAATGTTTGAAACGTCTTCAAACTAGTATGCTTATACAAAAACTATCAAACAAGAAATGTGTCGTTTATTGTAAAAATGATGTAACTCCATATTTTAATAAATACATATTTTTGTAGAATAGTATCACATTTAGTTATATTTTTCGTAGTAAGAGTGAAGCAGCTCCAATATTTGCACCAAAACCCCATAGATGGCGCTATTTGTTTACTCGCGGAAGTAAAAATGCAAAATATTCACTATAAAAGGCTCGTTTTCTCGAAATTTAATTACAAGGGGATAATTCACTGTTACAATGAACGACACAAATTAGAATTACAAAAACAAAAGCATAAATTGTTAAAAAAAAACTTAGAAAACAATACCACAAACAACTTATATATGCTCGAAATGCTGGCATATATAGTAGAATAGCGGAAAAACTACAACAAATAACAATTTTTTAAATAAATGAATTTATTACCCTGTTTATCAATGCCGAAGGAATTTTTTCTTTCTTACAATTTTATTTAAAACAAAAACATTCTGAAATTTTGATTTTGTCTTAAATGTAATTGTACGAAAGACGAAAGAAACAATTCCTTCGATATCGATAAACTGGAATTATGTTAATTTAATACCCGTATTCTGACCTTTGTGACAATTACAAAATTATAACAAATAACAATTTTTATATTCTAAACAATATAAAAATTGTCATTTGTTATAATTTTGATTTTGTCACATTTTAGAATACGAGAGTAAATTATAAAATATTTATTATTTTATTTAAGTATGTTCCAGGATAGCCTAAATCTTCCAAAATCCCTAATGAAACTGGTGAATGCCGTCTAAAAGTATTTCTTTTCGTAAAATTTCCTTTACGTTTGTAGTTATTAAAATTACTTAAGCTTTAATAATAAATACTCCACAAAAATATGATATTAAATTAGATAAATTAAAAAAAAAAAAAACAAGCAAGGAAGTATAAAAAAACATGAAAAGTTTATGCATTTTTAAATTGTTTTAAATTTAAAAAGGCATTACAAAAGATGTGAGTTTAACTTGCATCTTCGTTTTATAGTAATCACTTTTTTTATTACTAATAATTCCGTTTAACACAGAAATCATGAAAGACTTAGTAGCTCGGCGCAGCCAGATGAGCCACAAAATTAAAGTTTCTAAAAAATTCTTTGATTTTTGAAACTTTCTACTTTAATTATGTGTTCCAAGAATATCAGAAAAATCCTTTCCAGTAAACAAAGCAATGCTAATCAACAAAAAAAAAATGAATAACTAAAAACAATTTTTGAAATCGTGTGGCTCATGTGGTTAATGCAATAAGTGTTTCATATAATAGGAAATTAAAAAAATTTATATAATTATTTAGTGCAAACAAAGGCAATAACACGCAAAAATAAATTAAAACATTAAAAAAATCAATTTTTGAGTTTTAATTATTAAATTCTAGGGAAAGACCTCGACTTCAAACAGAAAGACGAACGGAGGGACAGAAACTAAAAAAAAAATTAACTACAGAACCAACCTGACAGTATACACTTTCACATAAACTAAATATGTTCGAAACTGATGTATAAATAGCGGAGTTTTGAAATAACAAACATTAAAAAAAACTTTCTCACCTACATGTGATTATATTCTCTATTTTCTTATTATCTTTTATTATATTATTTAACTTTTCATAAATATTAGCGGTTTTCACTCTTGGTGATAAAGTACCCTTGTAGATCTTGTTAATGTAGTAGATGTAGTTAAAGTACTAGTATTTACCACACTCAACAACAAAAAGTACCGAACTTTAGTTTACCGCGCTTTGGTTAAAAAACAACACAAAAAGCTGTAGTAAACACGCGTGTTAAATTTACCAGGACAAAACATTGACGAAAAACCAAACAGACAACAGCTGACCCATTAATTGTTGATGCAAACGAAAAATATACTCACGCTTTCTAGTGATAAATCTTAGTAAATAGAACAGAGTTATAAACTTAACACAAATAGTGAAAACCGCTATTGTTACCAGTTTTCTAGTTTGCTGCCCAGATATATACATGAATTTATAATGTAGTCCACCAACTACATATGGCCCAAAGGGCTCGGTTGGTTATAGTAATGAATAAACAAATAAATAAAAAAGCTTTTTAGTCATTTAAAAAGATAACACTATAGCAGGCACTCCTGAAAAAGCTTGACAAATATTTTTGATCCAAATAATTCACAAAATAGTTCTTGCAAGGAAGAAACAGACTACAATATAGACGTGGCACCGCCCCCATAATTTATCATCATGCACTTTTACGAGAATTAATTGTGTGTGCGAAGTTTGATAAGAATGAGTTAAGTAGAATTATTTAAAATGAATATTTAATTTTCATGGGCGTGGCCACTGGCCACTTTTCTAAACACAATGTTGTATTGTAACGATAACAAAATGTGTATGCAAAGTTTCATAAGAATCGGTTAAATAGAAGTAGTTAAAATGCATATTTAGTTGTCATGGGCCACTTTTCTAAACATATTGTTGCATATTACCGGTAACTAAAGGAGTATGCAAAGTTTTATAAGAATCGGTTTAGTGTTAAAAAAGAACATTTACTTTGCATGGGCGTGGCACTGCCCACTTTTTTAATCATGATGTAGTATTCAAAGAGCAACTTAATGTGACTGCAAAGTTTCATAAGAATCGGTTGAGTAGAAGTAGTTGAAAAGGAATGTGCATTTACTTTGTAAGGGCGTGACCCTGCCCATGTTTCAACGGGACCAATCTGGAAGTACATCCTTTTAAATAAAGATCTGAAATCGCTTCATAAATGGCGGAGTTTTGAGAAAACATACATAAAAAAATACATCACGAATTGATAACCTTTCTCCTTTTTTTGAAGTCGGTTAAAAAACTATGGGCGACAGTAAAAGAAAATTTGTTAAGAAAGAAATATCGTTAAAAACTTCGAAATTGCTTAAAATTTGCTAAAAAGCTACTGGTTAGAAATCTGAACAGTGTCACGCCCATAGCAAGTAAATATTACTTTGTCCCTGTCCATACGAGTCAACTTTTGCTTCTGCAACTTTCTATTCGTGTCCATACAATGAAATTCTTGTTGTTAGTTTTTGTTTTTTTGATTACGAAGAGTAAAACAAGAGAGAGTTGCGAGAAAAAAATTTTTTTCAACGGTTAAAGTCGGGAGTAGTAATAATTTTAAGTACGTCGTTTGGCAAAACGTAAGATTTTCTTTGAAAATCAGTCCACTGCAGGATGAATTTTTAATTGTCATTTATAGAAGGATATCTCACAACAATATAGGGGGAAAAAATAGGAAAAGTGAAGATTTGTAGTCACAGCAATAAAAAGATCATCTCAGGGTGATTTTTGTAAATGGCAACACTTTTAAAAATAAGTGACATAAAATTTTTTCTAACTTTTTCCGGAGCACTTACTACTTGCCCTATTTATTACCCGCGTTCGGCTTGACGTTGATTTATGGGACACCCTGTATAAGTATACTTTTTAGGGTTCCGTACACCAAAAGTGTAAAGGAACCCTATTGTTTTCGCTACGCTGTCCGTTTGTCTGTCTGTCTGTCACATGCTGTTTTCTCGGGAACCGTAAAAGCTACGGACCAGAAATTTTCTCAGAATATGTAAAACTTTGGCCGCTACAACAACAAATATATGACAGTTAAAAATTGAAGGGTGTTCTAAAGCGAGCAACGAAACATGTTGAATTACTAATGTAATATACAGACAATTATATATAGACACTTTAAATTTCCAAACTTAGTTTTAATTAGCGTAGTCTGTAGAATAGACTACACCAATTAACACTGATATTTAAAACAATAAAAATTAAAGGGTGTTCTATCAGTTAATGTAATTTTGCCTATGCTATTTAGACAATTTGCTGTATCTTGGAAACCGTAAGAGACAAACTACACCAATTAACACTGATATTTAAAACAATAAAAATTAAAGGTGTTCTATTAGTTAATGTAATTTTGCCTATGCAATTTAGACAATTTTCTCTATCTTGGAAACCGTAAGAGACAAACTCATGAAATTAAAAAAAACGCTAAAAATAAAAAATTCCAAAATTAACAAAATGTCAAAACGAAAAATCGCCAAAATGAAAAAGCGCTTAAATAAAAAAACACCAAAAATAAAAAAATCGCTAAAGCGCAAAAAATCACCAAAAGAAAAAAAGACGTCTAAAACACTAAAATAACCGCCAAAAACCGAAAAATGTAAAAACGAAAAAAAACACTACAAAAAAATCGCTAAAACTAAAAATATCATCAAAATCGAAAAAAAAAATATCCAAAGATGGAAAAAAATCACCATAACGAAAAAAGCTAAAATAAATCGCCAAAAACCAAAACAGTCGCCAAAACGAAAACAAGTGTCAAAACAAAAATAAAAACGCTAAAACTAAAAAAATCACCAAAAACCGAAAAATCCCCAAAACCGAAAAAGCGCCAAAGCTTAAATAAATCGTTAAAACTAAAATGTCGTCAAAAAGCGAAAAAAACGTTAAAACAAAAAAACTCCAAAACTTAAAAATCCGCAAATACGAAAAAAAAATCATCAAAATATTAAAAAACGAAAAAATAACCAAAATGAAAAAAAGCGCCAAAACCAAAAAAAAAATCGCCAAAACAACGAAAAAGTTAAAAATAAAAAAGCTAAAATTAAACAAAAAGCTAAACGGAAAAATTGCCAAAATAAAAAAAAAGGAGAAAAACGAAAAGGGATATATGTGTATTCGTACGGAACCCTTCGTGTACGAGCCAAAGTCGAACTTTACTTAATTTATTAAACTACTTCTCCTTAACCGATTCTTGTGAAATTTTGCAGACAAGCTCCCGTAACAGTACAATATTATAAATAGAAAAGTGAGCAGTGCCACGCCCGTACAAAGCAAAAATTTTATGGACAGCTTAATAAAAAACAAATTCAGAATTTCCAAAATCAAATTTAGTATTTGACAAATTAAATTCAGCATTTTTCAACTAAATTTGGTTTGAAAAATGGTGAATTTGATTTGTAAAATACTAAATTTGATTTGGAAAAATTTCAATTTGTTTTTTAAAACGATGAATTTGATATGAAAAAGCCGGGATTTGAAGTTCAAAAATATATATATATATATAAAATATTGTTTTCAAACAAATAAATTTTTTAATTAATTTGTATTTGTATCAAAATAAAGAAAAAAATGTACTCACCCACACAATTGCAAATAAAGTTGTTGTTGATTGATGAGAATGCACGAAATGTTGATTGATGACAAAATTTTGATTGTTGTTTGATGCATAATATATTAAATATGTATGTAAATGTTGAAAGGTGAATAATTGTGTTGAATTTAGGCATGCTAATTTCTTAATAAATATTTATTAATTTTTCGATTAAAATGTACAATTTATTAATTTCTTTTAACTACACTACAAAAAACTGTTTAATAAAATGTTTCGTTTGCTTTTATCATAGTATAATGATATAGATTAATATAATAATTTACGATATAGTTTTGAAGTTTATTTGGCTTTCTTTTTACTATTGAATGGAATAATAGCAAAAATTGTTTATTAATAGAAATAAACCTTTAAAGTGTTTAGTTGGATTTTTAAAATAGTTATTTTTTTTAATATATATAAAACACACGCTCACACACATATTACATTAATATTTAAAAAAGAAATGAAATTAAATTTTGTTAAAAAAAATTTAAGTTAATTTCTCTTATGTTGCACTTGTAAGAGAAAATCTTACCATTAGAAACTATTAAAATAAAAACATCACACAATAAATATGATAATTATAGTAGATAAGGATATTCTTAAGGGAATGTTATTTTCTTTGACACAATTTGTTTTTTTAGATTTCTTTTTTTTTTGTATAAAAGAATAAATCACAAGAAGTTTTATGTTTAACCAACCATTAATGTTGTTTGTCTGTCTGTCGTATTTTTAGTACTTTTTAAAATGTCTTTTTGCTTAATTTAAAAAACTCAAAATATCTTGTTGACTTAAGGTATTTAGATTATTAGAATCATGAGATTGTTGAGCATTCGTTGATGATGTTTGTGGCATTAAAGGTGTCATACTTGAGTTGGAATTCATTAGGGAATTCATATTCATAGACATAGAATTGATACCCATTAATGGGGTTTTAGCATTCGTTTTCATTTGTTGATAACCAGCTGGATAAATGTAATCAACAGTGGGCTTCTGCAATGTATAGGTATTGGCTTGAGTGTTTGAGTTTTTCTGCTGCTGCTGTTGTTTTTGTTTCGAGTTACCAAAAGGATCTAAATCATCAAGTGAAGAGAAATTGTTGTTGGGTGTTGAGGCGTTGCTAGAATTCGTTCCTGATGTTATGGGAGCTGGTAATTGATGATTCATTACCAACGGATTAGCACTATGCCAGTTATTTGTTGTCTGCTGCCAATTGTTGTCATTAGTGTTGGAATTGTAGGGATTATGTAGATTGTTAGCTTGTTTGGAGATATTGTTGCCGTTCGACGTATTGGAGACATTTGAAGTCATAAGAGAAGATAAAATATCTGGTTTGTCTGTGGAACTGTGGGACATCCTAAAAATTATATTAAAAAAATATTGTGATATAAGAGAAATACATAAATCACATTTAAATCGCATAAAAAAGATATGGAAAATGGTTGGACTTGCCGTGCATTCCAGGAACTTTTCGCTTATTTCGAGGACTTTGAGTTTGAAATCTATATTTTTGGAACATTTTTGGTAATTTAATTAGAAAACATTCGCGCATTTTTTCAACTACGAAAAATTGACAGAATTTAGAAAATTTTTAAGTGTTAAAAAACACTTTGAACGAATTTGCGGTATTCGAAGCGGAGTTTAAAGTAAAAAGCAAGATCCAATGAAATTTCAGAAGTAGTTAAAAAGACAGTACTTTCTTCGAACATTTCTTTCTTGCATACTTGATCGGCGTATTTTATTTAAAGCAGAAAATTCCGAAAATCATTCTATTTCAATCTCCAAAATTATGACTTTAAATCTATTGTTAATTTTTTAATTTAAATATATTGTTTATTTCTTACAGCTCAACCTAAATCAGGGCGTTGAGCGACGCGTTGGCAACCGGGTACGTATTTACAATATATTTTAAGAACAAAACTTACATTGAATGTACTGAAAATGCGCACCCTGCTGCTGACGCGACTCTCAACGCTCTGATTTAAGTTTGGCTGTTGCTTTCAAACGTTGTTAGTTTATTTCATAGTTATATAATGCTTGTAATATATATAGTAAAAGGAGCTTTGTTCCTGTCCCATGACACCCTCAAATAAATTTTTTGACTTGTTTCTGGCATTCAAGTAATTTTTATACTTTTGATGTATTCAGAGACCCATGGTAGAATTTTATGAGAAATATTTTTGCAAAACATTTTTAACCTATAACTCTTCAATTTGTGGGTCTTTTTTGTCCATTCCTTGAAATAGGCCCAAAAATTGCCCTTAAACAGCGATATAACGGGATATCATATACTGCAAAAATATTCCTCATGGAATTCTACTATAGGTCTCTGAATACATCAAAAGTCAAGGTTCAACTTGAATACCATGTCAAAACTTAAAATTTTCAAAAAGTACAAAACCAAATCTTAAATAAAATTTAAGTTTTGACTTGTTTCTGGCATTCAAGTAATTTTTAGACATTTGATGCATTCAGAGAGCCATAGTAGAATTCTATGAGAAATATTTTTACAAAATATTTTAACCCACTAACGCTTCAATTTATAGGTCTTTTTTGTCCGTTCTTCAAAACAAAATTTGTTCTTAAACACCAATATAAAGGCTTAAAGTATTCTACAAATATATTCCTCATGGAGTTCTACAATAAGTCGTTGAATATATAAAAAATCATAGTTCAACTTTAATACCACAAACATGTCAAAATTTTAAATGTTCAAAAAGTACAAAAGCAATCCTGAAACAAATTTTAAGTTTTGATTTATTTCTGGTATGCAAGTTTAATTTTTTACGTTTGGTGAGAGAGAGAGAGAACTATAACAGAATTCTGTGATTATTTTTGTAAAAATTTTGATCCTCTAGCTCTTCCATTCAAGAGTCTTTATGTACCTTCCTTGAAAAAGTGCAAGATTTGGTCCTTGAACACGATAAAAACGTCAAAATTCAACTTGAATGTCAGAAACTTGACAAAACTTGAAAATTTCAAAACGTACAAAATCAAGTCTTAAATAAGTTTAAAGATTTAGCTTGTTTCTGGCATTCAAGCTAATTTTTTTACTCTTGAGAAAAAAGAATGAATAACTAAAATTGCAACAAATGGTGGGAAAAATGATAATGAAATATTTAAGTAAAAAAAAAAAACTGATTTTTTGTTTAGAAAATTTCCACTTACTTTAATTGATCTTTAGATTTATTTAGCTGTAAGCTATTAGCTGTGGGATCGGTAGACTGAGATCTAATTTTTGGGAACAGACTAATAGAGAAACCAGAAAACATGTCATTGTTGTTACTGCCTTTAAGAGAAGATTTTTCCAATTCATTGGCCAATATTTCTGAAGCATCTTTTGGTCTGAAAAAAATCAAAAGTTATTATACCTTTCTAAAATTTGCAATTAAAATACAAACTTGTTTTCTCTATTTATGGTAGACAACTGTTCCAATTTCTCTCGCTGTTCTTTTTCCACACGCGAAAACATTTCCTTTATTAAAGCCACAATAGTATTGAATTGAGCAATAGTTAAACCATTTTCTACACTTAAAGGTATCAGGAATGGTAAACACTTATGAGCCATGACATCTTTGGTAATGCCCAATTTCGTATTGGTCATGGCTATTTTATAAATACCTTTTTTTAAATTGAAATAAAAATATTTTAAATGTTCCTTTATTTACACCAAATTTTAAAATGATTCCTACCTATTATGGCCATAACTATAGCCGGTTCACGACTTTGTATCTGCTGTAAAAATGGTAATATTTCATCCAATACCAACCATTTGTCTAGATTTTCCAATAGTTTACCAATCGATATCAAACAATTAACTTTAACGGACACATTTGAACTCGTCAAACATAATTTCTTAATTCTTGGTATAACTGCATTCTTCATCGCATTATAATCAATCAGCGTGGAAAATGTGGGTAAAACATTTAGACACAATTCTTGTATTTGGGGCATATCACATTCTAACGAACGATAAAGTAAAGGCAACACATGCAGTTTTACTTCCTCGGCTGGTGTTAGTTTTAATAGTAAATCCATTTTTTGCATAAAAATTAAAAGAATTTGTATGGGATCGGTGAGTTTAAAGATCGGTTTAAGGTGGGGTAGGATATGGTCACAATATTCTTTTTGACTACTCATTTCGGCAATAAGTAAAACATTGGGCAATACAAAAGGTATCATGGGTGAATTGACAAATTCTTTTACTAGATACGGTAGTATAGAATGAAGATTAACACGATGCGGTAGAGTGGGTACAATCTGTGGTAGCCCTTTGTAAAATTTAGATTTTTGTAAATTATCCCACTGATAAAGAGAGTCCAAGTAGCTGAGAGTCTTGACGCCAACATCATGGAAGTAGGTGACCTTGAAACAAAAATAAAAAAATTTTTTTGGGAGAGTTGTAAAAGTTTTTGCGTACAATTTTACAGAACTATTAGAGAATTGTAGGAAAAACTTTTACAAAATATTTTATAACAAATTAATCTTTCAGTAATAAAATATGTATGTTCAGTAGACTGGTCGTTAAAAATTTGTTTATTCTTCGAAGCCCCCTGGAAGAATTTTATTTTAATAAAAAAAAAGCGCGAGGTATATTTTCTTAAGCTAAATACAACACGAGCCATGCCAGGCGAACTAAATTTATTATTATTATTTTTAGTAAAATATAGCTTTTATTTTTCGTTAAATTTGAAAAATTTCAAAAATTTTAAAGGAACAAAATTTGAAAAGTATATAACTTCTTTTACCAATTGAAAAGAAGAAATATAGGGACTGTTCGTAAAAGCATCACTGCAGTGCATCATATAAAAAACTTGACTTTCCAATGCCAATACAAGTATGCTGATGCTCTTTTATAGCAATACGCATTTCAATACCCCGTATTTGATGCATGTTTGTGCTTCATCTACTTTAGCAAAGTATTTTAGGACACTTAAAGTTCCATTTGCAAGACAGTGATTCATTTACCAACATGGCCCTAAACCATTTATATGGCACTAATTTTATTAATATCATACATATGACGCGCTCCAAAGTTATTGAAACTTGAAAAATACCAATTTTATATGATTCAATATCTATGGAGCGCGCCATCCGATTTTAATAAAAATGCTCACGTTTGAAAGATTTAGATTCCTGCGCTTGAACATCGCATTTTGTTCCATGAATAAAAAAATATATAGGAATAAATAATACAAGAATTTGAAATTGTTTTATACACCGTTCCTTAATATTGAACTAGTCATTCTTACTTAATGCATTTTCACAGCATTGTAAACGCATACTAACAGAGACATAAATGAGGTGGAATACTCTGCTACTCGATTCCGAAAGATTGCGGAACTGACTTTCAAAAATCTTTCTTTCGATTCTAGTTCTAGAGTACTTCTTCCAATTACTTTATTATAAGAAAAAATTGAAGCAAACATTTTAATTTAATTTACCTCTTTTAATTCATGCAGTTTCGTTCTTAAATGTGGACTAGGATGTAATAAAGCCTTTAAACTCTCAATTAGTTCGCTGGGCACCGCATTCATGGGAGGATATTTTCGTTGATTCAACTCATTAGCATAACGTCTAAAGGCACTATAATCGTTGCCAAATATTTTCATAGGTTTACCCGCATAAATGGTAAATATTAGAACACCCAAAGCAAAGAGATCACTATCAGTTGAATTGATATTATTTAAGGCGATTTCTGGTGCACAATACTCCAAGGCTGGTTGAGCCAACATATGTATAGAAGTTGAATACTCTTTGCAAGGCCAATATGGCTTACCATCCGGTTGCGGTTGATTAGCTACACAAAAATCAAACCCAAACAATTTCCAAGAACGATTTTTATTAATAACAATAGTCTCAGCACAAATATTGCGATGTACTATTTTTGCATCGTTGTGCAGAAACTGCAAGCCATCGAAAAGTTGTAACAAACCATGGCGTATTTCGACATCGTAAAGTTTTTTCTCCGCCCTAACTTGATCACCCACTACATTGGCCAGAGAGGCAAAAACAGGTTCTGTGGCAAAAGCCAATGAGTCACGACTTTCTTCAAGAGGATGTTGAACGGTTAACACATGAGGATGACGTATTTTCGTCAGCTGTTGTACACCTCTACGCATCGATTCCAAAATGGCCTCTCGGTCCTCTTTTGACCAACGATCCAAGGTCTTTTTCTCGAACACAAATACTGATACTTCCTGTTTCGTGGATTTCTTAAAACCATTATAAACTTTCCACAGCAGCCCCGCACCAGCGGTGCATGTTTGTTCCAATACTTCATATTCACGGGTTACATTATTGCCTGGCAAAACTCCGGACAGCTGGGAGACAGTGGTGTGTACCGTAGAATAAAATTTATTTATTACATCCATTTTTGTTGTTTTAACTTTTTGGGAATAATTTAAGGTTAAAGGGAATTCAAAAATATTGCACTTTGTTGTTTATTGGTTTTATATAAATTAATATTTGATATTTTTTGGGAAAAAATCCATAAAATTTTCACTTTCGCAAAGTTCTTCTTTTTTCTGCTTTTGTTTTTTCACTTTATCACACAAATCAATATTTATTTGAAAGATGTATGTTCAGTGCAAGTGCTGCCATTCCATGGTTTTGGGAAAGTATAAAACAACGATTTTTAGCTTAATGAAAGCAGCGCATAATTTGGGATGTTTTAAGCGTAGTATGCAGCTCTTACTGAAATTTAGGTTTGGAGTTTTGCATTTATTTCTACACGGACATATATTCGTGTAGAGTTCTATACAAAATTTTGTTTGCATACAAGCTTAGGAACAAATGTACTTTAGTGAAGTTGCTCCAAACAATATGAAAATTAACCTATGTGACAGAAAATTTAAAAATAATATGAAAAACTCGGTGGCAGGCCATATTTTCCAAGTTATGGGCATATGAACTTTTTATATAAAACTGTGATTTGCATTACATATATGAATTTAATAGGTCAATATTGGTATCATTTAAAAGCCGTCGCATATTGTAATTATTTTTATCAATTAAAACGCTAATAAACACCACTAAAAATTGAATTATAAAGTGCAGGGATGGAATGTGAGTTTTTGATATTGAACTAATTATAAAAACAAAATGTACTTTTTGGACCATAGCGGTACCAAATTTTTTAAATTAATTAAAAACAAAACTTCACAAAAATTCACATGTACAAAACATTTCAATAAAAAATAGGTAATCCATTTTTTGGATCATTTGTAAAAATATATAAAAATAACTGCAAATATTTTCTGTTATACTAAAAATTAAGCAAGGGGAATGGTAAACTTTTTTAGCCCTTCTGCTGAACTGTACAAAATAGTCGGTAATGATATTAGTGTAGTATTAATATACTGAAAACTTTAGCCATTCCTCTTCCCTTATTTTTAATACATATAACAGATAATTTGTTTAAGTTATATATTTTGACAATTGACCCAAAAATGGACAATGCTGCAAGTATATAATTTGTTTTTTTATTAAGATTTGCCATATGGCAAAATATTGATGTTGGAAAGAGAACCCGTTATTGAAATTTTACACGAAATGGATATATTGCTCTGTCGTTCTTTTAGCTTCTACAACCATGCCAGCTGTATCACTCGTTCTGCGCTTTTATAGCTTAAAACAATAAATGAAATGGAGTTGCTACAAAAAGAATATGACCATGTAATAATTTTTTGGATTTTTAAATTGTATCATGTAAGTCGCGATAGTACCGCAGTACCAACAAGCTCCATAATGTACCAAAAAAGTAAAATTGTACCATGATTTCCATCCGTGATAAAGTGAGTTCCCGTACTTTTTGGGTAAAGTTTGGTAAAATGAGAGCAAACACATATTTTTCTCATTGAGAGACAAAAATGTACAAAAGTACGGGAACGCAAAAAACAAATTTCTATATCGAAAAATTACATGAAAGTGTTGCGCAAATAAACATAAAAATAAAAACCAACACAATGATTTTTAATGTCATTTTTCAGTTTTAGGTATTTCCATACATACATACAAATGTATTTTGCAGCAAGCAATTATTTCTTTTGTATTTTTTTGCCTAAAATTATAAGTCTTCATTTGTTATTATTTATTTTGCAAAAAGCTGATTATTTTGCACTTTACACAATCTGCCCGAAGAAAAAGTCCGGGCTGTTTCGTGCAAGAAGAAGAAGAATGGTATGTTATGAAAAGCGCTCTCATTTACTAAATTTTCGAATACGGGAACGCCTTTCGTGCAAATTGCGATAGAGATGCAAAGTTCTCGCAGGCAAAACAACATCAAAACTTCATTAAAAAATACCTACGACGACTCAATTAAGGTATTCTCTGACCCAGAGTCAAATCACGATTCTGTGAAGCCATTCTAGTTAACTTTTACTTCACTTGGGGGTAATACGTTCAAGTTATCCCTTCAAGCTCAAATACACTCACATTTTTTTTAAACTAATATACTCATACTTTTTTAAACTGATGCGAACTTGCTTTTAATTTCTCTTTCCAGTCGTCTATTTCAATTTACAGTCAAGAAAAAGCTGATTACAATTGTTATAAACAATTTTTCGTTTTGATTTTTACAAATATTCAGCCAGCATAATTTTTTTTTTGTTTTTTTTTTTCAAATATTCTGCCAAAGTTTAAAACCATTAATTACAAATCAAATATTTATATATGTTTGTGAACAAAAGTAGTAAAACAGGTTTCAAGTTGCGTGCAGCCTACGTCACAGCTCGCAATTCAAATGAATTTATCATGCAAGCACTATATCGAGCCACAACCGCCAAAAAAGTATGTAGTAGAAAAATTATGTCTATTAATCTTTTTTGGCGGCTATGGAAAGATATGAAAAAAATTTGAAGTACGTGTGGCTGCAGGGTCAATTAAAATAACTCAAGTAACCTACATTTAAGTTTCCATCCCTGTACCAGTTTACTTAATGTTGCCAGAAAAAATTAAAAAACTTAAGCCTGGCAGCAGTTGAGACGAATAACAGCAAATATTTTGTAACTGTGAGAAGTTTTTAGTTAAGACACAAACCTCCGAATGCGCCAATACAAAGATATTTTTTAAGATTTAAAATTTCAATTAATAAATTTAAATTGTTTAATAAAATATGTACATAGTCAATGAATTGATATAATATGTATAAACAAAAAATACTATCGACCCTTCCCGCAATGTATGATTGAAAGTTAGCGTTTAACTTTAACAGCAAGTTTTGTATGTCGAACTTACCTTTAACTTTTATTCGTACATTGTGGAAAGGGTCGTAACTGTAAGAAAAAGTTTTTAAACTTTTATTATTTAACCCATTTAAATCACGTATACCTCTTGCATTTGGGTTCTCTTTGGAATGGAGCGCATATAGACTTTATGTGATTTTTTTCGAAGTGCTAACGAAGGCCTAAGCATCGTTACGAGAATAAAGGAATCTACTATGTGCCTCTCAAATATCTTTCAGGAAGAAACGAAAAAGGCCGAACACTTAAGGCCTGATTTTGTAAATACAAACGATTTTTGCTTGCGTTTTGAAATTTAAATGGGAATTTTTTTTCTTTTCATACAAATTTGAAACGTTTAGGAACGAAATTTTTTACAAAATCTGCCTATTAATTAGCATACTTCAATTTAGCAGACAATAATTTTCCAATTATAATATTAGCTTGTTAGATACCTAGTTCACAATGTCAATGTTTTTCGTTAAAAACTATAATAATAATTGTGTAATTAGTCTACAGCGGAACTTTTTCACAAAACATACAATCGACACCGTAATACAACATTATAAGTTTTCCTATAAAATATTGATTAAATATTAAAATAAGTTCAGTTGGTAATAGTTCATTCCGTAACTTTAACCCATTCTTCAACAAAAGGCACAAAGCGCTCAATTGGTGCAAGTAATTCATAACGCAAAATATTAATTTTACAGAATATGTACGTGCTTAAAGTCATGCATTTAGTCACAACTAAATGGGAAATTAAATATTTATTTTCTCTCTAGTGGGTGAGTATACAAGATATATGTGTGCAATTTTTGCACAATATGAACAACAAGCGGCTTAATTTTCTATTATTATATAAAAATATATCTCATATTTTGAGTTATGATGTTTTTGCCGCAAATGAGAGATAGGTGCGAATGACAATTTTCCTCAGAAATTGAGGAGGGTATACTCTATGTATGCGTCGCTATTTTCTGTCAAAGTTTAGAGTTTTCGGAGAATTTATTTTATTTTTCGGAGTAGCTTCAATTTGCTTGCGAGTTTTAGTTTATTTACTAAAATTTCTAATAAATGTTTTATATTACAAATTTTTCGGAATATTTTAGATTTTTCGGAGTACCTTATTTTTTGAGTTTTCGTTTTCAGTAGTGTAATTATGGGTTTCTAGTGGATTTAACGAATTTTTCATTATTCGGAAAATTTTCGGAGTTACGTACTTTGAGTTTAGTGAATTTTCGGTTTCTTTAGTGACATTACCAGAGACGGCATTTATGGGCTTTTTTTACGATATGACAAAAAACGATATGACATACTGTGTTGTTATATCGTAAGTTTTTTACGATATAACAACACTGCTATATGACAACGCCGTGTATGGCTGCTTAGTGTTGTCATATCGTAAAAAACTTACGATATGACAACACGGTATGTCATATCGTTTTTTGTCATATCGTAAAAAAAGCCTATTAATGGCATCGGTGGTGCATTTTTAAACATACTGAACTAATTTTGATCAAATTTATAATTTGATACAGGACCATCACAGCCTGAACGGCTTGGTCGCCAATGGGTTAAAGTCAGAGCTGATTAATTGAGAAACGTTTAACTTTTTATCTAATATGCATTAATTACATTTTTATAATACAGATTAATACAAATAAAAACAAGCACAAATGAAAATAAAAAAATGTATGGATAAAATGAATTTTAAGGGTATTCTTTCTATCAGGTAATTTAATTAGAGAATGTGCTGCATTTTGCAGACGGTGAGAAACAACCCTGCGGAAAATTTGGTGACAAATGATCCAAAAGTACTAGTCCTATGACTTGAGAAAATGAGACTGGTACCAAAAATAAGGAGTAGTGAATAGTGAAAAATAACATATTGTGTAAATGGTCACATATTAACCATTTTCAGTCAATTTAGTTGGTACTCCGGCTAGTATTGTAGTAAACGGCACTGAACAAATTCGATTCACCTGGATCTAAGGCCTATCACATAGTATCTATATAATATTAATTGTCTCCCTTCAATGAGATACATCAAATTTGGGATCATATATTGTCTAAATTTGTGTTGAAAATTTCTCCTTTTCTAAAATTACATCGATTTTGTAGTTATTTTATTACAGAAAAAAACTTTCAAATTAAACATATTTAGTCCAAGTGGAAAAAATTTAACATAAAGTATAATGCGGCTATGGCTGAATAGTAGATACGTCAGACTATCAGTCAGGATGTCGCGGTTCAAACCTGCAAGCAGCCAATTGCTTTTTTTAGTAAAAACATTTTGTTCCAAAATCAACAAAAATAATGCGTGTCTAATTTTAGGTCGATAATAATCGGTAAAGTGTTGCCGATTATTATCGACCTAATTTTCAACAAAAGGGTTTTAGAGTGTACATATGTGTCGAAAAACGTACATATCTTCACAGACAAGATTTTGGAAAACAAATTTAATCAAATTTAGCATTTTTGTTGGTCCGAATTTTACTAATTTTGCAGCAAAATTTTAATTTTAGCCCATATGTTCTAAAATGCCAAAGCTTGGATTCAAAGACAAATACCATTCACAGAAGTTCTTATATGTATCCATTTATTTGCGAAATCATTTTATGGACCGCGGAACAAATGACCAATAAAAATTCTATTTTTGGGATTTATTGGAACTTTCATAGGAATTCTGAGATTCTTAGAAGCAAATCTTACTTTTCTCTGTCGGCTTGGCAAAACTCATTAGAAAATATTAACAACACTATGCAACAAGAAAAATGCCAAGGAGTACTACTATATATTTTTTTTAATTTTATGGTCCAATAACTACAAAAACAGTGGAAATTTTAAATTCAATTGATAATTTTTTTTTATTAATTTTTTCTAAAATTTGGAATTTTTGAAGCGACTGCTCTGCTCCACTGATTTTATCATAACTTATAAAGCGGTTGCCCAATTTTATTACAAAGGCGACTAAAAACTTTAAATAACATTACCTTTAAGCCGTTTCAACATTAATTTTTATATACCCAATGGTTACAGAATTATTCAGACCGAAATGATGAAAAATATATATGAAAAATCGAAAATGGCAAAAACTTACCATTTAACTCCACCTAAAATAAATCCCAGATGTAAACTTTCAAAACGCGTACGTATTTTTTGATGGCCTCTACCAGAATCAGTTCTTAGAGCCTTGTTATTTAAAAAAAAAATTATCTTGTTGTACAGTGTAAATATTCGAAATTTTGGGAGAACTTAGGTGATTTCAATTTATTATGAATAAAATCAATATTTATCTATCGATATTCATGAAATAAAGCAACAGAGCCACCTGACAAGTGGTGATAAGCAAATACACGTGAGCACTGACGATGGAAGTGTAGCGGCTTCCGAAAGTGGCGCTACTCTGTTCTGCTGTATACGTTGAAAAATTAAGTTGATGTTAATTTTTCCCTTGTTCCTTGGAATATTAATCATGCCCAATTCTTTCTGAATATAACGTTACGAACCTTAGCCTAATAATCAATTTAGATTCACAAAGCAAAAGCTTATTTTATTTGTAGTATATGTGGCCTTATGGGCTCCATGATGACCCCAAGCCAAAAATGAAAAAGGGCCCCACAATTTTGTATTGAAAACAACAACACCAAATTTTGGGCCATTTTTTCCTATTTTTTTGGGGCCATTTTTAATTTTTTAAATTTGGGTAATTTTTCCTATATTTTGGGGACATTTTTCATTTTTATGTTTGGAGTCATTTTTCGCTTTAAGAAAAATGGTCCCAAATTAAGCAAAATGGCTCTAAATTAAAAATTGTAAAACGACCCCATAATAGGAAACATGGCCCCAAAAAATTTTGTTGTTGTTTTGATTGAAAAAATGTTGGGAACATTTTTCATTTTTGCGTTTGGGGCCATTTTTCCTCAAGTTGGAAAAATGGCCCCAAATGAAAAATGGTCCCAGACTGAAAAATGAAAAATGGTCCCAAATATTTTCTATTGAAATCAACAACAAAAAATTTTTGGGACCATTTTTCCTACTTTGGGTTGGGCTATTTTTAATTTTTCAGTTAAATTAATAATAATAACATTAAATTAAAAATTTTAAAAACCCCCGAGGAAAATAGATGATAATCTCAAAAGGGCTGGTTAGAACATTTTGGATCAATTCACCTTTCAAACAAACTTTTCTAAATTAAAATCGATATAGCCGTTTGGGAGCTACGTCATCAAATCTGTGTGTCAGCGATATATGTATATATCTAGAAAATATGTGATATCTTCTAAGCGGCTGGACCGATTTTCTTCAAACATAGCTTAGAACACTCTCGATCAAGTCACCTTTCAAATAGAACTAAATCAAAATCGGCCCAGCCGTTTGGTCTGTACGTGGACTCGTACAGACACACATATACACAGACACACAGTACAAACTTATAACATCCCTTTCTTTGGTCGGGGGTTAATAGAAAAATATATTTCATCATTGTGGTCTCAATAACTCCGAAATTTTTATGTTTATTTTTTTTTAGAAAGAGAAGTAGCACAATCAGGCAATTAATGCCTACCAGTTAATTAATTAATGTGTTACCTTCTTTGGGAAAGGGATAGTGTAGAGAGAACAAGTGGTGAAGTGGGATAGAGATAGAAAGCTTAATTCATTTACAACCCTGCTATTGTGCGTTTTTATGTAGAGCAGTCTTGCAAGCTCCCTGGTGTCAAGTAGAGGCATCGAGTTGCTTAGGCTGTGTAGCCATTTATTATTTATTTTACTTCGCCGACGGTTCTGTTACAATACCGACGAAGGAGGGTGCTGTGAAGTGCATTAGGATATATTAGTATTAATCGCTGCCGGTACTGCCAAAGTGATCAGTGCTATGCCTTCATCACTTTAACAGTCCAACAACAACCAACACAATAACACACCAATGCGCATGAGAATAATTCATGATGTTGATGGCTTGCCTGAAACTAGTCTTGAACTCAAGACCTGAGGGTTTGTAGTCAAACGCGCTAACTACTCAGCCAACAGCACCCTCTCCGAAATTGAGCATAGAAAAAATAATTTTATAACGGCTCAAAGGTAGTTTTATTACAAATTTCTTAGTGTTTTTTGTAATTAAATGGGACTACGCCTTCGCAAGTTGTGATGAAATCGGTGTAGGAGCCTTTTGAAAAATCCCACATTTTAGAAAAATTAAAAAAAATGTCAATTTCGACTGTTTTGTAGTTAGGGGACCATACATAACACAAAAAAAAAATATATATATATATATAGTGGTGATCAAAGGTCGTGACCAAAGTTTCATTTGGTTGCATAGTGTAGTCAACGATTTTATAGCACAAAACACCACATAACACTATTTATCCTTTCTTTTTGTTTTGCAAAAATTCTTTAAATAATTTTTAAGTTGTTAAAATCTGAATACACTGTTGAAAACTATAAATTTTGATTTATGATATGTCAATATGACTATAATAAGTGTTGAAGGAGTTTATTTACTAATCTGCATATTGATACTAATCGGACTACATAGTGAGGAAAATAATCTCAGACTTTGTTGATAGGCCCTGGTGGAGAACCATATATAACTCAAGATTGATGATACTGGTGGAGATAACTTAAGCTCTGGGATTTAAGAGTTGGGACTCCCTGATTCTCGTAAGATGGTGTGGGCCGATTGGGTGTCCTTGAGGGGGCTCTTATTTGCTTTCATTCATTTATCAGTTTTTGACATTATCTTAATATTCAGCATACAGTGTAAAATGGGTTTTATTGTATAGTGTTGCACTTAAGCTCATGCATATAAACGGTTGCCGTCAGTTGGAATTAGAAAAATGTTAGAGCTTAAGATATAAATTATTATAATTGTATTTTTTAATCTAAACTGCTTGTCAATAAATTTACATATTTAATTTGAAATGTTTACGATTACCACTACATAGTTTTATGATGTTAATGAAAAAATTAGAATATATTTATTTATATTTCAATTCCCAACTCTCTATAATAAAAAATATATATTAAAGTATATATTTGCTTAAACAAATCTGTTGGTGGGAAGTAAACTACACCAAGTCACATTTTGGAAATTTTGCAGGAGACTGCAAAAACCTATTGAAAATCACACAAATGCTTCTGTATCTGTAATATTAACGATTTGCCTTACCCTGAATATTTTATAAATGTAACTCTAATATTATATCGATGATATCCTTAATAAAATTACGTCATATTATATTAACGTTACTTATTAAAAAGGACTTGGTGATTTTTACCTCCCATGATGATTTTGAGCAGTACTACATCCCTCGCAATATAGGACCTACTGAAATTCACCTATCGCTAGAGAAAAAAATGCTGATTCCAACAGTACAAAAAAAAAACGAATTTTGAAAAAATGTGACTTGGTGTAGTTTACTACACACCAACAGAAATGCAAATAATTGTATTACATTTAATTAAAAGCTTGTTTGCGCTCATGTATGGGAAAAACATGGAATATTAATATATTTATTAAATATTATTTAAGCGAATCTCATTAACAAGATTGCAGCAGTTCTAGTTTTTTTGTGTGTAATAAGGGGCTGTTCACATATTATGTAACGCTCTCTGGCGGTGCAGGTGGTCAAATTTTTCTTGCAAAGTTGATAATTTAAACTGAAAATTTATTAGGAACTGTTACGAAGAGGGAGCAAAGAGGGAGGTGACCCATACTGCCCTCCTAAGAAAGAAAGTCACAAGCGCCAAAATTCTAAAATTGAGATAAGGACGAATTCGGAACTGTGAATGAGTTACTGATTTTTATGTTAAGCTTAAAGCCCCCATTATCAACTGTAAATGACTGAAAAACGTTAAGCAAAATGGTCACATCTTCCGCCTCTAGGTTTTATTTTCTTTTTAAAAGCTAAATATCTCAAAACTACTAAAGTTGAGATGCGACTTCCTTTCTTAGGCAGGCAGCATAGTGGGATGGCTTCATACATTTTTGTGCAAAAGTTATAAGCTGTAATCCTAGATCATTGAAAGCTAACATCGAACATAATGTTGACGAAATTAAGAAAAGAATGGAATTTCATTAAAATCAGGTACGTCCAGCCCAACTCCCACCGATCATGCAATCCAAATCGATTTTTTCACATAAAACTGTTCCTATCCAAGCAAAAAACTTTAAATTTGGTACATATACTCTCTACAATAAAAAAAAAGACGCATGCCGAAAGTCATAATTTGTTCGCATAAAATATTTTCTATCCAAGCAAAAGTCCTCAAGTTTGGTACAGACACTTTCTTGAAATAAAAAAAGAGACGCATGCCAAGTTTCATCCAAATCAGCCACGCCTGCCGCCCATGAAACCCATACGAAATATGGATAAGACTTTTTTTTAATATTTTGTTTATCATTCGACAAAAAAATTTATTTATTCTTCATGTATCATTTCCTTCTAAATCCTGTTAGGATGGCTCATGTCTTACTTTTCTTCAATTTGTTAAAAATAAAATACAATTTTTGTAAAAAACCTTAAGTGAACATTTCATATTTGAAAATTTCTCTACCAAACTGTATCATTTGATTTTTCAATTCGACATCAAAATCCGACCCAAGGGATGTTTTGTGCTGCCCAGATGTTCATTGAAGGAGTTTAAGGCTGCACATAAAGCCAATTATTCTGCTCCGTGAGAGATTATATACTTCACTTGAAGCATGGTGTAATAAGTATACAGGTCAGCTGATTATTTTTCGCTCTGGTAGTTTTGTGCATAAGCTACGTACAGCACGTGTATTTTTTGGACAAGCATTATCTAGTTTTTGTTGTATTGTTGTATTTGTTGCCCTTATGTAGCCATCTGTATACTTATTACACCATGAGTTGGAGTCATCAGTGCCTGGTTTCTGTAACTAATTGGGAGTTTCTCGCATCGAAAAATTTATTATCATTCTGTGAAAATATATTAAGAAAAGTGCGATTTTGGCTCGCACACGTAGGGTTCCATACGAATATGGAATCCCTTTTCGTTTTTGCCCCTTTTTCATTTTGGTAGTTTTTTCGTTGTGCTTTTTTGTTTAATTTTCGTATTTCTTAAGTATTTTCGGCAATTTTTTCGCTTTTGGCGCTTTTTTAATTTTCGTGATTTTTTCGTTTTTTTCTGGCTATTTTTCGTTTTTTTTTTAAATTTTGTTGCTTATTTTTGATTTATTTTATTTTTGGCGATTTTTTGGTTTTGGCGTTTTTTTTAAGGTTTTTACAATTTTTTTTACGATATTTTTAGTTGTGGCGATTTTTTTCAGTTTTGGCGCTTTTTTCGGTTTTGGGGACTTTTTCGGATTTTGGTGATTTTTTTAGTTTTTGCGATTTTTTGGTTGGTTATGACACTTTTTTTTCGTTCTGTCGATTTTTTAGTTTTTGGAGATTTGTGGTTTTTTTTTAATTTTTGTTTGTTTTTTGCCGATTTTTTTTAGTTTTGGCGTTTTTTTGATTTTGGTTTTTTAGCTTTAACGTTTTTTCGCTTTTCGGTGATATTTTTAGTTTTAGCGATTTTTTTAGTTCTGACGCTTATTTCAGTTTGGCGCCTTTTTCGGTTTTGGGGATTTTTTTCGGTTTTTTGTGATTTTTTTAGTTTTAGCGATTCTTTTTTTGTTTTGACACTTAGTTTCGTTTTGGCGATTTTTTGGGTTTTGGTGTTTTTTTAGTTTTGGCGCTTTTTTGGTTTCTGCGCTTTTTTTCGTTTAGGTGTTTTTTTCATTTTTGGCGATTTATTCGTTTTTTGATGATAATTTAGCTTTAGCGATTTTTTTATGTTGTAGTGCTTTTTTTCGTTTTGACGACTTTTTTCGGTTTTTGGCGTTTTTTTGGTTTTTTGGCGATCTTTTTAGTTTTGGTGATATTTTGCGTTTTAGCGATTTGTTTTAATTTTGGTGCTTTTTTCCTTTAAGCGCTTTTTTCATTTTAGCGTTTTTTCGACATATTTTTAATTTTGGATTTATTTAGTTTTAGTGTTTTTTTAAATTTCAAGATTTTATCTCTTATGGTTTCCAAGATACAGCAAATTGTCTAAATTACATAGTCAAAATTACATTAACTGATAGAATACCCTTTAATTTTTATCGTTTTAAATATCAGTGTTATATGGTGTAGTCTATTCTACAGACTATACCAATTAACACTTACTTTGAAAATTTAAAGTGTATATATATAAGTGTCTGGTTATTAAATTAGTATTTCAATATGTTTCGTTGCTCGGTTTAGAACGCCCTCTAATTTTTAGCTGTCCTATATTTGTTGCTGTAGCGGTCAAAGTTTTATATATTCTATGAAAATTTCAGGTCCGTAGCTCATACGCTTCCCGAGAAAACAGCCTGTGATTGATAGACAGACAGACGGACAGCATTGCGAAAACAATAGGGTTCCTTTACACTTTTGGTGTACGGAACCCTAAAAAATAGGATGAGTGAGAAAAAATTTTATATTTTTGTATTTTTATTAGGTTTGCAGGGTGATTCATATAATAATTCAACTAATATTCTATGAATTATCCGACAAAAGATCGCATGACAATTATTATTTTTTCTCAATGTGAGATCACAAGTTAAGGAAACGAGGCAAAGAATTCCTCCAAGAAACTATGGCGGTACGTAATATGTGAACAGCCCAAAATCAAAGGCCAATTGTTTTCTAAGTGTTATGTTCAACTACATACTTCCATTTTGTAAGGTGTCTCATGTAATTGACCAATGTTGTACAATTTTATTGATTATCTCAACTACAGTTAGAGTAATTAAATATGTTAATTGATTATTGACTGGACGTTTCTAATCTATGAACATGTAAAGAAGTCAATAAATTTTATGTTTTTTTAAATTTACGATACACATAAAGTAAAAAGTTCCGCATTTAAAATAAAATATTCCACAAAAAAAAGGCACTAATATTGCGTCTCAAAATAAAAACAGGCCAAAAAACTTATAAAAACGATCATTGAGAAAATCATAAATAAAAATTTAATCAAGCAATAAAGCATCTTATTTAAAAACAAACAGTTTTATTATCATTTTTAATAGAACATTAGTTAAATATTATTTTTCTCTTGCTACAAAAAAAAAATTCTTAGAATTTTTAAATTCAAGTCACGACTTCTGCAATAAGATATACAAAATGCAAATTCAAGTTTTGATATAAACATCATCAGCTAAGGGAAACATAGTCTCTATACCGGCCTGAGGTGTTGATCTAAATGCACTAGTAATAGCAAGACACGTTATTCGTTGCACATTGCCCAGCGTAGAGAGATTTAGGCTCTTGTCAGACATTGATGTCTTCTGCAGTATTTCCCAACATGCTTGCAAATTGAAAGCTATGTGTTTCCACTCCCAGGCATAGACCATTTGGTTCAACGAACCTACTGAAGACGCACCTCAGAGACATCGTCGCAACGATCACAGGTCACTGCAAATTTGTCAACTGCGTCAAACTAATGGGAGTAACGTCCCACAATTTATGCAGAAGCTATCAGGATGAGGAAGAGCAGACAATCTTCCACCTTCTGTGCCTCTGCCCTTCACTGGAGAACCACCCATTAATACAACTCGGTCAGCAATCTTTCAGCAGTTTATCTGAGCTTTCGACGATAAATCTTAATAAACTTAGAATGTTCATCAGGAGCAGTGGATGGTTCCAACCCTGAACCATACCTTTTCTTTTTCTGTTTACCTCCTATCTATCACTCTGATACCTCCTCCACTTTATTGACTCTTCCCCAAGGTGTATTCATTTTACAAGGTGGCAGCATGGCTACAAAAATGCAACAATACAAAAAACAACAGGCATTTTGTTCTTGTAAGAAACGTACTACATGCCAAAAGCAGATGATTAATTTTTGTATTATTTGTTTGTTTTTGCCTTTCCCTTTTCCATCTTCTTTCGGCACACCCAACAGCAGAGCCATACGCCATCTTTTGTTTGCATAAACAAAACAAAAAAATGCATAAACAAAACAAAACAGTGCAAATTTGACAACTAGCGCCTGAAAACAAAGTAGAGCAAAAAAATAATCAGCTGCCGCGGTGCTGCCACCTTGTGAAATGAATACACCTTGCTCTTCCCCTTCTACTTCTTCTCTTTACAGGTAACATAAAGGGACCAACAATGGACCCAAATGAGCGGAAGCTGCCTGTATAAGCTAACATTGTCTACCGTTCCCCAACTCCCCCCCTCAGACAAGAGATCAGTAATTGGGATTGGGTCGAATCATACATCAAGTGAATAAAAAATCGTTATATAAAATGTGACTGGCGGCACAGCAAATAAGAACTCCTCCCAGCTGTTCTAATTTAATTTTTTCTCTCTTCATTTTAAAAACATTGTCCTTCCCAATCCTACTGATATTATAAATGAAAAAGTTTGTATCTTTGTGAGTTTGGATGTTTGATCCACTATAACGCGAAAACCGCTTAATCGATTTGGATGAAATTTGATAGACGAATAGCATATGGTCGAGATTAAAATAAAGGCTACTTTTAAAGGGATAAAAACGGGAGAAAAATAGTACTTTTTCTTTTTTTTACTTGCGACTGTTCTGGTATTTCAGCAGCTCGCTGACGAAGTCAAGGGTGAAAGCTAGTAGTGGTTGCTTTGTTTTTGTTTGACTGTTTGCTAAAGAACATTTTAAGTATTTGTCACTTGCGCAGTTTGAAATAATTTATAACAATATTAATATTCCACAAGTGTCTGAAAAGAGTTTAAACACCACCAGCAACAACAACAGATATTCTCATGTAGTTAACATGCAACATGCAAATAATATAATGACTAAATCGTTGTTTCGCCGCAAAAAAAAATAATACAAAAAAGATTTCTTTGATTTAAGGGGAATAACATCAAATAGTAATTTGATTTATCTTAGATTCTAAATAAAAGGCAGGAGTCATTAAACTTTGAGGATAATTTTAAAAACGTATATAAATGTAAGGAAGACTGGCTAACTGAAAGCAAAGTCAGCAAAATATTGTATAGAAGTAAAAGAAATAACAAAGTGTTAGTAAATAGAACGCACGAAGTTCCTGTCACCTCCGGTCTACCCCTTATCGGCTTGGGCCTGCCATCGTCAACCTACTACTTACGGCCTACTACCATCGGCAGGCCACCTTCTGTCGGCCACCTATGGTCGGCCCCGCTCTGTTGCTATGTCAGACGCCCGCCCCTTCATCTTTATTAAATTAAAATTATAATTAAAAAAAAATTTCACCCACCTTGATGACACCAAGTAAATGAAGATAGTAGTTTGAACCCCTAGATGAAAAAAAGAAGACGATTCGTCAACAAAATATCACTATCGCCTGGAAGATACTTAAGCGACACTTCTCAAGAATTTAGCAGAACACCTGGTGCTTAGCCGAGCCACCTTCACATAGCAAGGAAACCAACCATTAACCAAGACACAAATCTGATCCAACGATTCCCAAAAACTAGAAAAAATTCTCCCCAAAATCCCAGAAGTTTCCCGAACTCCCAAGCATGAGGACAACAATTTCCTCAAAATCCCAGAAGTTCCCCGGCTTCCAAGAACCTACAACGAAAATCTCCCCAAAATCACAGAACTTACCTGGAAAACAACGGAAACGTCGAAAACTGCGAAAATACCGAAGCGGCAGCTCTGAGTTTTTAAGGAATCTAACATTCGCGGTGGCCTGTTGCATTCGCTTTGGAATTGTCATTATCAGTATTCGTTACACGTTCCAAAAGGTTTTGACATTAATATAAAGTATACCGAAATAATTTTCAATAGTATAATTTTTATGTCGAGAATATACGATAGTAAAACTTTGTTTTGAGTCACATAAAACGGCCCTATGCAAGGAAAAAATAATTTTCTAATTTTTAATTAAAATCTATTGATGTTTTTTTAGAGAATGACAATTATAGAAAAAATAAAGAATACACTATTTAATATTTTTTAATCAATTTAAGTCACTTTTAGATGATCATGCAAGAAACATTTTGCGCTCCCTCTTTGTATGCTTAATATTTATTTCAAATTTTCTTTTATTCCCTTTCTCATTATTAATAAAAACCGTTATGTCTGAAAAGAATATAATTTTTTTTTTGCTTTTTATTGAATTTAAAAATAATATTCAGCTACAGTATTCTGCTGTCTATAATAGAACGGATAGCAAATAATTTAATGTCTTATTATATTCTTATGAGTTTATCTTTGTATTATTTATATTAATTAAATCAATAAAAAGTTTTATTTCTTCGAATTTTTTACATTTTCGCACTTGGTCACACCCGTCTCATATTAAAAATAGTTTATTTTATAAGAAAAATAGTTTTTTGTCAAACAGTAAATACACAATACAATTAAAAAATAAGGTCACACCCGTCACAGCTTTCTGATGACAATTCTCAGCAGAAATTGTGTTCTATCAGTGTCTACCCAATATTCAACGACTTTAAGCCTAATGACCTTGCGAGCCGCAACGTTTTTTTAAGTGAACAATTTTATATTCTGGATTTATAACAAAAAATGTGTATGAAATGGTCAACCCCGCCTAAATGGAATTACTCATATATAGTATCAAAACTTTTCTAACAAAAAAATCAGATAAACTTGAACTCTTTCTACAAAAAAAAAGAGCTAAAATTAATTTTAAATTTATTTTAGAAATTCATTTTCAAATTCGATTTAAGAATTTTATAAACAAAATTGTGACCGTTTAGGTTCTTCACAGTTTTACCTGTTGAGGTATTTTTTATTTCTTAATTTTTTTTTAAATAATGATTATTTATCTTACAACACATGCATTTCAAGGATCGTATATAATTGCAATAAATTCTTTAAAAAAATCGCGCATAGACACATTCACTGGATACGTTATAAACTATGCAACACATGTCTACTGTTAAAAAAAAGAAGAAAAACAAAATGTAAAAGAATGTCTTGAAAATTCAATTCTTTAGTTTCAATGCCAACCAACAAAAAGTCACAGCCTGGTTAAGACAGATCCATTTTTAATCACACTGTTTGTTGTTTGTACCGAGCGACACATTTCTTTGAAACAAAAAAAAAACACAAAAATTGTTTAAAATGTGTTTGACTCAGACAGACTTAATGAACAGAACAGACAGACAGACAGACAGACAGACACTCCATTATATGCACTACGTGATGGATTGATACAAAAAGATTAAGTAAAACAATAACAAACACATAAATGTTCATTTGTAAATTAAATGAAATTAAATTAAAGAAATAAATAAAAAAATTTAAATAAATTGCAAAAATACAACAAAAAGAATGAGAACAAACAAACCATACTTTTTGTATTCGAACAATTTATAACCTGACAACAAATGACAGTAACGATTAAAACGAATTTACGTCGAAAGTATTTTAAATAATTAGAACGATGATGAAGAGTTTGTTTTGACAACGGGTCTTACGATAATTTGAAAATGTCTTGAAAATTAACAATATCGCAAATTTTTCCTTAAAAGAATTTTAATAAGTATTATTTTAGGAAAAATCCAATATCGTAAATTTTTTTGTTGAAAAATCTTAATACCGTAAATTTTTTCATAGAAAATTTGAACAAAGTTTTATTAAAATCTAAAAAAAACTAAAGCTATCGATAACTTTTCTATAGAAAAGTTTAGTTATCGATATCTGTTTTTATGAACAAAAGTTTGGTTATGGATAACATGCCTACTCTAAAATTAAGTTATCGTTGACTTTTTTTTAAATGTTAAGTTAACGATAATTTTTCTATACAAAAATTAACTTATCGATACCATCTTTCTGTAAATAAATAAGTTAATTAAAGACAAATTAAAATATCGAAGGCTTTTATGGAAAAGTAATAATATCGATAACATTCTTTTGTTAAATAGTAATGATATCAATAACATTTTTATGGGAAAGTTAACATAACGAAAAATTTGCTATAGAAAAGTAACGACACCGATATTGAAGAGTCGTGATAAGATATAGATGAGTTTCTCATAGAAAAGTAAGACCATGGATAAATTTCCTGCCTACGACTAAAAAATCGATAGCTTTACAACAGACAAAATGAAATATCCATAACTTTTATTTAGAAACTTGAAGTTATTGACAACTATTCAAATCAATTATAATCGATAGCATTTCCTTAGACATACATGATTTTATTAAAAAGAAGTGAAGCTATCGATTACTTTTCTGTATACAAATAGACATTTCCATGCCGATGGCATTTCTGTAAAAAAATAAGCTACCGATAACTTTTCTGTTTAAAGTAGACTTATCGATAATTTTTTCTTTTTAAGGATATCTATAATTTTTCCATTAAAATGTTTAATTACCTAAACTTTTTCATAGTTAAATAAAGTTATCAATAACATTTTGTGTTGTCTGTAGAACAATAAATTTATTCACAGCTTCTGAGTGGAACGTGCAATCAAGTTATCCATAACCTTTCCGTAGGAAAATTATGTTATCGATATTGAAAAATTAGCCTATCTGCATATAAGCGTTCTGTAGCAAAAGGCTAATCTATAGATAACTTTTCAATTAGTATGCCAAGTAATCGATAAAATGTTTATTAATAATTTAAATTATCGATAATATATGTTAATTCTGGTTTTTATCGATAATATTTTTATTAAGAAGTTACCGATAATTTTTGTACTGTAAGGTAAAGTTATCGATAATTGTTAAGTTATCGATAATTTTTTGTGGAAATAAAAGTTATCGACAAATTTTCGCCAAAAAAATAAAGTTATTCACAGATTCTGAGTGGAACAGTCAAGTTATCGATAATCTTTCTTTAGGAAAATTATATTATCGATACAGAAATGTTAGCCTATCTGCGTATAAGGCTTCTGTAGCAAAGCTAAGTTATAGATTACTTTTTAATTAGTATGCCAAGTAATCGATAAAATGTTTATTGATAAGTTATATTATCGATAATATTTGTTAATTCTGGTTTTTATCGATAATATTTTTATTAAAAAGTTACCCATAATTTTTCTACTGTAAGGCAAAGTTATCGATAGTTGTTTTTTTTAGAAAGTTAAGTTATCGATAGCTTTTCTATTGGAAAGCTAATGTGTATATCAAAAACTTTTTTAAAGAAGATCAATAAGCTTATCGAGAAGATTTTTTTAGAAAATTTTGCTTATCGATAACTTTTTTAAAGAAAAGAAAGGTTATCGATAACTTCTTTAAAGAAAATTTTGGTTAAAAAAAGCTAAGTTGTCAATAACATTCTTAAAGAAAACTTAGATTGGCGATAACTCGTTCAAAGAAAAGTTAGGTTTTCAATACCTCTTTTAAGGAATATATGTATATATAAGTGATCGATAAATATGTCATAGAATAGTTAGGTTTTTGATAATTATTTCAAAGAAAAGTTAGTTTATCAATATCTAATCTAGGTTATCAATAACTTTTTTAAAGAAAATTTAGGATATCGATAACATTTTTATTGAAAGGCAAAGTTGTCAATAATATTTCGATCGGTAGCATTTTTATGGAAAACTTAAGTTGATATTAGCATTTTCAAAGAAAAGTTAGGCTAAAGATAACTTTTTAAAAGAAAAGTTAGGTTATCGATAACTTTTTTAGAGAACATAAGGGTTATATATAAATTTCAAAAAGTTTTATTATCGACAACTTTTTTTTATAGAAAACTTAGGTTATTGATACTTTTTCAAAGAAAAGTTAAGGTATCGATAACTTTTCCTTAAGAAAATTTAGCTTATCGAATGCATATCTATTGAAAAGCGATAACAGTTTTAAAGAGAAGTAAAAGTCTTTTAAGAGCTGTAGGTTTATTGATAATTTTGGTTATCGCCAACTTTGGTTATCACTAACTTTGGCTATCGCTAACTTTGGTTATCGATAACTTTGGCTATCGATAACTTTGGTTATCGATAACTTTGGTTATCGATAATTTTTTTTCGAAAAAGTTTTGATTATTGATGAAATTTCTGCAGAAGAGCTAAGTTGTCAATAGGATTTAAAATTTTTCCACACCAAAACTAAATTTATAACCGAAATTAACTTTTAAGTGTCTGAATGTATTCACCTAATTGCTAATCAAATCAACATTTATCCATCGATATTCATGATATATGGCTAGTTTTGTTCGCTAGATGCCTGTCCTAAGGATAAATCGTTAAAACGTAAAACTTTTTTCAGTTTAAAATTTTTTTATACGCATGCAAATAATTTTTTGATTTTGCATTAAAAGTCACTTTTTTCGATAATAGTTTGAGAATAACTCTGATAATGTTGATCAACTAAAAAAAACTTCATATATTAAAAAAGTTTGAAGGTAAATGGCGTTTTGTTGATCACAATCGGGCATACCTTTACAGTCGTATGCGTTTTCAGATTAAAGTAGATATTTTACTCTTATGCATAGTGTTTAGTCGGATTTAATTGTACCTTCGAATGGCATAACACGTAATTTTTTAACAGCTATTTGTTGCGATATAATAAATCACAAAGTTTTGTTACACACGCTACAAAAAGTGGAACTATTTGCATAATAAAGCACACAAAATCTAATTCACAACAGAAAGAGGAATATGAGAGAATTCTAAAATAAGTTATTGCAGCCAAAAAAGGTTTTCGTTTTTTATGAAAAACCCTGAACCCTTTGTGACGCACGCTACGTGAATACATAGCTATAACTTTTTAATTGTACAATTTACAACAAAAATGTTCATTTTCTGTATAGTTTACGAGATAATCTCAGAACTGTTTGCTCCATTATTTTCAAGATACGGGGCGGGGCGTCAGAATAAAAAGTAGATGATGTTTGAAAAATTGATTTTATTATTTTTGTTAATTTTCATTGTTACCATACATTTTTATGATATTTAACAGACAAATGAGTGGGTAGGAGATTTCTGCGAAAGAGCAAATTTCAAAAAACATGTGAAAAAAAATTCAAATAAGAATCAAAACCTATATCGATTTTTCATATTTTTTAATGGAAAATATTTAAATAATAGAAGAACAAAATAATTTTCAAAGAGCTTACAACTAATCAGATAGTAATATAAGAAAATTGAGAAATTTTCGAAAAGTGGAGTTAGACCTTTTAGTTAACTCAAAAATTCCGCCATTGGTACACAGAAAAAACTAAATTTCATTTTCTGTAAGGGAATTCAATGAAATATTAAATATTTTGTCTATGAACGGGCCTACAAACGGATTTGTAAATATAGACAAAAATACCTCAACAATTTCATTGAAAAAACATATTTTTTTCAGTGAACAAATTGTTTAAATCTATAAAACAATTTGTCTAAAAATATTTACAAATTATAGACAAAACAATTTACTAAATCAAACAAAAACATTTACTGAATTTTCTGAAAAATAACAAACAATATTTCTGTCTGAATTTAATAAACAATTAGTCTAAAAATGCTAACAATTATTAAGCAAAATAATTTACTTAATCAAACAAAAATACAAACAAAATTTTTGTCTGTGTCATCATCATCATCCATTAAGCATTTATGAGATTTCACTTTGTTAAGTGTGTTCAAGTCTGAATGTTTATCTAAATACTCTAAAAAAATAATGAGAATTAAAGCAACGACATTACCTAATCGATTCACTTAAAAATCTTTTGTAAACAAACTTGGTACGTTGTTGTTGTTGTTATTTGTGTGTATGTCGTCATCGGATTGGTTTTTTACCACACAATTTTTATTATTGTTTTTTGTGTTTGCGTTATAAATAAAAGTCAAACAAACAATTCGTAGATTATGGACAGAACATTTACTGAAAACTAAATTTATTTTTAGACAAACTTTTGTTTGAAAATTTTTTGATGATTATTTTTTTGTGTAGACCATTTGCTTTGCCCATACACTAATGTAACTGGTGGAAATATTGGTCAAGCCCATTAAAAATAATCTGTATGTGATAGAAAAAAACTTGAAGTGATTTTTACGATTAAATTTTTAATTTTTTAAAAGTTCTTGATCTGCTGGATCTTATTTGTAATTAATATCATTCATTATTTCTTTTGAATACTACGTACAAATATATTTTGATATATTTGTACGAATTTTTTGGCGAATTATTGGCAACATATATTTTATATTTTATTTTTATGTCAAGTTCTAAAAAGGATTTTCGATATGAAAAACAATCATTATATTTGCACTTTTTCATCATCGCATGGCATTTCTAAAAGCTTTTCAAGTCTTATTGACAAAGTGGAAAAAACGCATTAGTTTATTGTAGATTTTATTTATCGTTCCAGTGAAGAGCGTTAATTGATTTTACTATTACATAAGCTTAAAAATAAATAAATAGTTGTATTTATATGCACAAAAATAAGTAAAATTTATTAAACATTTTTTTTTATTGTTTTCTGTTTTTATAGAAGCAAAAATGTTGACAATCAAATATTGATCACTAAAAAAATATTTGATTTTTTTCCATGTAAAATATTTACTTTATGAAAGTTTAAAGGTTTAAAAAACATTGTGTGAGTATCTTAAAGATATGAAAATAACCTTGTAAAAAATCTAGAATGGATTCACTCACAAAGAACTACTCAAATGGCTGGTTCTGTTCCAGTTCATTTTACTTTTTAAAAGCACAACAGCATATTGTTGCACCTTCACTTCTCTTAAATGATTTCAGTTTAAATATGTACGACGTAGAACCCTTTTCATGGTTTTCTTAAAAAAAACAGTCAACTGCCAAACAAGTTTATATGTTATTTAATCTAAAAAGAATATTATGGCTTTTGTTTATTTTATAATTGTGAAAGTTAATTTTTAACTAAAGGTAAACTACTGGCAACTTAATTTTTTTGTTTACTTAATTGAAAATCAATTAATACAGAGATAAATATTTTTTTAAAAGGTCTAGAATTTTTGAAAGCCTATTTTATTGGCTTTACGTCGTGTCATATAAAACTAATTTTATATAATATATATTAATTGTATTAAATTCAATATTTAAAACGGAAAATATTTAGTAGAGAACTGTAACAGTTTTTAAAGTTAAGAACGTATGAAACACACATTAAACGTGTTAATGCGGCTTATCAAAGCTTAGTTTGAAGACTTTGACCTGAAACATGTGATTTTCGCTTTTTATAGCTGTTTTACACTATCTCACAAGCCGTTCGACTTCTTTAGAAAATGCAACCCTGATCTAATGAGTTTATGGAAAGTTGTCAAAAAGCAATAACAACACATTAGCCCAATTCACAATCTTGTGCATTTTTAATACATATAAAAAAAAAACGTGTAGCGAATACGTGTAAAGAATACTGGTAACGACAATTCAAATGGCAACAGATCGGCGCGAAGGTTAAATTACTTAAAAGCTCAGTGTTGCCGCTTGGGTATTTTTGCAGTTTTCGGTGCTGCCGTTATTTTCCGGGGAAGTTCTGAGATTTTGGGCGGATTTTTGTCCTAGTTTTTGGGAATCTGGGGAACTTCTGGAATTTTGGGGACATTTTTGTTCTAGTTCTTGGGAATTCTTGGACCAGGATTGTTTTTCAGCTAATGGTTAATTTCCTTGCTAAGTAAAGGTGTCTCGCCAGGTGCTCGGCTAAATTCTTGAAAAGTATCGCCTAAGTATCTTCCAGGCGATAGTGGGTTTTTGTTAACATATTGTCTTCTTTTTTCATTTAGTGGTTGAAATTACTATCGTCATTTACTTGGTGCCATCAAGGTAGGTGAAATTTTTATTTTTAAACTGTAATTTTTATTGGTGGGGGTCATGGCGCCGGGTCCGCTGACTTGGCGGAGTGTGCCGAACGGCGATAAAGATGAGGAGGCATCTGACATAATGATCAACGGGGCAGGCCGAAGGATGACTGCCGATGCCAAAAGGCCGAAAGTAGCAGGTCCATGACGGCAGGTCCAAGCCGATAGGAGTGCATTCTTTTTTTCTTAAGAAGGGTTATCGAGATATTCGCGAAAAACACGTCTTTTCCAAAAAAAATCTGGAGGACTTTTTTTTTAAGTATACAAATTTTGCACTGTTGCATAGATACGCTTTTCCTCTTTCAGCCGATATTTATAGTGTGTTGATTGGATTAAAATGCATTGAGTTACAGACCTTAAGATCTGAAAAAATTTTAATTTTCTTACGTTTTTTACAAAATTCACCATATTTAGTGGCTATTAACGCCAAAATTTCTACACTCACAATATTATGACGGTAACGGAATGTATTTTGTTCAAGAAGTATTCCGTGTAATCGTTTTTAAAAGAGTAAACATTTAAAATTCTAAGCAATCTTATTTTTAACTGATTCTAACATTCAATAAAAAAAAACTAAGTACACGGTAATAAGGATTTTCGGATGCTTTTAATATTGTCCGTTGCTTATGGTATAATCGAGCAGCTAAATTTACAACTAGATACGCTTTGGGACAGTCATATACTAGTTGTAATAATACTAGTCAAAAAACGACAGTCATATTACTAGTTGTAAAAAGACTAGTAATGATACTAGTAAAAAAAGGACAATTATATTACTAGTTTTATCGAGACTATTAATGATACTAGTCAAAAAACGACACAATTTTCAGGTATACGACTTATACATAAACGTATTTTGAGCTCTTAAAAAATAAGTAGAAAGTGGCTCAGCGGGTAGAGTACGTGCCTTGAAATATGAGGAATGTGTGTTCGTACCCCGGTTGACCCAAAAGTTTTTTAAGAAATAGTAAGAGCACTACTTTACAACAACTGGTATTCCAACTGGCATATAACTTTATACAAATGAACTAGTTGTGCTCCTATGACAACCTAATGTTAAAAACGATAGTTCGATATATGAAAAAAGGACAGATAGGCAACTAGTCTGAGATAAACAGCAACTAGTATATTTCTAAACACATACTAGTCATATTGTCTGCAGGAAAGTACCAAAAAAGTACATGCATAGAAATAATACACACAAAAATACTCAAAATATTCTATACGTAAAATTAGCTGAAATTGCAATTGATAATATATAAATACACATTTAAAATTAGTAGTGTAGTGGTTAGTACGTTAGACTATTAAACGAGAGGTCACATGTTCAATTTCAGGCAAGACCATTCGTGTGTTTTTTTTTTAATTTGTAATGTTAAATGCATAAAATTGAGTAAGTTTATGTTGTCTTCGTGCAACTGATTTACATAGTGTGCTTTGGCTGAGTGGTTGGTACGTTGGATTTCAAACCCGAACAAGCTTTGTTCGATCCCAGTAGAAGTTAAAAAAATTTTATTAACTAATAATTAAAGATACGAAATAATAAGCCTCTAACCTTTAAAAATAAAGCAAAAATCAATTATTTTTATGGAACTTGGGGATGAATATTTAATAGGAAAAATATCAGAAACCTTTTTTATTTTTATGGAAGCTGCACTAGTTCTTTTGACAGTTAAATTGATCCAAACAAAGAAGGGATCATCCTTTTTTTAAGGTTTTAAATCTGTTAACTTTTCAACATTTCAAGTTGAATAGAATTTTTGGTAAACTTAAATTTTTAAGTTACTTAAGTTTTTTGAAATACATCTTAACGAATATTTTGCTTTAAATCAAGGAAGTTCATTTCACCAAACAATTGTTTATACTCTTTATTTCATTTCTTTTTATACTCTTTATTTAGTCGTTAGAGAGCGTGTGAGAGCGACGAGAGTAAATGCACGGCAGCTGTGTTGGTTTTTTACCACATACAGTGTGTAAAATAAATGATGATAGAAAAGAAAGTGCTTTTTATTAGATATAAAAAGATATGTTTGGAAAAACTAAATGGATTAAGGCAAAATGTATTGTACATTCAGTGCGAACCGCATTTTTATAAATTTTTACGACCAACATAATTTCTTGAGATAAAATTTTAATGAAAATCTTTGCGTTTACTTCATCGTGTTACTGTATTTCAAATTCTCTCAGCAATACAGCTGCAAAGTATTTTTGGGCATCCTTGTTTTAAATACACCAAGCGTTAAACTGTGGACATAGGACAACAAATGAGCAAGTTACAATATTTTTAGTGAAAACGTCAACATTTGAATTTTCATAAAAATTTATTTGTATAGAATCAAAATATTTTGAAATTAAAACAACAACTTATACACGTATGATCTGATCTGTATAAAATTTCACATGGACATAGTAGAAGAGTATTACTATTAAACTTAAGAAGCTTATGGGAAGTATTGCTCAGGAGCGGAGGTATAAAGTTCCAAACTATGTAGTTCACTTTCGACGAGTACAATTTTTCAACGCTTGTTATTGTTTTTGATTTCTCGCTCGCTTTCTAAAATTCTTAAAAAAATCGTTTTTGCTAAGCAAAAACATTTTTCTTTTGTCATGACCTTTGATGACCACAATATTTTTTGCAATAAGGGGCGGTTCACAGATTAATTACGGTTTAGATAACTTATACTGAAAATTTTCTAAAAAGCGCTACGAAGGGGGTATAAAAACTCCGAAAACAGCGTTACGTAATATGTGAATGGCCCCTAATGAAAAAACTTAAAATTTTTTTAACTGATCATAAAGCCACCCACATACACTATAAATAAAATAAGTATTATTTCATTAAAATCGATGGATAAATAAATTCAAATTACTTATCTTAACTTTCTGTGGAGCGGAGCAGCCTCTTTCTTCAAAACTAAATTTTTGCCAAAATCAGGTAATTTCACTTTGTGGTGCATAAAATCAATATTTATCCATAGATTTTCTTGGAATAACACTTATTTTATTTGTAATATGGCTTTATGCTCACTTAATAAAAGTGGTAAGGTTTTCCATTTAAGATTTTTTTATAAATTTTTCAAAAATTCAAATTTTCCAATTTTTCCAAAAAATTTTTTTTTTCACATTGCGATATGAATAATTCCGAAACCATTGAGTATATAAAAAATTATATTTAAGCAGCATAAAGGTAATTTTATTGCAAGTTTTTAAGAGGTTTTTGTAATAAAATTGAACAACCCATTCCCAAGTTATGATAAAATCGGTGGAACAGCATCTTTAAAAATTCGAAATTTTAGAAAAAAATTAAAAAGATTAAAATTATCCCTAGAATTTTAAATTTTGACTTTTTTATTTAGGGGACCACAGTGCACAGTGTTATCGTAAATTTTTGCCATCTCATACTTTGTTGAATCGTAATTTAAAAAAAAAATTCTTAAAATTATTCAAGATCAATTTGAATGTCATTTCATTTCACATTAAATTCAATTGTCTGTGAATTTAACCTGCTAAAAACTAGAAGGACATAATAGAAATTTTCATTGACTGAGAAATAAACATACTTACAGTTTTTTTCAATTTCAATATTTAAATATTTGTTAAATTTTTTAACGTCAGTCATTGATTTGTGAACTTTTTTTTATAATTTTGTAAATAAGTGCCTAAAAGATACAAACACATTTGCATCTATTTCTATTAACTTAATATTTGTACAATATTTATATTATGTCCATACAAATATTAAGGTTTATTTATAAAAATTAATTGTTCAAATAAATATTAAAAAAAAACTACACACACACTCACACAAATGAAACTTTTGTATAAACATGGGAATGTATTTGTCAATGTGCAGAATAAATAAGAAATTAAAAAATATTTAAACAGAAATTAAATTTGTAAAAATAACACAAGATTGTAACTAGTATTTGTTGTTTTAACGATTTTTGCCTCTGATGTTGTTAGTTTTTTTTTCCTTTTCTTTTACAGCTTTGATTATATTTTTAAGTTTCAGAGTAAAATGTATCTAAAAGATACAAATACGTGCGCGACTAGTAAGCGCATACTTGTTTGTGTATCTTTGCGTTACACAAACAATTCTGTGTCAAACAACTGCTTCTAGTCAAGTTAAATTTTGTGTTTATTTAAAAATTTTGATGTATTTTTTTCAAGTTAGTTAAACTAGCAAAATATGTATTAAGATTTTTTTTCTAGTTGTTACTTTTGCCATTTATTTTGGAAAAAGCCAGTTATCGAAGAGTTTTCGGTTGCTGTGGATTAGTTACATGTGTCAGAGGTAACTAACCTTAAATTGATTGCATACCAAAAAAAAAAAATTTTAAAACTCACGAATTTGAATCGGGTAAATAGTGGTACAAACCACTATCTATTTATATAGTACAAAATTCTTGACAAGTTTTGATTTTATTGCATAATAAATACTTTTTTTGTTGCTAAAAAATCTTTATAAAATTAAAAAAATTTGGTGAGAAAAATTATTTATTTCATGTTCTATAGAAATTTCTTATGTAACTGAATTTTTTTCTCGATAAATTAACTTTTCTATAGAATAGTTGATGAACTATGTAAGCAATCAATGAAAAGTTATCGATTAGTTGGATTTTATGAAGAAAAGTTATCGATTAGTTAGATTTTATGAAGAAAAGTAATTGATGAGATAAATTTATTGATAGCTTAATTTTCTACAGATTTGTCATCGATGAATTAACGTTTCCACGCAAAAGTTATCGATAAGCTAAGTTTTTTTATATAATATATTTCTTAAGTTGTTTATACAACTTGCTTTTTTTTTGTTCAGAGCATTTATCGAGAGTTTAAGTCTTCCATGAAAAAGTTATGGAAGATTAATTGCCGAGAAATATTGATGATATAACTTTTCTTTTTTATAAAATAGTTATCGATATCTTGTTTTTCTTTACTTTTACTTAGATAACATTATCTAATTAATTTTTTCTTAAGAAAATATATATTGATAATATAACAATTCTTTAGAAAAGTATTCGATTGCTTAACTCTTTTTTAAAAATCAGCCGATAACATATTTATTATATACATAATTTATCGCTAGCTTTATCTTCTCTGTGAAAGAATATCATTGACTTAACTTATCTTTAGAAAATAGAATAGAAAGTAGTCAAACACTCTTTTTTCAAAAACAAAAATTCATCAAAAACTTAGTTTTTCTATAGAAAAATTATCGATAACAATTACTACAGTAATAATATCGATAATCTTTAAATATTTTATTTAGAAAAAGTTTCGAAATCTTCACTTTTCTAAAAAAAGAAAGAAACTATGTAATCGATAGCATTTCTATACAAAAGTTATCGATTACTTAATTTTCCAATAGCAAATTTATCAATGACTTCATAAAAAAGTTATCGATTGTTTAATTTTCTTAGAAATAATATCAGTGAGTAAAGCTTTTTACAGAAAATTATTACCTAGTCGATAAAAAATTTATCGATAACTTAACTTGTTCATTGAAAAGTTATCGATAAATGAAAATATATCAATGTTTATGATAGTTTGGCTTTTCTAAAAAAAATTAGTCGATAGCATTTCTTAATTTTTCAATAGAAATTATGTCGATGACTCGATGGGAAAATTATCGATTGTTTAATTTTCTTAGAAATATTATCAATGAGTAAAGTTTTTATAGAAAATTATTAGCTAGTCGATAGAAAATTTATCGATAACTTAACTTGTTCATTGAAAAGTTATCGATAAATAAAAATATATCAATGTTTATGATAGTTTAGCTTTTCTAAAAAAATTAGTTGATGGCATTTCTTAATTTTTCAATAGAAATTATGTCGATGCCTCAATGGGAAAATTATCGATTGTTTAATTTGTTTAGAAATATTATCAATGAGTAAAGCTTTTTATAGAAAATTATTAACTAGTCGATAGTAAGTTTATCGATAACTTAACTTGTTCATTGAAAAGTTATCGATAAATAAAAAATTATGTACAATTATTTGTTATTAATTCGTTATCTTTTTTATAGAAAAGTTTTCGATAAATTAATTTTTCCATAAGAAACTAACTTATCTGTAAAGAAGTTCAGGATATATTTTCTTTAGAAAAACTACTGATGTCACTTTTCTACAGGAAATTTATGAATTAGTCAGATTTTTTGAAAGTTACTAATGAGTTAACTTTAAAATAATCAATGAGATGAGTTTTTCGCTAGCTTAACTTTCTAAAGGATTAATTTTTCTAAAGTAAATTATCTTTTCTACAGAAAAGTAATCTATGACCCTTAGATAATTATTGATCGTTACCTTTTATTTTCTATAAAAAAAAGATCGATATCTTAATTTTTCTATAGACAAGCTATCGATAACTTAACTTTTCTTTACAGAGATTGTCGGTTGCTTCTCTTTTCTGCATAATAATTGTCGATAGCCTATTTAAAATTATAGATGAGTTAATTTTTCCATTGCTAAAATAGCTTTTCTTTAAACTAAAACTAAGTTTAAACTAAGTTTTCTATAGAAAAGTTATCGATAGCTTAAATTTTCCATAGAAGAAAATAATTTTCCTTTGAAAAAAAGCCATAGAGTACTTAACTTTCCTATATATACATTATCGATTACTTAGCTGTTCTATTCAGACGTTGTCGAAGATAAAATTTTTATGTGGAAATGTTTTAAATGGCTTAACTTTCCTGTAGAAAAAAGTGATCATTAACCTAATTTTTTCCCCGAGATGTTATCGATAAGTTATTATAACCTAAAAGAGTTGTTTATCTTTGAACTTTTCTAAAATGAAAGCTTCAATCAATAGCTTCTTTTTTTTGTGGAAAAATTATCGATTACTTAGATTTTGTATGGAAAAGCTATCGACGATATAGTTTTTCCATAGAAAAGTTATCGATAAATTATTTTTTTGTACAAAAATGTTATCGATAATTTAATTTCTCTCTAAAAATTTTGTAAATAATATAACTTTTGTAAAGAAAATCTTTCGATAACTTATTTTTTGTTGCAAATTTATCGATTACACATATAGATTACGTAAGCCAGAGCATCTACATTTACATCAATACGTACATGTTGCAGCAATCAAAATAAATTTGTTGTGTACATAATAGAGAGTTGCACAAGATGTTTTGAAGATGTGTTTAAGACAATTGTTTTGATATTTGTACGTAACGACCATGATACAATAATATAGGTATCACCACGACGACAACAAATACAACACCAAAAAACACATATGTTTTGTTGGTAGAAACACACCAGAAATGTGTTAAATCTATTGTCTGTGTGTTGCACGCATTCATAATCTCCCTCAAATTTACTAACACATGCCCGTTGTTGATAGAAAAATACCAGAGATGTGTCAAAATCGATTGTCTGTGTGACGCACAAATTCTCAAATTTACTAAAACAGCTGATCTCGTAGTGGTACCTGTTCAATCTACCTTGGTAACGAAAATTGGTTTGTTTCAAACACTTTGCAACAATAATGTTGGGGGCAACATGTACTAGAAAGCGCAATTGGAAAATAATTTTTTGAACTTGTAGAATCAGGTGATTCACACGGTGATTTTTAATCATGATTAAAAATCAAGACAATTTTTTTGTTGTTCGATCGGTGTAGAGAAGAAAGAGGGGTAGAAAAAACATCACGATTCCATGTTTCCATGCAGCGTTGCCAGAATGATGATTTTATCATATTTTTGATGATTTTTAAACCAGAATATGATTTGATGATTTTTTTTTCTTAAATGATGATTTATTTTCTCGCAAATTATGATTTTTTTTGAACTTTTCATATGTATATCGTCACAGAAAATGAAAAGGCCCCATTTCACATTTTAAAAGTTTTACAGGAGAATAATGAATCTTGTTTAAATGAAAAATATATTTACAACTAGTGCAAAATTTTACAATATAAGTAAAAAATACCCAACAAATGTATATATTTATTGTGAAATTTTGCACCAAATGTCAATATATTTTTCAATTAAATAAGTTTTATGCTTCTCCTGTAAAACTTTGAAAATGTTATATAGGGCTTTCTGCATTTTCTGTGATGATATATAAAGAGTTATTGAAAGATATCATGCATTACGTTTTGTAGTTGTTTGGATCAATTAATAAAAGTCTTTAACATAAAAGTTTATGGTGGTGCATTGTATCAACTGGGTGAACTTTCTCTTAATAAAGTATTTTGAATTTCGAACTATATTTCTCTGTTTTCGATTTTGTTTAGTTCTTTTTCGGTTTTAGGGTATTTTAATGTATAAAGCGGGGTACAGCTGTCGAACTTGAGTGGCAGTCGGAAATTCATCAGCTTTGAAAGATAGTTTTGAATGACAACACTGTCAATCATGTTGGATGTTAAAAAATTTTGTGGGATATACAAAGTTTAATGTGCCGAATTCAACTCCGTTTTCGGTGTTTTTCTATCATGTACAGATTCCTTAAATGGGTATGACTAATATTTCCAATAGCACCTTAAATGGAGAACAGACTATCCGATTAGAATAAATAAGCCACCAAAAGATGCGTATTAAAATTCCCTTAAGTCAGAAATATTAATATTCTATATTTCCAACTATTTTGGAGTTATTCAGAAATTACCGGCGAAATTTTTTTTGGAAAAATTAATTTTATTGTTTTCAAAAACTCATAAAAGAAATTAAAACTGCAAACATTTAAAATTTTCATCATTAGTCTGACAGCTAATTAGACATAAAAATTCGATGGGCAAATGTTGATTTTATTCACAATTAAGTGTAGGAGCTCAATTGATAGAAATCATAATTTCCATACAACAGAAAAAATTTCAATTTATGTGTGTGTATATGCATTAGCTCGCTCACCTAATTGTGAATAAAATCGACATTTATTTGTCGATTTTAAAGGTTTCTTGCTTATAATATTCCTAATATATAGTTAGCTTCCCTCTTAATTTTTTTCATGACTTTTTCAAAACGAAAAAAGATTCATTTTGCATGAAACACGATTTTTTCGCCACTAATTTCTCAATAACTCCGAAACAGTAGGAAATAAAAATAAATAAATATAAATGACTTAAAGGTAATTTTATTCTGTATATTGTGGTGCATTATTTATTCAATTTGGACAAACCATTCTCGAGTTATGGTAAAATATACTGATGTACCTAGTGAAAATATCAGTCATGCCAATTAAAAAATCTGTACGTGATAGGAAATATACTGAGCACGGATTTGTGGATTAAAGTTTGTAAATTCCACAGATTTTTATTTCAAGGCACGACAAATATTTTGTTTGCATACCAGTGCATATAGTTGAGTTTTCCGAGTTTTTTTTCGCGGTGGAAGTTATTTTGTCGCATTTTTATATGTTCTTACAGTCATGGCGATATTTTATATGCTTCGCTGATTGCTCCTGACTTTCAAACCTTTTCACAAATGCTTACTATTACATACAATTTTAAAATGTGCAAGAATCTCTTTAATATTGGTTGCCAAAAATGTAATAACTCTCCTATCTAGAAGATGACATGAAGGAAATCATATATTAAAGAACTCGTTTTTATTTCAGTTTGCTATAAACGTCTCATTGTTCAACTTAGGAATACGAATATGATTTTTATTTCGTCATATGATGATTTTCTTCGAAAAGCTTCTGGCAACGCTGTTTCCATGTTTTTTTATTCTTCTTTAGTTCGATTTGAATTTTCTCTCATTTTCTCTCTCTATCTCTCTCTCTCTATCTCTCTCTCTATCTCTCTCTCTCTATCTCTGTAATTGTGTTGTGGTTTTTGTTTTGAGAGTAATTTATTAAAAATCATGCAAAGGAAAATCATCGTATAAATGGAAGAGGTTTTTAGAAGATGTTTTCAAAGATAAATAGAAAAAATTCATTTTTTTTGATTCACCGTGTGAGTTGGGCGAATGCGTAGAGCCCATCGTCGCACCCTACAACTTAATTAAGAATGTGTTTTAAAAAGTCCTTTGCAATAAATGCTCGTAACAACATCAATGCTGTCAAAGTGTTTGAAACAAAACAAATGTCTTCAACACACCTTCAAGACATCTTGTGCAAACCTCTAGCAAATATATCGATGGCTTAATATAAAAAGGGCATAACTCGAATTTTCGTTATTTTACAGGAGAAGGAAAACACTGAATAAAAACTAGAACACTTAAATACAAAAAATAATTTTCAAGTGGCTGTAAGCCCGTCATTTTTAACAGTAGCGTACTTACATAGTTCTTTAGGGAGGGTGTAGTTAGAAGTTGGCTACCAGAAAACAGTTAAAGTACAATTTCGAAAAAAATCGAGATACGCCTTTTTAATATTAAGCCATTGATATATTAAATAAAATTAGCAGATAACGTAACGTCTTCTTCTTTTTCTTCTTCTTCTTCTTACACGTTATTGTTATCAATTATATTTCTTGTTTACATTGTTTGCATTTAAAATCTTATGCCATGTTTTGTTTGCCTGTAAGTTTATATTTGCTGTTGTGTGAGTGTTTTTTGACTCATTCTCACACACATGCATAAATTTATTTGTTAGTGCAAAATATTGCAACAAACTGACAGGTCTTTGGCATTTTATATTTTTGGCAATTTTTATTTATCGCTGCAATGTTGTTGTTGTTGTTTTCTTTGTAGTAGTTAAAATTGTTAGATGAGATTAGAGATGTACTTGTTGTTTCTTAAAATAAAAAAAATAGCTACAATTACAATAGTACGTTAATGATTTATGCACATAAAGTAGAAGACTCCAGCATTAATAGCACTAACAAAGGCAGCAAGAAGAAGAAGAAGAAGAAGAAGAAGAAGAAGAAAGGGAAGAAGCAGCTTAACATCAACAATTGAATACAATTCAATTCAATTCATAAATTCGATTTGCTGCTTTGCCAAAGCTTTTTTTTTTGCCTACCAAGTCAGCTTGCCGTTAACTAAAAACGTAAGAAATTATCATTATCATGATAATGATGATGATAATGACGATAATTGCTGCAGCTTATGGGTTGTTATGTATGATAATGATCATTAATTGAAAACAATTGAGTAGAGATATTGAATAAAACAAATTACATTCAATATGAATGAGTTTGTATTTCAAATAAGTGTTGGTAATCGTATAAATAATCGTAAGTGTTATTTGTTGTTGCTGTTGTTGTATTTTATAGGCTTGAGCCAGTAAGTAAAAAGGCAAAGCTATTTTAAACTGTAAGTCAGTGGATTTTGATTTTTTTTTCATCTGTTTACAAGTTTAGCTTTTTATTTTCAAAAACGCGCTTTTCAAGTGTCTTTCGTTGCTTTTTGCACGATCCATGTGAGTTGAGTCTGTTTTTGACAGCCCAGCAGCAAGGTTCTTTCTGATCGTGTTCTGTTTCTCTATAAAGATATTTTTTTTGAGATTCAAGTGAATATTATACAAGTGTTTTCCTAATAAATTAACGAACTTCTAATTATTCAAGACGTTAATTGAAAACTCATAGTTTTTTTTATGATACGAAAAATCCAAAGTTAACGAATTTTCAAATAAATAGAATATTTATAAAAAAAAATCATTGTGCTTAACAATCGTATAAATATTAATTTATATGCATGTGTTTGTTTTATTTTTTATTAAATAAATAAAAATATAGAAAAATTTATTGAAAAAAATATTTATTAAATAAATATTAATTTTGTAATAAATATTTAAACAAAGTGTGTTGAAGAAGCAAATTAAAAAAAGTTCTGTAAATTACAAGCAAATATCATATGAAAATTTTTCAAAGGATTAACAAAATAAATAAATTCTAAAATAAATAATTGCGTAATTATTAAAATCTTATATAAACATTTAAAACAAATTTAACAAATAAACTATTGATGTCAAAAGTTAACAATATAACAATTTAATGTAAATGGTTTTCGGTATAAAAAGGCAGTTTAGTATATTTAAATAAAAATACGAATAAAAAAGGAGGAGTTAATTAATTCACTAAAGAATATACAGGATTAAAGCAAACAGGTTAGTAATTTATAGTAAGAACGACAAAAAAAAAATTTGGAAAATCACCATTCTTGCAACTTTCCGCTAATTTCAAGCATAAAGTGCTAGAAAATTTATAGATATTTCGAGCAATTAAAAAAATATATTTTTTCAAAATTTTCCACAACGATTCATATGAAATTTGTAGTATGAGACGCAGTTTTTCAAGTCCTAAAAACTGATTGAATACGAAAAATCGATGTGACAGCAATTTCGGAGTAATTACAAAAAAAAAATTATTCTTTTCGAAAGAATTCGGTATTGATATCTCTCGCACAATTTGATCGATTTTGATGAAATTTTCTGAAATCGACGAGTTAATAAGACTTTGGAGTTGAGTGGAATGGTGGCTTAAAATTTATTAAAAAAAAAATCATTCATGCATATGGGCATTTCCATGTCAGCGTACGTGACATTTGTACGCCTACAAAGTGGAATGAATAGATTTTGCAAAAATAGAAGTAACTGAAAAAATTTTTGTTGTTATGTTCCATTCAGAGGGTGCCATATGTGAAACATAATTTATCACATTTGGAACCCTGTTGTCTAAAATATGGACGGAAATAAGGGCATATCGTACGCGATATAAAACGGTAGTGATGTTAAGGCGCATGTAAAAATATGCGAAAGTCTGCGAATTGTGAAGTTTTTTTTCCTCTTTTAAATTTCTTACTAAGCCAACTATTTTTTTCTTTTATTATCCGTAAATTTGAAATAAAACAAAACTTTTGGATGATTTCATAATGAACAAAATTTAATAGCGTACGTGACAGATTTTTCTCTTATGGTAGTATTCTTAAGTAAACAAAAACTTAAAAACAAATAAAAAATATGTATTTGGTGATAATAAAAGCAATAAAAACAATTAAGATTCAAGTTCATTTTATATTGCATACTATGTACTTGAGCGCTGAGCTTACGCCGCCACCTTAGCCTACTACAGAGTAGTAGTACATACTAATTAATTTGAACTCTTTTTGCTTAATGAATACACAGTTCGAGAATCATTTATATGCTCACTATCATGATATGAAAGTGGATGAAGTTCTATTATTTTTAAAATTTTATAAAAATTTCGCCATTTTTCATTTGCATTTAGTTGCATTTGTAGTACTACAATAGCGTACGTGACGAACTTTAAATGCTTATAAAATCTTTATTATACCAAATTGAAAAAAATGTCGATTAATATTAGTTTGCAAGAAATATCCTGCCTTAATGAAGCTCCGAACATTTAGAAAAACTAATTAATATGTACGACTCGCCGCAAGATGGCGACAGTCTGTTAATTGAGCTTACTAAAATTAGTAGGCTTTTCGCTACAGTGTTATTGCCACTGTCAGTGGTGGTGTAGGTAAAGGACTCTGACGAGTAGACTTGGTGGTCACGAAACAGCTGTCAGTTCAAGCCTCCGTACATCCAAATTTTTCTTTGAATGTTCAATATTCACATGCTTTAGAATTTCTTTCTTAAATAACAAATAATTTGATCGAAAGATTAAATTAAAAATGAACTTAAGCCAAACTAATTAAATAACTTTGGATAAAAACCATACAGTTCGACTAAAAATTCATAGCTCAATTATAAAATTGTAGATAGTTTATATTTATACATAAATCTATCGATTACACAACGATTTATCGTTAAGGAGTTTCTTAGAAAAGTTATCAAAACCCTAATTAAAAAAACACATATAATTTATTTTATATAAATAAACTTTATCGATAGCTTGACGACTATTTGATACAAAAACTTTCGAATAGTTCCCTATAGGGAAGAGAACTTATCACAAAACAAGTCACGTGAATGGTTACCATGGACTAGGTTCTACTTCTAGAACTTTATATGAGAGGAACCTGACACTTTTACATGGCGTTGCCAATGAAGTGACATAATTAAGATACTCAGTGATAAGTTCTAGATTTAAGCTTAAGGTTATTGTCCTGTGGCAGGTAAATGATTTATGCTCTAATATTTTTTCTTATTAAATTTCTTAATTACAACTTGGCAGAAGGCAACTATTCTGGCTGCTTTATTAATTGATTTTCCAAAAATTTTATTCGACAGTGTTCATTTGTACATGACTATGCGTATTTCATTGTCAAATATAACCATTTGTTACAGCCTTCTGTGTCAGCAATAAATAAATACAACAATCCAGCAAATATTTTCTGAATACATTCTTTAACGATATTTTAATATATGAAATATAGCACTATGCAACAAAATGAAGCTTTTGTCATAATCTTTGATGTCCTCTTTTTTTTTTTGTTATTTGTTACTGCCCGTCCACACATGAAATTTTTGTTGCAGCAATTTCTGAATTTGTGGGAGAGTGCTGAATTAGAAATATATACCATATCTATTCCTCTCTCGCTCTTTCTCACTAAAAAATTAATAATTGCTGCAACCAAAATTGCACGTGTGGACCGGGACTTAGTGTACCCCTGTAGTTGAGTGGTAGTGATACTAGCCTGTCAGTCCAGAGATCGCGGGTTCGATTCCCGCCATAGACCCTGCGTGTTTTACGCAGACAAGCTAATCGCTTCGCGGGTTGTGTTTGTTAAAAAACTACAAAAACAGTCAAAATTCTATGGATAATTTCTTTCATTAAATTATTTTAAAAAATTTGGGATTTACCCTGCTACTGATTTCATCATAACTTGTAAAAGGGTTGTCCCATATTATTACAAAAAACTTTAGAAAACTTTAAATAAAATTATCTTTTAATCGTTGTAGATATATTTTTGTATATACTCAACAGTTTCGGAATTATACAGACCGCAATGATGAAAAATATTTTTTTTTAGAAAAAAATTGGAAAATTTTTATTTTGTAAAAAAAATGTATAAAAAAATCAAAAATTTCAAAAACTACCATTTTTATTAATTGATCAAAAAGCTACAGAGGCCACAAATAAAATACAATAAAGTGAAATACCTGATTTTTGCAAAAAAAAATTGAGTTTTGAATAGGCCGTGTTTTTAAAACTAGAGAAAAACTTGCCCAATTTTGTTAAACATTAATTTAAATGATTTTAATTTTAGCCGTCTTTAAGATATTTGCGATTTTTTACAAAATTTTTATATAATAAAAATTATTTAATTTTGCCTAAAAAAATATATATTTCATCATTACAGTATGAAAATTTCCGAAACAGTTGAGTATATAAAAAAAAAATTAAAAGGGCTTAAAGGTACTTCAGTTTTAAGTTTTTTACTAGTTTTTGTAATAAAATTGGACAACACTTTCCCAAGTTATGATAAAATCAGAAGGTAGTGCTGCCTTTGCAAAAATTCCAAATTATAGAAAAAAAAATTAAAAAAATCTCTATAGAATTTAACATTTCGACTGTTTTTGTAGTTAGAGGACCATAACTTATCAGAGAAATATACAGCCGTATCACAGATTCCGTTCGGATTGGTTTTGATTCCGTAGTTCTCATTCCGAAAAAGTACATTTTTGATGCTTTGATTCCGTTTATTTTGTATTTCGTTTTTACAATGATAAAGTTTTTATACCTTGAGGCATTTGTTTACTCTTGTTTTAAGATGCAAAGCTCACATTGAGCTTTTTCTTAACATGGAAAGCTCATGACCAAATATTTATTTGACGCTCCTAAAAGTATGCACGTTTTTTAGTATTTACTACCAGGGGTGTTAAGTATGACGATTTTTTACGATATGACAAAAAACGATATGACATACTGTGTTGTCATATCGTAAGTTATTTACGATATGACAACACCGAGAAAGCCATATACGGTGCATCGTTTTCTCAGCAGGGGTGTTAAGTATGACGATTTTTTACGATATGACAAAAACCGATATGACATACTGTGTTGTCATATCGTAAGTTTTTTACGATATGACAACACAGTATGTCATATCGTTTTTAGTCATATCGTAAAAAATCGTCATACTTAACACCCCTGTTTCTCAGTGTTGTCATATCGTAAAAAACTTACGATATGACAACACATTATGTCATATCGTTTTTTGTCATATCGTAAAAAATCGTCATACTTAACACCCCTGTTTACTACTAATGAAGTCAGTAGAAAAGTGTTTTTCAATTCCACTTTGAAATTTAAAAGTGATTTGATCACGAAGAAAATTTTCGTTTTTCGTTTTCTGAAGAAGCAACTTACGGAATTGAAACCACTTCCGAACGGAATGGTATTATTTGACATGGCTGATAGTTGTACTGCTTGGCATTTTTCTTGTTGCATAGTGTAATATGGCTTAAGCCATACATAATTAATATGTCATAACATGTATGGAGAGAGCAAATAATATTCTATTTCAAATGAAATTTCTTAACGATTTGATCGCTTGGAATACGGAAACAATACATGTGTACGTTTTTTTTTGCTGCATATCCATTTTCATATCTTTGTTACAGTTTTAGTAAATTCATAATTAAATTCTAGTCCAGTGAAATATTTATTAATAGAAATTCTTGTCATGAATTGCCATTTTTATATTTGTTTCTTTCCTAAGATTTATTTTTCCTTCAATGATTAAGGATTAATAATAAAATTATATATAGATTTTTTTCAATAAATTCTATAATTTATGGGAATAAATATATTTCTCTGCTTTGTTGGGGAAAATATTTTAGACTAGATTTACACGATGTAATACACCATGAAATTTTCCCATGATATATTTTTATTTCTGTATTGCGTATATTGAAAATTGACAGAAACTATCTGAAGTTTAATTTCTTACCACTATGCCAAACTAAAATATTTCCCTGCCCATTCTATTGGCAAATAAAGAAAGTTTCATGCCACAAATTTCATGAAATAATTCATCGTGTAAATTTAGTCTTACAAATCTTAAGCCCTTGAAGAGATTTGTAGTTGTAAAGGTACTTTGCTACTATGGGTGGGAGTTTTAATAACCCAGAAGCTAAATTTACAACTAAATACTCTTTAGGACAGTCATATACTAGTTGTAATGATACTAGTCAAAAACGACAGTCATATTACTAGTTGTAACAAGACTAGTAAAGATACTAGTCAAAAAAAGGACACAACTTTCAGGTATACGACTTATACATAAAACATATTTGTAGCTCTTAAAAAAATAAGTAGAAAGTGGTTCAGTGCGTAGAGTACTTGCCATGAAATATGAGGAATGTGTGTTCGTAGCCCGCGTGAGCCAAAGTTTTTTTAAGAAATAAAAAACGATAAATAAAAAAAAATAATAAGAGCACTACCTTACAGCAACTGGTATTCCAACTGGGATATAACTGTATACAAATGAACTAGTTGTGCTCCTATGACAAGTACATACTAGTTATTTTGTCTGCGGGGAAGTCTTCATATACATATCAATAAAATTGAAGTTATTGATTTATCCCTTGGTTTTCATGATATCCTGCTTATTTGGTTTGTAAGACAACTGTCCTTTTGTTCATAAATTTGTTATGAGCTTTTAGAAAGATTTTTTTTAATTTTGCATAAAAATTCACTTTTTTCGATACTAATTTGTGAATAGCTACGAAAGTGTTGATCAAATCAAAAAAAAAAAATGTATTGAAAGATTTGGATTCCGTTCGGATTGGTTTTAATTCCGTAGTAATCATTCCGAAAAAGTAAATTTTTGGTGCTTTAGACTCCGTTTATTTTGTATTTCGTTTTTACAATAATAAAGTTGTTATACCTTGAGGCGTTCGTTTACTCTTGTTTTTATATGCAAAGCTCACATTAAGCTTTTTATTAACATGGAAAGCTCATGACCAAATATTTATTTGAGACACCTAAAAGTATGCACGTTTTTTAGTATTTACTGCAAATGAAGTCAGTAGAAAAATGTTTTTCAATTCCACTTTGAAATTTAAAAGTGGTTTTGATTACGGAGAAAATTTTCATTTTTCGTTTTCTGAAGAAGCAGATTACGGAATTGAAACCACTTCCGATAGGAATGGTAATCTGTGACATGGCTGGTTATTGTTTATTTTCTTTTGTTCTTATATTTCGTATGAAAAATGTATGAAATTTTATTAAAACACGGCAACATTGTTGAGAGAATGAGTGTCTAAAACTGAGAGCATGAGAAAAACGTTATCAAAATAAAATAGATTCTCAAAATAGATCTCATGACTGCTTTTTACGGCGTATGATTACTGTCGTCTAGCCTCAGTTCCGATTCATTATTAAATCTCATAAAAACAACACAACTACATTTCTAATGTTATACAATACGTTTATGTACGCTTTTTGTAATAAAAAAAATATTCATCATATTTTTAAAATCGATGGACAAATGTCGATTTTATTTGGAATTAAGTGAAGGAACTCATTTTGATAAAAACCACAATTTCCATACAACATAAAAGTTTTAATTTCTGCGTGCGTATGTGTGTTATATGTTGTATTGTATCTGTTAATTAAGTTCCCTCACTTAATTGTAAATAAAACTGACATTTGTCTATCGATTGTTGTTGACGAAAAAGAGTAGACAAGTAAAAATTTGTTGCAATCATGTTGATGTGACGTCGACGTTGACATTCATAAGGAGAGTTATTATTTTTTATGAGTTTATCTTTATGTTATTTATATTAATGAAATCAATAAAACGTGTTACTTCTTCGAGTTTTAAGTTTTTGTACTGGGTCACACACGTCGGTCACACCCGTCATATTTTAAAAAGGGTTTTTATTTTAAAGAAAATCATTATATACTTAATACAATCAAAAACACTTTGATCAATTACTTATTTTGTATGTTTTAGTAAAAATTTTACAGATTTTATCCTAAAACTCATAATTCTTTAAAACTATGATTTGTAAAGACACACCCGTCACACCCTTCTGATGACCATTCTGAGCAGAAGTCACGTTCTTTCAGTGTCTTTCCGTTATGTAAAAATTATAAAATAACAGTCATGTAACCTTAACATCCTTGTATACTTGATATATAACAAACTTTATATATAACAAAAAAAAATTTATGTAAAATGGTCACACCCGGCTAAATGGAACTACCCATATATCACATATCATTGATTTTGGTTGTTCAATCTTTTTTAGCCCCCTTTCTGCCCACAAAATCACATAATTTATTAAACGCCATTAGAAGTGGATTTTATTATTTTCAAAGAAAAACATAAATACTCTTATTTAATTTATGTCAACTAAGTATTTATTAAATCATATTGAACATAGAATTAAGAGGACGATGGGGTCAAAGAAGAAAACAAAAATAAACGAAATAAATAATTTAAGTAGGACGAAGGCAGGCACATTTCCAAAGAGATTTATTTCTTTTACCATTCCTTTCTTCGATTTGTAACATTTTGTTTTTAGGGAATTATTAATAATGTTTTTGGGTGCCGTTTTTTTTTCTCAATAGATCTTGTTATATTACATCTCGTCATATTAATCGTAGTCAACAGGAATTTTTTTATATACATACATACAATATATGTATGTAAGTATACTATGAGAATGTATGTAATCGCACTTTTGAGGAGTTTCTTTCAATGACAATGTTGCTGATTATTATGAGTATTATTGAATGTGAAGTCAAATTTTTATGCGCCTCATTTAGCCTTAAGCTGTACTTATATTTATACAAAGTCATGCATAAGCATGTACACATGTGCCCAGTAGTTCTGGAAGTGAACGTTCAAGAGCTATAATGAACACTTAAAATAGTGAACAAGTGACTTCTTTTTTAGACAGGCAAATTTTAAAACACTCTATTCACATTTCTAATTTTATGAGTAACAGTTGTGTTGGAAAAACAATCACCAGAACCGCAGGGTGATGTGCAAACCGCATGTAAGGATCATATAAATAAGAATATAAATTAATATGTAAAAATTCAATGTTTCTTCCCATAATTTTAAAAAACAATAAAATTTTTAAGTACAAAAAAAGCCAAGCTGGGTGCAAAATTATATTATTTGTATAATCTGAATCACAAGTGGAAATGGTAAAACCATTAAGTCCAAAAAAGTATAAAAGTCCCAAAAAAAATTTTAAATTACAGCGTAAAAAATCGGGAAAAACATAAAAATTTCCACAATACGAAAAGACTTCTTGCCTTCCAAAAAAAAAACTTTGAAAATCGGTGAAATTGCAGGTTATAAATTAAATAAAAAATTAGGGAAAACTTCACCTAATTTCAAAAATTATAAAAATTCGGAAAAATTATAAAAACTAAAACGCGGTAAGGACTCCAAGAAAAAAAGTCCGGAAAAAAATTATAGAGAAAATTTATGAATCGACAATGAACTGAAAAATTAAAGGCAAATATGGAAAAAATCGCTCTAGGACAACAATGGGGAAAGGATACTAAAATAAAAAACAATCTTCAAAAAGTCGTTTACTAAAATAGAAAAATCGTTTACTAAAAACGACAATAGCTTCAAAATATATTAAAAATCGTACAAATTGTATAAAAGCGCTAAAATTGCTAATATGTTACTTTACGGCGAAAATGTCAGAAATTCCGAATAAATTTCTATAATCAGGGAAAACTTTAAAGCTGAAAATCGCACAAACCAGAAAATTTTAAAAATCTCATATAAGAGAATTGTCCGAAATTCGAAATTATATGATAAAATCCGAAGAAAACTTCAAAGTCAGTTATAACTTACTTAAACTGCAAACTTGAGCCATAACAACTTCGAAATTGCAAGGTTGCCGTACATAAAAACTTATCTCGAAATTTGCGGAAATTCGGAACAAATTCCTAAAGTCGGAAAAAACTTTTAAAATCTGTTGAAATCGCTTAAATTGCGAATATGAGCCATGTATGGAAAACAACTAACTTTTGGGCGAAAATTATCAAAATTCGGAAGGAATTAGTTCTTCAAATCGGGGAAAGCTTTGAAGCAACCAATTTTACAAACCACTGAAAATTCATAAAAATCCCTAATATGAGATATAAACTTGCAAATTAGAAATAAAATCGCTGAAAACGTAAACAGCAACCAATATCAAGAACATTTTCTGAGAAAGAAGATGACGGAAATTCAGAAAAAATAGGCAAATTTAATAATGAAAGCTTCATAATTGGCTAAAAATCCCGAAAAATAATCATGAATTAGAGCTCAACTCCGATTTGTCCGAAATTCGGAAAAATGGCGAAAACATAAAAAAAATTCAAAAGTGAGCTAAGAATATTCAAAATTTCCTTAAAATCGCTAGGAAAGCGCAAATAAAAGCTTAACTCCGAATTGAACAAACTTCGGAATAAGTGGTTAAAATCGGAAAAACTTCAAGATTAGTTGGAAATCGCTTAAACTTTAACTTTATGAACAATATTTGGGAAATAAAACCATCTCGGGCAAAATTACCCAAATTCGGAAATGTTTGCTCAAATTGGAATAAGCTTCAAAAATTAAAGAAATTAGACATAAAAACTTCAAAGCTAGAGATCGCACAAAGCCATCTAAGCTTCTAAAAGAAATCATATTGATAAAATCAGAAATACACTTCCAAATGGGAGAAAAGTGGCACAAAAACATGAAAAAAAGTTAAGATCGGAAAAAATCCCCCCAAGTCGAATAATTCTGAAAAACGAGGCTAAATTCGAAAAAGGCTCCAAAATGGTCTAAGAATCACTAAAAGTGTCTTATAAGAATTAAACTCCGAATTGTCCGAAATTAGGAAAATTGAACTAAAATCGCAAAAAACTTTAAAATTACTTGAAAAATGATTAAACCACTCTTGGGATTATAACACCGAAATTCGGAGAAATTTACTAAAATCGAAAAAAGCACAAACGGCGAAAACGACAGAAATTTGGGAAAAATGCAAATCAAAAATTTTAAAAATATTGTAAAGTCAAAAATTAACTTAAAAATTAGTAAAAAGTCGTAGATAACCGTAAATAAGAAGTAAACTCGGAAAAAAGTGCTCTACAGCGGAAATTCTGAAATTCAGAGAAAGTTGCTAAAAAACCAGAAAAACTGCAATAAATAAGTCTGAAATTTCGGAAATAAATCAGTCTAAGCATAATATCAAGGAAATTCGCCGAAATTTACTCAAATCGATAAACAGTCAATGGAGGACAAAACTCGCAAAAAATGCCGTTACGCCAAAGATAACCGTAATTCGGAATAAATTACTAAAATCGGGATAAACTCCCTACCAAAACTCAGCAAGAAATCAGAAGTAAACTTCAAAATTGGCTACGAATCGCAAAAATTCGCACTGTTGCTAAAATGTCCGAAACATTTTCTAAAACCGAAAAACTACGTGACAACTCAGGTTATGAACACAACCATGCATGATTGCGAAAATGTGCGTGTGCAAATGTGCGCTTGCAAATGAGCTTCTGTGTTTTGTAATCAATTCGTGTGCATTATTATCTCTTGTTTGTGGCGGTTTTTCTTCTTCGCCCACCCCCTAATAAATCCCAGCGGTAAAACTAAAAAGGCCTTCTCAGTTCATGACTTCTTGAAGGCCTTCTTACACCTTCTTTTAGGAGGCCTCGACTATCCTTAAGGAAAGACATTCTATTATAAGCAAAGTTGCCAGTTTAGGAGGTTTCCCTTTAGATTTATGGACTTTAATTTCATTTGGGGGCAAATTTGGGGGGTAAAAATTCTTAGGTGCAAATTTATGGAACATAAATTTATATTTAGGGGATTTAAATATGTGCATGTCTATAGCTAAGTTTTACTAGATTTTACAACTGAACAACATCTCTTTCGGGAAAAACGTTGAAAATTTACAGTGTTTTCGCTTGTAGTGTTATTAGTGTTTTAGTGTTATTAGTACACGTATCAATCAAATGAACTTGACTCAGTTTTAATATACACGTATATTAAAATTGAGTCAAGTTCATTTGTTTGAAACTGAATTATTATCTAAGCTTTTACATTTTGGGGTTTTATTCTCAAAATAGGTTAAATCTAGGGGGTTTTTAAATTTTTTGGGGGTTGGGGGAAACACCTGGCAACACTGATTAGAAGGGAGGAGGAAGGACAATTCTCGTATTCTTTTTTAGCAAGTAATTTGTATGTAAGACTGAAATTTACTTACAAGAGACATCGTACATGCTGCTATTATGCCGTTTATGTTGGAGCTGATTTACTTATACTTATTCCGGCCAAACTATTCATGTCCAAATCCTTCCTAATAAATATGTACAAACAGAAATTTTAGCCTCATAGGCATAAAAAATTACTTTAGATGAAAGGAAATAATTCGCAATAACAAGTAACATTAATCAAAAATATAGAAGCCGCTATAAAAATACCGAAATTAGAAAAAAGTGTACATCCATTTGCTTTTTGAAACGCTTCAAAATGGCATTTTTTTAATGGGTTTTCTCAGGCCTTCCAGAAGAAGCGATGGGAAGGCCTTCCCCGCAATGGCAGCATGTGTAAAAAAAGCTATAAAGATGGAATGGAGCGTGAAATACTTCTCCTTCGAAAAGAAGGTGTAAAGATACCTTCTATGAGGCCTTCATATTGCTTCCTTTTACCACTGGGATGCGTATACATATGTGAGTATTTGTGTATAAATATGAATTACTCATACGCCCTGGTGATTTCAATTATATTTTTCCAAAGTAGATTTTATTTGTTTGCTACAATATTTCTTTATGTGTATACAAACACACATACATATTTATTATTATTATAATATTTTTTCATATGTATAAGTGGTTTAAGTATAATGTTTTTTGTAAATATGTATTGCCTTTGTTTTTGTTGTTGTTGTTGTTCTTCTTTCTTATTATTCTTGCTGTTGCCACAGTTGTTATTGTTGTCGTTTTTCTACTCAAGCGTTAAGAAAAATATTAAAAACAATGAAAAGATTTAATAGTAAATTGAATGAAATTATATTGTATTTATGTATGACTACAACATACATAGATACATAAGATAGTACATATGTATGTGAGTACTTAAACTAGACATATTGTTTGTCTATTGTAATTTCAATTAGGAACTTTAAAGAATTGTAAATTTTGAACTGAAATAAAAATATTTGTAAAAGAAAATAAAATCGAAAACTTTACGTTTGTGTTATTGTTACAAGTTACTAGTCTTTTAACTGGGACATACTGGATTATCTACTATAGTAGTTTGTTAACAATTGAAAGAAAAAAAGGACCCTTTATGAGGCTTTTATAACAACTATCTACCTACACAGATACACATATTTATGTATATGACTGTAAGTTATTCGAAGAACTCATTCCTTTACTCTGCTCATTTGAATTTAGCATAAAAGGCCTTAAATAATCTCCAATCTCAGTATGTTAAAGTTTATTTTTATACCCTTCACTACAAGTAAAACATGATATTGGTTTATCATTCCGTTTACACTTTGCAAAAAATCATTGGCAGCCTCCTTGTTTAAAACTGAAAATATTTTCCAAACAAATTATTTGACTAAAACAAAATACATTTTTTGTTATTTATTAAACAAAGTCTTTGTCTTAATCATTTGTTTGAAAATATTTGCAAGCTTCAAACAAACCAATAATGCTCGGTGTAGTTCCTTCCCTTTTAAAATCCAAAGTCACTATATAGGCAACGGTTTTTAAACGTTCTATTCAAAAAAAACTACATCCAAAAAAAATCCATGCAACATATGCACGAAAACGCTCGTACATATTACGAAATTCGTAATTTTGTACCACGAAATTCTTCCGTAAAATATACGAAATGTACGATAAGAATTAAGAAATAAATGTAAAAAAAAGTTTGGCTCAACCGTTTGGCTCAAAACTTTCGTAGTTACTTTTTTCGTATTATATACGAAACTTTCGTACATTCCACGAAAAAAGTTTCAGTCTAGAATTTTATTATTTTACGAAAGTAGCAAAAACCATTCGTATTTACTTTTTTCGTAGAATGTAAGAAACTTTCGTACATATGTCGAATTAGGTTGAGTCCAGAATTGTATTATTTAACGAAAGTAACGAAAACTTTTCGTAGTTATTTTTTTTTGTAAAATATACGAAACCTTCGTACATATTACGGAATAAATTTTTACACCGGAATTTTATAGTTTTACGAAAGTAACGAAAACATTTACTAGTACGTTTTTTCGTAAAATATACTAAAATTTCGTACATATTACGAAATCAATTATGGATAAGTTTATCTTAAAATTATTGAATCATATAAAAATGGGCGCTAAGTGACCCGTATACATACAAGTTGTAGACAGCGTTACCGTTGAAAATTTTCAAAAAGTGGCACAAAAAGGGGATTTTGATAATAAAAGGGGCACAAAAATGGGATTTCTGAGAAAAGAAGGGCAACATTAATAAACACTAAGAAAAATTTAAAAAAAGTTGTTTAATTTTTTCGTAAAACACAAAAAATATTTAGTAATATTCTTTAAATATTACCTTAAAATATGAAAGTATTTCGTAAAATGTAAAACTTTTTTTCTCTTCTACGAAACCCTTTCGTATTATAAAAGAAATTATTTCTTAAAACACAAAACATACTTCGTAAAATAAACACAAAAATTTCGTTCGTTTCGTACACTTTACGAAAGAATTTCGTGGTGTGAAATTACAAAATATTTCGTATAATATACGAAGGATTTCCTTCATATGTTGCATGGTTTTTTTCAGTGTACTTTTTAATAAGGAAAAATGTCTACGAAAGGTATTCGTTAATTTCGTAAATTCAAAAAAATATTCCCTAAATGTGTTTTCGTAATATATACGAAAGTTTCGTATATTCTACGAAAAAGTCATTACGAAAGTTTTTTCCGTAAAATATTGCATGGATTATTTTCAGTGTACGAAAGTTTTTTTTTTCGCAAAATGTTGCATGGATTATTTTCAGCTTAGGCTTCCATCGTCAGTGCTCACGCGTATCTGCTTTTAACACTTGTTACGTTTTATTTAACTAGCCAATATAGCAAGACGTGACATGAAGAAACATGACATGACACGACACGGCATGTCATGGCAATACTCTTTTCCTTAACCACTACCGACCGCATCTCAAGCGGCTTGGGAGCAACCACCGGGGCAACTGCAGGGCTCACCACTGGAGGAGCACTTTGCTCCCTAAAGACAACAATATTAGCCGCACAAGCCGTACTCAACCTTGCTGGTGAACTGTCGCTCAAAAACTTTTCCCTGAAACGCCCATTTTTAGCAATAAGCTTCTTCAAGAAGAGCTCAAAGTCCGCCGAAACAGTAGTTATCTCATGTGACAACACTCTATCTAGTCCATCAGCTAGCAACACCTCTATCAGTAAAACAGTGACCTTTTTCACCTCTAGTATAGAACCACCACGATCATTAATCTCACTGACATTTTTTCTGTCGCTTATTACTCCACATCAATATCAGTAAAAAGAAGTCACTTTCAAAGGTCATTAGCAGTTAAACAACTTATCACTTGGAAGATATTAAGACGACACGTATCCCAAATAGTTAGCATAAACACCATCTAGCTGAAGGCACGGTCACGAACTACTTAGCCAAGTCACAAACCACGGAAGAATGACACAAACTATAATGGAGATGTCCGAAAACAGGGCAAAAGCATCCCCAAAATTCCAGGAGTTTCCCAGCATTTCTCCGGAAAACTACGGCAGCACTGATAAATTCGCAATGGCAACAGTGATCACCAGTCGGAGTTTTGGCATTTACCTTCAAATTGAGACACGTTGCCAGTGAAGTCTCAAAACAAAAACTTATACGGCTGATTCTCATTTCAAATGCTTTTTTCGTGTCCGTTGAAAGTATAGTAAAATACTTCATAAAATAAACGCATAAATTTTAAAATGAAAACTGCTTTAGCATGATTTAATAAATTATAAAGAAATGTTCATAGTTTTTTTTATAAGACTGTCCATTATGTGTTGAAACCGAAGAACGAAAATACTCTTTTTACTCTCTTCATACAAAATGGCGTGTACTTAATGCATGCTGTTGATTTTCTACATTAAGAAACTATGAATTAAGAAAAAAACGAGATTATCAGCCGTGTCACAGATTCCGTTCGGATTAGTTTTGATTCGTAGTTGTCATTCCAAAAAAATACATTTTTGGTGCTTTCGATTCCGTTTATTTTGTATTTCGTTTTTACAATGATAAAGTTTTTATACCTTGAGGCGTTTGTTTACTCTTGTTTTTAGATGCAAAGCTCACATTGAGCTTTTTATTAACATAGAAAGCTCATGACCAAATATTTTTTTGACACTCCTAAGAAGCAACTTACGGAATTGAAACCACTTCCGATCGGAATGGTATTCTATGACATTGCTGTATATTTATAACGGTTTTAGAATATTTGCGTTTGCTCCTTTAGTTTACATATAAAACTTTTCAAAAATGTTAGAAATTATAAATTCTTTTTGTAAATTGTTGTTGTGCACAGTCTTGTGTATTGAGCGTGACGCTTTTTTAGTACGTTTCATTACTCAGTTTAATTATTAAAACTGAATTAACGGCATACTCTAAAATAGCATAAATAAATAATATTATATTGCAAAACGTTTCATCAATCAATCATCGTTTTTATCCAAAAAATGTATTGAGTGTTGTCCATTTTTTTATATAATTAAACATTTTTAGTGAATACTTAAGGAGGTTATGTTAAAATACATTGAAAATTAAACATGCGAATTGTATTGAATTAAAAATAAAGTGTGTGTTTTGAAAAAAATATTGAGTTGGTATAAAAATGTATTGAGCGTTACGTAAAATTTTTTTAAATATAATTTATCTATAAATTTTAAGCAGCTGCAGGGTAGAAACGATTTAAAGAACAGTATCTGTTTATTAATTTCTGGGTTTCTTTGAAAAAATTGTGCTTCTACCACACTGTGGGTTGTTATATTTTCGAAGAATGTATTAGGTACGTCGTATTTTGCTACAAACAAATTATTGAAATTTACAGAACTTTTGACATTGTCTTATTTGAAAAAAGAGTAAGCTTACTTTTTGCTTATTTATAAATGTTTTTAAATAATTACTTTAAAGGATAAAATTTTTTTTATTTTTCCATGTGAACCCAAGTTAAAATTGAAAAAAAGGTTATAACTTTTAATTTCGTCCTGCGATTATTATACTTTTTTGTTTTTAAAGAGTAGATGTATAATGCTTTCAAACCCTATACTCATTTTCATTCCCGGAACAACCGCAAAAGCATATGTAACGCTCAATATTAAAAAAAAATCGAAAAATAGAATTTTATTTCAGGATCCACTGAATGAGGCGAAAACTATAAGATGAATCAATTCTACCTTCTCATATTTAATTTAGTTACATATGTAAAAAAATGTACGTTTCGTTTTGTATTTTCGTTACCAGTATTCGTAACCAGTATTCGTTACCGGTATTCGTTACACGTACTTGGTTTCACATTTTTGTTACACGTATTTGTTTCATAATAAAATTTTATTTTATCCCAAAGCATTGCTGTTTACTATTCAAAGCATTGATGTGCATTACATGCCATAAGGAAATGCGGCCCAAAAATTAAACTACACATCAGGATCAACATTTTACTTAAGACATATTTTTAATACAAAGTAGTCTTATTTTATCCGGTTTTGTGGGATATTTGAGCATTAATTGTGAATGAGCAGGAACTTAACCCTTAAACAAATTTTAAGTTTTAACTCATTTCTGGCGTTCTTGTTGAATTTTGTGCTTTAGTGTCTGTGAAAACTTCTAATAAAATTTCATGGCAAATATTTTTGTAGGATATTTTCCTCGTTTTTTTTTCAAGAAATCTACTAAAACATCCATCTTGCAAGGAATTATAGGGTTAAAGTGTTTCACAGAAGTGTTCCTCATAGTGTTTTACATAAAAGTGCTGAGCACATCTTAAACTTAACATGTAAAGATTACAAGATTTCTTATGCTGATTCACTATGAAAATATGCAAAAGAGGGGGAACTTCAGAATTAGTTATTAGAACTTTGTTATATTGACTTCATTATTTAAGTGAAGGGTGGATAAAATTCCACACAGCCGACTAAAGGCCTCTTACATGTTTAATTTTTTTTTATTTATATATATATTTTTTTTGGATATAAACTAGATATTGTTACAATTTATATATTGATAAGTGAAAGATTTAATATTCAAATTTTAGTTGTTGTTATTGTTATTTTATTTTTATGCAAAACAGTAGATTGTAAATTCATATTCAAAGATTAAATAATATTTAAAACATACAAATTGAATGGTTGAATGAATTTTCAAAATTATAATAAAAGTATCAGAAAATAAAAAGAGAGAGAGAAAAGGAAATAAACTTTAAGCATAAATTAAGGATATTGATAGGAGTTTGATAGCAAAAACAATATTATTTAACATTGAATATCAGAAATCACAATCGTTTTATAATAATTTTAGGTTAGTTTACTAATTAACTTAACAAAAATTTTACTTTCATAAGTCGATTAAGGCAAAAATATAAAGTTTTTAAGGCTAGAAAATAAGAAAGGTTGAGTTTGCATTAGATACGAGTATAAGGAAATTTGCTTGAGCTATATACATATATAAAATCATGTGGGATTTTATGTTTTCATATAAATATTCAAAGACTTTTAAGCCTCTTTGTTGAAAAATCATAGTTTTGAAGCTACATATCAAATTGTAAAAGAAAACTATGGCCAAACTAGTGAGCTCTGTGTGGAGCATGATCAAACATGTCTTGAATATTCATTCAAAATTAGCCTTGGGTCCAAGTCGTTCGAGCTCGTTCAGCAGCTCGTTTTAGACACAAACCTATAACATGGGTTTGATCATGGGTTTGTGTCTAAAACGAGCCGCTGAACAAGCTCGAACGAGTTGCAACCACGTCTAGTTAGAACTACACATTTTCTCCAAATTTTAAATGTGATTATAATACCGATTCTACCCATTTATACCCTTTTTTGTCCTCTTATAATTAGAATTTCCTATGAGTCAGGCAGTCTGTCAGTCAGACAATAACAATACTTTTTTATATGTGGAGATTTTCTTAATTAACTACTCATGTTTTTAATAGATTTCACTCTCGATAATATGCCCCTTAATTAACACAACATTGTTTAAATTTTCAAAGCTATTTTAACTTGTATTTAATTTTGTTTTCGATTTTCACTAAATATTTAAAAATACTACATCTTGTTGTTGTTGTTGTTGCTGCTATGGCTTTAATCAAAGTGTGTGAATGTGCGTGTGTGTGTGTGTGTTTGTGTTCTACCACTCTTCTTGGTTCTTAAATAAAAACTTGTATTTGTACTCGTACTTAATAAAAATACAACAAAAATTTGCAATAGAATACTACACGGCTGAAACCTCTGTAACCGAATATTAAAACCACTAGTTTGACCTTAACACGATCGTTTGTTTTCATTTTTGAGCTGTGTTTGTTGCAACAACAACTGCTAAACAGCATGCAACATTAAAAGTGCTGGCAAATTAATTACGCGTAAATGGTGGAGAACAGAGATGGGCAATATGAAGTGTTAAAGCAAGCGGATAAGTAAATAATAAGTGAATTAATTAGGAATTTTTTTATATTAATTAAAATTCTACTTCGTCAAACGGTGGAAAGCATCAGATCTCTTGAGCTCTGATGAGTGGACCACCGAAAAATTGCGTGTTGCTTCAGTTCTACCCTTGTTTTAAAAATTTTCTTTCCTTTAAAAATGTTTTAAACATTGTTACATGTTATAATATAACTTCTTTGTTTATAAAATAATGACACCAGGCAACAAGAAAAATAACAAAGATACACAATTTCTAAAATATATTGATTTTTTATCCTTCAGTTGAAATTTGGATGAGCTAATTTTTTTTTTATAAAATTTGGGATTTTGGCCTATTTTTCTTAATTTTGAAAATTCGAAATTCAGTTCGAATTTTCGAACATATTAAAAAAATCAATAATTTTGTTTTATCCTATAAGAAAATATTTCTTTATCATCTTAATTTGCCTTAAGGATATTGAACTTCGAAAATTTGAAATAAGTTTCAAAACATATTCTTAAACAACTATAATGAACATAAATACAAAAATTTTGAATTTTGAGTTTTTTACCCAAATTGATCTATTTTTTTGTACAATTTCTAAAGTTTTTTTATACTCTTTTGTAAAGATTCACATCTAAGGAACAGTTTATTCCACATTTTTTAATCATGTTAAATTAAGATAAAAAGCACAGTTTTGAAAGTTCGAAATCATTTCAAGTAACCGTTAGCACTTAAAACTTCATTATATTAATTTTTTGTAAGCCTTTACGTAAATATTACGAGGTTAAAAATGCTTTCATAACTTTCGAATATTACAATGCCTTAAGGTTGTGCAATTTTTATATAAAAACTAAAAATTTTTAAGAAATCGACTCTTCCATTTATGTTTTATTCAAACTCGAAAATTTAAAATAAATTTCGAAATTTCGAACATAAATATTTCTTGTTTTCTTATAAGAAGTTTCATTTTTCATTTGAATTGTTGAAACAAAATGATTTTATGCTGAATTTCGAAAACTCGAAATTAATTCCAATGTATTTTTACACTCTTTTATTAGATTTACATTACTTTGAAATCTAAAAAAGTGCCCATTCAACTGTTTAAGATGAAAAGCACCTTTTTGAAAGTTCGAAGTTAATTTCGACCTTAATTTTTTTTAATTTTTTGTGAATTCTGCTAACTTTTTAATGATATTTGAAGCACAAAACGGCCTTTACTACAAATTTCGACATGATATCGAATTTTCGAACATTATAATACCTTCAAATTTGACGTTTTAAACATTAAAAAACGAAAGCTTTTAAAATATCAACTTTAAATATTTTATTTTATTCAAACTCGAAAATTTAAAATAAAGTTAAAGTAAAGGGTACCTCCGTAGTGTAGTGGATAGTGTGCTAGACTATTGACCGGGAAGTCGCAGGTTCGATTCCTGCCATGATCCTGAGTGTTTCTGTAGAAAAGCCAATAAAGGCTTAAGTAGTATATCTGTTCGTTTTTTTTTTTTTTCATAAAGTTTGAAGTTTCGAACTTTAAGATATAATAAGTATTTTTAAGTTTTTCATAACAAGTTGATCTTTTCAGTTTATTGGTTCTAAAAAATAGTTTTGTGGAAAATTTCGAAATTAATTACAATGCATTCTTAAACTTTGATTGGAAAATTTTAAACAAGGCATGAATTTATATACAAAGTTCGAAATTTCATGTAAAGATACTTTATCTTAGCCTTTTCTCATTAAAAAATTATTTTTCATGCTTATTGCTTTTAAATGTAGATTTTGTATTAAATTTCGAATGTTCGAAATAAATTTCAATATGTACAATCTTTAGGCTCATTAGATCTTTTAAGGTAAAAACATTACAGTTCGAAAACAAAATGATAATATAATTGTGGCAATAAATATGCATATGTTGCTCTTCATCATGCCACTGCACAGTGGGGCCTATAATAACTAAATGGAAATATACTTATATGGAATAAACAATAGAGATATGGAATATATGATTTTTTCTTCCTCCTCATGTTTCTTTCTACTAAATAACCATCTAAGCAGTAATACTTAAATTGATACTAAATAATTTAATACAAGTAACTTAAAATCGCCTGAAACTTGTTTCGTGTTTTTGCAAATAAACTTCAACTTTTATGTTCAAGTCAAATCAAAATGACTGTTTGGTGAACAAATTCAAAGCAATTGAATTTTCGAACTGAAAAATATTTGCTGAAACTCTATTTGCTAACATGCTTTTATCCACCCCTTCCCCCGTTCTAAAATTAAACAAAAGGGGGAAAATTGTTTAATTTTAAAATAATTACAAGGAAAACCACTGCAGAAGTTTAAACCAACTCGAAAAAAAACAGAAACACACACAAAGACAAGGTCAATAATAAATGACTGATTTGATATAAAATATTTTGAAAAGCTTTATAAGAATTTTTTACTTGTTTTCTTGCAGATTTTCCAGATTTTGCAAAAGTGTTTGAGTTTGAAAAATTTTTTACACTGTTTTTTTTTTCTCTAGTATGTATTTCTAATTGGCCATAAAGTAAAACGTGTTTTAATCACAAATTTTTTTCTGTTTAGCAGCAAGTTATTTAAACAGTTTTAGTTTGTAACTAAATTTCAATTTTGTAATCAAACACTTGGCATTCGAAATTTTTGTTAGACTTTTGTAAGTGTTTGAATGATGGCAACAAAACCTTGATAGCAGCAAATTGACTAAAGGCTGGTTTTTTTTCTTTGTCATAAGTTTGCTTAAGCGCGTGTAGTTTTGCAAAATTGAAAAAATTAGCAAACTTTATTTTACGAGTCTTATTGTAACTTTGGAGGTGGCTAATTATCGTTTTTAATTGGATATGACAAACTTTGCAAATAAATTTATAGACATTTTTGCTCAAGTGAGGCGTTGTGGAAGATCGAAATATAACCCGAAATTCGCTAAAGCTTTTTTCCACTCATATATAAAACAGAACATTTAAAAATTTCAGTTATGACCTTCTTGAATTATGGACATACATACTTCTCAGTACTCAGAAATTTTTATCGCTTCCTAGAATTATATTCAAATTAACGCATTAGTTAATGACATTTTAAGCTAATTTCATGAATTTATGTTTTAAAATTACCATTTATTATCTCAAAATTAACAATTCTCTTAAATAAGCCATTAGCCCGATTAAATATTCAAAATTTGATAAAATTTGCTTTGTGCAGCCCAAAAAAATCAGAATTAATTTAATTCTCAGTCATTAATATGCCCAAAAATTTTAAGCTTTACAAGTTACAAACTGTAAATTGGATTAGAAACAGAAAATACTTTACTAATTAATTGGAATAAAACAACAATTAAAAGCAAAAGACAAGCTAAAACACATGCTGACATTATTCAACATGACAACCGTAAATATTAAATTATTTAATTATATTTGAATAAATAAGAACAAGAGGCAGTTAGTTGATAGTTTCCCTAAAGACTTAAGCCAATAACCTTAAGCCCTTTAAAGATTATGTACATATATTAAAATAAAAATTAAAAATGTTTCAACTGCTTCTTATTTGAAATTGAGGCTTTAATAGCTTTAATTAATAGTATCTTTGTATGAATTTTTTTTATAATTTACACAATTTTTTTTATATAAAATTAAACTTTTACTAAATTTCGAAATTAAATTTACTGTATTAAACATACTAAAAGTCTAAAAAAACTAAAAATAAGATTTAATAATTATAAGGCTTAAAAATCAATATATTTCTTAGTTTCGAATGTTCGAAATTAAGTTCGAATTTTCGAACACAATAAAAGTGGCAATTATTTGGCCTTTTGGCTAAAGAAAGCAGTTTTTCCACGTTAATATTTCGGAGAGATAGATTTTATAATGAATTTCGAAAACTCGAAACAAGATTCCAAACATATTTTTAAACTAATTTTTTTAAATTTATAGATATCTAACTTCGAAAAAAATTATTAAACCAATTTTAATTGTTTTTTTTTTCTAAATTGAAAGATGCATTTTAGACTTTAGTTTTCGAAATTTCGGGAACTATTTTGTATTAAAAATTTTTATGAATCATTTCGATTTTACAATTTTCCACAAATATGCAAAATATATCGCAATATTGGAGCATACAATTTACTTAAACGCAAATTTGATGTGATATTCCAGTTTTCGAACTTTACTAACCTAAAATTTTCATAATTTTTATAAAGAAAATTCTAGTCTTTAAGAAAGACACGTTATGAAAGCTCTATTTTTAAATGCGGAACAGTTTCGCATTTTTTTTGCAGTGGAGTGACGAAACATTTTTTCCTAATTTCGAAAATTCGATATTCAGTTCGAATTTTCAATCATACTTAAACAATCATAAACTTGGCCTTATCGTGTAATAAATAGTTTTTTCAGGTTCATCTGTCTTAAAGATATATTTAAAGCTGATTTTCGAAAAATCGAAATAAGTTTCAAAATATTTATTTTAAACAATTTTATCACATTTACAGAAATCTCACTTCGAATAAAATATTATGTCAATTTCAAAAGACTTCAGTTTTCGAAATTTCGAAAACAAGTTTGTGCTAAACAGCTTTTTTAATCTTTCTCATTTTACAATTTTCCATAAATTTGTAGCATAAAATTGACATGATATTCAAATTTTCGAGCATTATGAAAACTTAAAGTTTTACAATTTTTACAAAGCAAATATAATTCTTGAAAAACCCAAACCAAAATAATACTTGAAATTCGTATTTCCTAAAAATTTCATTTTTCCTGTTAATTGTTTTTAAATACATAAGCATTTTATATTAAATTTCTAAAATTTGAAATTTACTTCAATTCAATACTTTGGAAGTTAGAAGCTTAAGAAACTATATATATTTTAGCTCTTTTCCATAAGAAGTTGAGTTCTTCTTAAAAATTATTTTATTCTTTAAATTTCGAAAGTTCGAAATTATTTCTAATAATTTTTTTACACTCTTTTATAAAAGGTTCAAATCGAAGCAAAAACTTTTTGCTCTTTTTTTTGAAATTTACTGGCATTGCTATAAAATCTTGACAGGTCCCCCTTTGACTATTAAATTGAGATGAAAAATATATTTTTGAAATTTCGAAATTCATTCTGAGTTGTCGTGTGCGCTTAAAAACTCGTAATATTAATTATTTTGTAAAATTACAAATTTTTCCATAAAATTTGGATCTTCAAATTACCTTTATAACAAATTTCGACATGATATTAAAATTTTCAAACATCATAATACCTAACAATTTTATAATTTTTACTTTAAAACACTCATTTGTAAGATATAAGCTTTTAACTTTATGTTTTATTTAAATTCTAAAGCAGTAAAGTAAACAGTTTTCAAAATTTCGAACTTTAAGAAATTATATGAATTTCTAAGTTTTTCAACACAAGCTAAGGTTTTTTAGATTCATTGTTTTAAAAAAATAGTTTTGTGCTAAATTTCGAAAATTCGAAATAAATTCCAACGAACTTCTTTACACTCACTCTTTTAAAATGTATTTTCATTGCTTTAAAAAACGTGTCCATTTGACTATTTAATTGTGATGAAAACCTAAGTTTTGAAAGTTCGAAATTAATTTCGAGTTGACGCTTAATACTTAATGGCTCAAATTTTTTGATAATTAGAGCATTATTGATTAATTGAATGCATTGAAAAAAGATATTCCAATTTTCAAACATCATATTATCTAAAAAACTTGCAATATGTACATCAAAACAAACGCTTTTTAGATATTGACTTTTAAATTTACATTTGACAAAATCTCGACACTAAAAATAGTCTTCGAAATTTCGAACTTAGAGTTTTATAATTTATTTTAGATTTTTTCATAAGAAGTTGAATTTACTAGATCTACTGTTGTTCAAAAATTTTTTTTTGCTAAACTACGAAAATTCGAAATTAGTTCCAAGGCAGTTTTTTACACTATTTTATCAAATTTACTTGTATTGTTATAAAATCTTAAACAAATTTCCCATTAGAACTTTTGAATTAAGACATTAAGTTTAGTTTTGAAAATTCTAAACTATTTTCGAATTTTCGAAAACGCTTAGAACTTCATGGTTTATTTTTATTATTAAAAAATTTTAGCATGGCATTTGTGAATTAATTAAATCAATCGTTTTTTAAGCTAGGAAAATATGAAATGAAAAAACCATGGCGCTACCAAATAACACTGTACAACAAAAAAAAATTAAAAATAAAAAAATTAATATATAAGCAAATGGCAAGTTTCTAATGACTGATCTTAGTAGAGAGGACCAATAAAACAATTAATATATAAGCAAATAGCAAGTTTCTAATGACTGATCTTAGTAGAGAGGCCCAATAAAAAATATAGGAATTTTGGCGTTTCGAAACTTTACATCCGAGACTCACTTTACGCGGAGTTAAATTTTCCCCCTTTTTCACACTGTTATATTAAATCGGCATAGGAAATCTTAAAATGTTAAGTTCAAGCTATAAAATGTGTAGATCAATTTTATTTATAACACTACAAACAACATTTTAACCTTCTGACTTTTAGCGGTATGGGTCTTTTTGTCGCTTTATTGAAAAAAGTGTAAACAAACTCAGACATCGATATAGTGGACAAAAGTGTTCTATAAAAATATTTGCCAGATCTTTAAAATTTAATTTGAAAGCTAGGTTAAAACTAAAAGTGTATAGTGCTAAAATAGACCACCCCAGCAAAAACGTCTATCATTTTTGTAATCGGTAGTACTTTATTAATAGGTTACAAAGTAATGAGTGGTAATTATTTATCTTATTACTATGCTTCAAATTAGAACTGCTACTTAGTTTTTAATAAAATTAGTACGCATTTTTATCATTATCTGAAAGTAGTTACAATTTCTTGATATGTAATAATAAAATAAGTAGACAACCACTTTTTAAGTCAACATGAGTTTGTATAGTAGGTAAAGTGCTTGTCTTCATATCTTAATGATCACAGGTTCGTATCCCAGCTGGGTCAAAAAATAAAATAAAATTGAAAATATATAAACATTATGTTTGTAAATTTTTTTTTAATTTTAATTTGCTTATTTGACTAATTATTTTTTAGCTTCAAGTAAGCCAAATAATAACTAGTTAATTGCTGTGAAAATGTAAATACATTTGTAAGGGGTACCCCTTTTTTAGACTTCTCAAGCAAAAATAAGTATTTATCGAGTCAAATTGTAAGTAATGGGTGATTTTATAAGAACTATCGGAAAGTAAAAAAGAAAAAAACACATAAAATTCAGAAAAATGCATGAAATATTTATTTGGATCGATAGTTGGGTCGATATAATTTAATGTTTGAAGATTATTTCATGCAAATGTTGGCCGCGGCTGCGCCTCAAATGGTCCATCCGCTTAGTCCAATTTTGGCATACTCTTTCCAACATTTCGGCCGGTATCTCACGAATAATGTTGGCAATGTTGGCTTCCAGTGCGTCAATCGAAGCGGGCTTGTCGCTATAGACATTAGCCTTAACATAGCCCCACAAAAAATAGTCTAGAGGCGTTAAATCGTACGATCTGGGCGGCCAATTGACTGGTCCCAAGCGTGAAATAAACTGTTCACCGAACTCGCCTCTCAATTGGTCCATTGTTTCGCGTGCTGTGTGGCATGTGGCACCGTCTTGTTGAAACCACATGTCATGCAAGTCAAGCTCTTCCATTTTGGGCAGAAAAAAGTTTGTTATCATCGCACGGTAGCGCTGACCATTCACAGTAACGTTGTGATTCGCATCATCTTTGAAGAAATACGGCCCAATGATGCCGCCAGCCCATAATCCGCACCAAACGGTTGTTTTTTGTGGATGCATTGGTAGCTCTTGCAATGCTTCTGGCTGCTCTTCACTCCAAATACGGCAGTTTTGCTTGTTCACGTATCCATTCAACCAGAAATGAGCCTCGTCGCTGAACACAATTCTTCGATAAAAAAGTGGATCTTCATCTAACTTAACAGAGCACGCATTTTGGTAATAAAATTCAATAATTTGCAAGCGTTGTTCGTTTGTAAGACGAGTTAGTTACGACTTAAATCCTCATATACTTTTTTTTCTACCAGTAAGCAAAGTTTTTGCTGCGACTAAAAAGAATTTTATGAGCTTGTGTTAAAAAATTTGTATTGATGCAAGTTTCTTTTTTTGCAAACAAATTTATTACTTTTTTTATTAGACCGGAAGTGAAGATCAGCCAGAGATCATTTACGATATCAGGGCTGTACAGAAGCTTGTAATTACAAAGTGATAAAAATATGACTAAAATACTGCTTACAAAATTAAATATAATTGAAATGTCATCAATATTTATTATATTTTAATATAATCCATCTTATTTACACATTTTTTATTATTCCTTTTAAATTAATACATTCCCTTACCAAAGGAATATTAAATAGTTTTTCCAAAAAAAAAATTGATCTGTTTTGAAAACTAATGAAAATAGATATAACAAAATTGCAAATTACAACTAAATTAAAATAAATAATTTTATGCAAACGGCAAAAACAACAAGTGCAGCCAGCAGCAACAGCAGCAGCAGCGGCAGCAAAAAAAAAACAGAGACTCTAAATGACAACGAATAAATAATATCAATTGGAATATTTTATAAGTTAAATAATAATTTTTATTTAATTTCAATATTCATTCATGTGTATGTATGTATGTGTGTGTTTGTATGTATGTCCCGTATAGTATTAATGTATGGGCTGTTAAATACACAATCTGACCATTTACAAACTTTGTTTGGTTGTACAGTGGGATATGTGTGTACGTAAGTGGAACAATGAAAGGGAAGTAATAGAAATAATATTAAAATTTTGTAATAATGATGCACTGCATGGAACTTATAAGGAACAGGAAATACGTTATATTAGGTAAGGATGGCTGTCGGAATTTAATGAAAAGCTAAATTTGAGTTAGACTTGCTCTGTTTATCCGGATGAGATATATGATTTCCCTTTAAAAATAGTTCCATGTTTTTAGGACCAACTGCAAGATATGGCGCTTTCCTACCCACTTGCCACAAAAATGTCTAAAAACAAAAAAGCGGAAATTTCGACATGAGCCACTACCAGGGATGGCAAATGAGATTTTAAAATTGTACCAATTGTAGTCGAAAAATTGTACTATTTTAAGTGTAATTGTACCAAAACAGATTTTTAAGCTACACCACGGTGTAGCGACCTGTCGAAACTAGTAGTGCTGATCCATTCTGTTAATCTGATTTGAATATTTGAACACTCCACTCGTAATAAATAATTGGAATTTACATTAGTTCAAATGTTGAACTAAAAGCCGAAAAAATAAATTTCAGGATTGTAAAAAAGATTTTGTGAAATAAGAGACCGTTTAAAGTAAAATTACCATTGTACAAAAGACAAACTTTTGTGAATATGAAGAAAGCTACCTAAATTTAAGCGAAAGCTTTTTTCAATACAAAATTTGTGTTAAAAAAGCTTTTTGAGTACCTTTGTGCATGTACAGGAACAAATTGATGATTATGTATGTTTCCGTACGTGGAGGAAGCTACCCAATCATCACCGAAAGCTCTTTGCAATATAAAATTTGTATTTAAAAAAGCTTTTGAGTAAGTTCGGGTATCTTCGTGCACGTACTGGTACAGATTGAGTATGTATGTTTCTCCCTGTACGTGCAGGAAGATGTCTAAACTTAAGCGAAACCTATTTACAACAAAAAAATTGTATTTAGAAAAGCTTTTGGGCTTGGGGTTTCGTAGCCCGACTGTTTACTTTCACAAAATTTTCAATTAAATTTATTTATAGTGCAAAAAAGCTTTCATAAAACAGCTTACTACTTAATTAAATCAATTTAAATTTATTCCAAAAACATCTCTTTCACAAAATTTTTAGCATTTCACCAAATATTTTCATGCCATAAAAAGTTTTTGTATAAAAATAAGCTTTGGGAAGAAAGGAAGCTTTTTTTTATTAGTAAAGGTTAATATTTTGTTACAATTAAACTTCTTAAGCTGAAGCATTTCGGAAAAAATACATAGTTAAAAAAAATGGGGATGCATTTTGGAAAAAAATATGTATAATAGAAAAATAGATTTTCTGTAAGGAGTCTTAGCTTTGTAGGAAAATTTAAAGCTTAAGTGAACTTTTGAAATTATGTATGTAGGACCTACATTGTAGGTGTTTTGTAAGCAAATACAAAAGTAATCATATGTAAAGAATAAATTTTTCAAAAAGCTTTTCTGAAAATATAATTTTGCATAAAATTAAGCTTTTATATTTTTTTTTCAAAGAGTGTACTCTAAGAAACAGGCCAAAACCGTAAGTTTTGTAGGAAAATGAAGCTTTCGCGGAAAAAGTGCTTTTATTAAACATCTGCTAAAGAATTGAACATTTCTGATGAAAAGTCGAGCTTTTCAAAGTATTCAGCTATTAAAAAGTATTACGAAAATATGAGAATGTGAAAGTGGCCAATTAGGAGACAACTTTTATAAAATGTTTTCACGAGGAAAGCTTTTGTAAATTTTATTTGTTTTAATGTCATACGAAAAGGGACGAATAAATTGGCATTCTCAACAAATAGCTTGAGTAAAAATATGCAAAAGGGTAATGTAGAAAGACCTTTTTAAAGCGATATTTTGAAAGCTATGAAGAAAATAAGCTTTGAAAAAGCTTTTTTATTTTATATTTAGCTCTGCTTAAAAATAAGTTTGCCACTTACTTTAACTTTAAATTTTAGCTTTTACGAAAAGAAGAGCTTATGTTAAAAGTTCGCTAAACTTCTGCATTTTTCCTTCTGTATAATCATATGTACATATGTCCCAGTAATTAAAATTTTTTTGGCCCTTCTTTTCATTTAATTTGGCTATAAAAATATTGATTATGTATAACTATTTATAACTATTATTTTATTCATTTGAAATCGAATGCAAATAGTTACACATAAAGTTCAATATAAATATGTATGTTTTAAAAACAACATACATACATACTTATAAACATTAACACAATCAACAAGAGCAACAAATACAAAAATGTATCAATGAGTATGTTTGTACAAGTGCAACTACGAGTGTCTAATGTATTTAATTAATTCTGTAATTAATTTGTATGCATTTGTCATAGATTTTCTTTCTTATTTTTGCTTTAAGTTTATATTCAGTGTATAAATGTGCTTTGTATGTACACTTGCATATAATTATATTTTATATATACACACATACACATACATACTTTCATACATAAATATTTGTTTGCAATATATAAATAGTATTGATTTCAGTTTTGTCAATAAATACTCAATTTACAATACAATAAAACTGCTTAAAAAACTGTAAATCGTTTTAATGCTGCCATTTTCAACGAACTTAAAGCCCAAATGAATGAGAAAACAACATAAAAAATGTACACACGTTGAATTTAACAAAACTGTTAAATTCATTTAATCTGTTGAACTTTAAATATTTGGTAGTTTAATGTAGTTTTGGGAAAGGCAGTCATTTTGATCACAAAATATTAAAAACAAAAAGCTTTTGTGTGATGTTTCTGTGAATAAAGAAAGATATTGGTTGTAATGTGACAATTGAGCAGAAATTTGACGAGAAATTTACTTCCTTGCAAAAAGAAATTTTGAGGAAAACGCTCTTTAAAAAAGATGAAGGGCTCTGATAAGTAGACTGTGGTAGTCTCGAAACAGCTGTCAGTTGAACCTTCCGTACATCCAAATTTTTCTTTGAATGTTCAATATTTACATGCTTTAGAATTTCTTTCTTAAATAAAAAAAAAATATTTGATCGAAAGATTAAATTGAAAACGAACTTAAGCCAAACTATTTAAATAACTCAAAAAGTAAGCATTTTATAATATGTGGTATTTGTTTATAAAAGTACACATTTTAATAAATTATATTTTTTTAAGTGAGATTTTCCCAAAATTTAAGCTTATTTCTGAAAATTTGAGCTTTTTACAAAAACTTGCTTTTTATAAAAAATGCCTTTTCAAAAAAATTTAAGTTTTCAGAGATAACTTTTTTAATGTGAGCTTTTTACAAAATAGTGAGCTTTATTAAAAATTCAATTCTCACAAAATATCGATTTTCATAATAAGTAGTGTTTTTTATAAAAGTAAGGTTTTTGTAAAAAAAGTAAGATTTATAAAAAAGTCGACTTTTCTTTTATAATAATGAATGTAAAAATTTACAAAAATTAAGCTTTTTTTAAAGTGATTCTTATATAAAAAACTAGCTTTCAATAAAAAATTTGCTTTTAGCAAAATGTGAACTTTCTTAAAAAAGTGAGCTTTTTATAAAAAAGTAAACTTTTACAAAAAACGTGAGGCTTTAAAAGTTAGCTTTTCATAAAAATTTTATTTTGTATACAAGGCATTTTTGGTAATAGGGAAAGCTTTTTATAGATAGTAAGCTTTTGGTATAAAAGCGAGCTTTTTATAAAAAAGTGACCTTTTTTTGTAATAGTCAGCTATATGTAAATGTTTTTTTTTTATAAACAAGTGAGTATTTTTAATAAAAGGAGGGAGCTTTTATAACAAATGGTCGTTTCATACATAATGAGCAGTTTATAAAAAAATAAGCTTTATATAAAAAGTTGTAGGAAAGTTCGCTTTTAATATAAAATTGTACTTCTATATAAAAGGTCCACGTTTTGTGAAAAAAACACTTTTTGTAAAAAGAAAACTTAGATAGCAAATATGATTCCTACAGTAATGAAATTATGTCAAAATAAACATTTTATAATATTTTTGGAGTTTCTTAACCAATTCCTGGTTAAATTTTCCAGTCGAGAGGAAAATTATAGAGTGACGGGAAATGTAAAGGAAGATTAATGTATCCTTCCGGCATTTGCTGCCAAACGTGGGGCTGCAAATATAAAGGAAGATTAATTCCTCCTAACGGAATCGCATTGATTCTACTTGATTGCTTGCGTGCAGGATGCAGCCACGTATACGTATACCAATTCCTCCATTTTTTATATTTGACGCACCACGTTGGGCGCCAAATATAGGAAGGAGATATTAATATTTCTATGTATCATATTATGTCACCAAAAAAATTCTTTGCTCTGGACTGGAAGAAACTAAAAAGGAGTTGTAGTATGTTGATATAATTTCATTACTGAAGTTGCAATCATATTGGCTATATAAGTTTGCTTCTTACAAAAAATGTTGGTTTTTCACAAAAAAGAGTTTTTATATATAAAAAGCGAACTTTTTATTATAGCATTAATTTTTTTCTCAAAAAAGGAACTTGTTAGCAAAAATTAAGCTTTTGCTACAACATTAGAATATAAACAAGAATAAAAAGCTTGCTTCAGAAAAAATAGTAATTTTTTCAAAAAAGTTTCAGTAAAGATGAGCTTTTTCATTCATTAATAAGTTCCCTGTCCATACACTTTGAAAATTGGGTTTTTAAGCTGAACACAAAGAACAGAAACTCATTCGCGATTTCTTTCTTAGGAGGACAGAATAAGTGTAAGTACTAGTTGATCTTAGCTTATGTACAGATATCAGCATTTGTTATAACTTGCTCTACACTCGAAAATTATTTCTTTTCGTACATACACCATGTTTTCTTGTTTCCTTTGTGAATTTTGCTTAATTATTTAAAAAAAAATTGTTTGCGAAAAATTTGAACTTTGAGCAGCTGCCGGAACTGAAGGCTGTTAGTAGTAAGAAGATTTCACACCTGCTTCATTTTTTAATCTTGTATAAGCAAATACGTAACTACACGTATTTGAATGAAATATTATTTAAATAGTTTTGTCTCAATTTTTCAAGGTTAAAGTTAATTTTTATTTCCACAAAACTGTAGTATTTTAATAACATTTTAAAACTTTTTGAAGAGATGATTTTTATCTGTAATCGTTTGGTTTGCATTAAAGTTTCTGCAAGTTCAAAATTAAATTCATTAAATTCCAAGTTAATTCAGCCGTGGTATATTGTTGATAATTTTTGTTTGTTTCTTTGGTTAACTTCCGAAATAACTTCCTGAACAAAACTAACATTGTATTTTCGTTTAAAAAAACTGTATCAGTAATTTAAATAAAAATAATTAAAATAATTAAACAAATTTTGCATATATAATTTTTTGCAATAGGAAATAAATGGCAAAGAGTTAAAATAGTTAAATAAAAAATTCTCATCAAATAATTAAATATTGATAGAGTTGAGCTATTAAAAATTTTCAAATTAATTAAAAGATTATAAATAATTGTTATTTAATTTTTTCTGCAATTATTGTATGGAAATTTATATGTTAAATTTAAATTGTATAAATGTTTTAGATGATTTGTGTAAAGACTTGATATTCAATTTAATGATTTGTACATTAATTAGTTTCCTTATTATTAAAACACTAATAATCTTGTACTATTAAGTTTTTAATTAAAAAAAGATTTTGCTTACACTGCGTTTTTCAAAAAATCAACATTGTATATTTAAGATCGGCGAAGTTGTATAAAAAATTACACAAACTTGTGTAATAAATAAAGAAGAACTTGGACTTGAATTGAAAACTTGTTGTAAATAATTTAAATATTAATTGAAAATATTTTATTCCTAATATATAATTATAAAACGAACTTTAACCTGGCTGAAATATATTTATAAGTAATAATTACAACAGTTCGTCTATAATAAAATATACAGTAAAAAAGCACCACAAGGTATAGCGAAATATGTTTAAATGGCACCACTCGGTTCGACCGACCATATGACAGATATACTGAAAAAAACAACTCATTTATGGAAAGAAAGTATTCAATATAACAGTATATAAAAGTAAGTGGACAAGAAATATTAGGTCAAATAAACTTCGTTCCAACTAAACATTTGATGCAGGTTGCGATGTATATTCATATAATTAACCCTCTGCGACTGAAGTGACTTCATTATCACAATTCCACTGACGTGGCAGTACACTAGACACTATTTCGACTGTTTATATTTTCCAAGTTCCGTTTTTAAGCCCACTGAAAATATCTTTGATTTTAGTTTAATGTAGTAGTTTGTTATTTATTGTAATTTTTTGTTGAAAACAAAACGACAAATCTTATTAAAAACAAAATATTTGATATGGCATAAAATAGCATTAAAAAACTTACATCCATACAAAAACAAAAAAAAATTTATATTTTATTTATTTGGTAAAAAGTTCAACATCAATTTTAGCTTATACCTAAGCTAATAAATATAGAGAAAAAAGAGATAATATCAATGTTTTAATAAAAATTTATAACGTATTTTTTCAGGTCTGACGTGGTAGACCTGTAGACACTTGACGTGGTAGACTTGTAGACACTTGTATGCTCACATCAACGCGTGCGCTTGTTTTAATTGCTTTCTTCGCACTAACGTACACATGAGCACTTAATAATAAGGTACTGAAAACGCCAAAATCGATATTTGTATAATTATGGCGGAAAACAATGTTTTCTGTTTACTGGTGTCTGCTAGACTACGACGTCAGTCGCAGAGGGTTAAACAATAATAACACCGAGCAACTCAAAAAAAAGTTAAGTAAAGTGCGACTTTGGCTCGCACATGAAGGGTTCGGTATGAATAGACATCTGTATATCCATTTTCGTTTTTGCTCCTTTTTTTTATTTTGACTGTTTTTTCGTTGTGTTTTTTTGTTTAATTTAAATTGTTTTATTTAAAAAATTTTTGTCGTTGCTTTTTGCAATTTTTTTGGTTTTGGCGCTTTTTTTATATTCGTGGTTTTTTCGTTTTTTTGCGATTTTTCGTTAATGGAATTTTTGTTTTGTTTTTTTTACCGATTTTTTTTAGTTTTGACGATATTTTGGTTTTGGCGTTTTTTAACGTTTTCTTCACTTTTTGACGATATTTTTAGTTTTAGCGATTTATTTTAGTTGTGGCGATTTTTTTTCAGTTCTTGGCGGTTTTTTCGGTTTTGGGGTTTTTTTTCGGTTTTTGGTGATTTTTTTTAGTTTTAGCGTTTTTTTTTCGTTCTGCCGATTTTTTTCGTTTTTTTGCGATTTTTCTTTTTTGCATTTTTTTATTTGCCGATTTTTTAGTTTTGGCGTTTTTTTTTTTGGTTTTGGCGTTTTTTTTTGTTTTAACGTTTTTTCGCTTTTTGACGATATTTTTCTTTTAGCAATTTATTTTAGTTTTTGCGTTTTGTCAGCTTTGGCGCTTTTTTCAGTTTTGGGGTTTTTTTTGTCGTTTTTTGGTGATTTTACATTTTTTGCGATTTTTTTTACACTTTTTTCTCCTTGCCGCTTTTTTTTTTGGTTTTTGACGATTTTTTTAGTTTTGGCACTTTTTTCGTTTTGGTGATATTTTTCCATTTTTTGGCGTTTTTTTTAGTTTTTATAATATTTTTAGTTTTAGCGACTTTTTATGTTGCATTGCTCTTTTCCGTTTTGACGACTTTTTCGATTTTTGGGGTTTTTTAGTTTTTTGGCGATCTTTTTAGTTTTGGTGATTTCTTGCGTTTCAGCGTTTTTTTTAAATTTGGTGCCTCTTTCCTTTAAGCGCGTTTTTCATTTTGGAAATTTTTCGAGTTGACATTTTTTAGGTTTAGCGTTTTTAAAAATTTCAAGAGCTTGCCTCTTACGGTTTTCAAGATACAGTGTTAATTGGTGTAGTCTATTCTACAGACTACACCAATTAACACTTATTTTGAACATTTAAAGTGCCTGCATATTACATAAATATTTCAACATGTTTCGTTGCTCGCTTTTAAACACCCTTTGATTTTTGATGTAGCGGCCAAAGTTTTATATATGCTGCAAAAATTTCAGGTCTGAAGCTCTTACGGTTCCCGAAAAAACAGCCTGTGACAGACATCCAGACAGACAAACGGAGACAGACAGACGGACAGACAGACAGACATACAGACGGACAGGGTAGCGAAAACAATAGGGTTCCTTTAAACTTTTAGTGTATGGAACCCTAAAAATGGCTAAAACCAAAAAACCCCAAATTTAAAAAATATCCAAAACAAAAAAGTCACCAAAACCAAAAAAGCGTTGAAACAAAAAAAAACACCAAAACGAAAAAAGTCGCAAAATAGGGAGTCGCCATATGAAAAAAAACCCCAAAAACGAAAATAATCGCCAAATAGAAAAAGCGCTAAAGCGAACAAAGACCAAATCATTTCATTTCAGTTTTTCATTAAAAATCTTATATTGCATTGCGTTTTAGAAAATATCTGCGTAATCGATTGCTAACCGATTATGAAAATCTTGACCGATTAAAATCAAAACACAATTAACTGAACATCCTAAAATTTATTTAATTTCAAGAGTTGATTTACCTCTTAAACTATTTATTCTTTATTGGATGTGATCACAAACTGTGCACAGCAAGCCATACTTGTTGTTCTTTTGGCAAAAGACAATGTTATGTGTGTCTGTAAGATTTTTGAATTTACGCATGCCTTTTAGCCCTAAAATATATTTATTGGCAGACAGACTGGGTGGCTGGCTGGCGAGTTAAAATTGATTTCATTGAACAAAAAAAATATATATTTGGAGGAACTACATTGAATATTAAATTGCTAGTTTATAGTTAAGGCCTGATCTTTTAGATTAAAACGAAATTTTTCCCATAACCAAGCCATTAGATTTTTATTAGATTTGATTGCAAAAAAAAGGAGGAGTGCTAGTGCAAAAACTAAACATTTAGTGCAAAAAAGGCCTTGCTTAAATAATTAAAATTATAAAATTTATATATACAACGTTCAGTCGTGTCCATTAAATTGTTAAATATTCCATAAAAAGATCATCATTTAATAGTCAGCCCCTCATAAAAATCTTACTAATCTTTTCAACACTGATCTTTAACTATTCGAACAAAAATGACACATTGACAGACTTGAAAATTTTAAATACGCAGCGATAAATTAAAATTCTTTTTTTCTATTTGACATGTTGTCATATTACAACTAAATTTAAAGCAACAACCCATATCTTGACTTAACAAATCACTAAACAAAAAAACAAACAAAAACAAAAAATAAAAATAAAAAATAAATAAAAAAAAATTACATGTAAAACATGACTAAATAAACCCCAATAGACAGACAGACAGACAGACAGACAGACAGACACACGTAAACTTAACAAATCATTAGGTAATTTTTCTTCTCATTTTAAACAATTAAATCTAAGATTTCTATGACTTGCTAAAGCCCAAAAATAACAAATAAAATTTTTTATGTAAATTTATCTGCTTGAGTTCGCGGCATATCATCTTCATCATGTTTTTAAGGCGGGTATTTATCACGTGTATGAAAAATATGTGTCTGGGGCTTTTTTTTTTCTTTAATTTATTTGCTGGTCTTTCTTTACGATCAACATCATCACCTCATAAAAATCTGCACGTAAAACAATTCACAACACACATCACATCACATTTTATTTTAATTTTATTCAAGCACGTTGTTTTTATTTCTGGCTTCATTACGGCATCACTTTTGTTAAGTGTGAAATATGTAGAAGCACTGGCGTAGAAGAGACATACGGGGGATGGATGGCATAGTTACTCCTACTGTAACTTTGTTTACTGCTAGAATTTTTCAAATTTCATTATACTGATATTTTTCTAGCTCCTCCCCCCTCCCCTTTAGAAAAAATAGTTAGCTACGCCAATGCATAAAAACGAAATTTTTTTTTTGGTGCTGGAAGACTTGTGTTCTCAGCAATTTTTAGCAGTTACTTTTAAATAAATAAATCATTTAACATATCAATATAGTGTAAACAGCATAATAAAGGGTGATTTTTTTTAGGTCGAAAAAAAAACTTTTTTCCAAAATATGTTCAGCCAATTTTGATACGCTACCCAGCTTCTTTATTTAATTTTTTTTTTAAATTTTGGAATTTTTGAAGAGGCTGCCCCACCGATTTTAGCATAACTTGGAAAGGGGTTGTGTAATTTTATTTAAAAAAAAAAACACTAAAAAACTTGGACCAAAATTGTCATTTAACTCCCCCTAACTTGAGGTCTACACGTAACATAATATGTAAGATGAGATTGTCAAATTCAATCGCAGAGAGAATTATGTTACGTGTAGACTTCAAATTAGTGTTATCTCAATGTTATAAAAACGTTTATGAGAGCGTTGTTATAAGAATTCTTATAACAACAATCTTATGAGATGAACTGTCAAAAAACACATGTACATGAAAATGAAATAGTGTATATGTGTGAGTGTTTGTTAAAATAAATGCAAAGCGATGTTTTTGATAAAATTTCTGTGTTAAATAAATGAAAAAATGTGTATAATTGATTTATAAATTAAAATTTGTGTGAAAAATTAAAAATATAATAACTAATTATGCAAAAGTAGTGCATGTCAACTCGATGAGCATTTGCATAAAATGAAATCTTATAGGAAAAAGAAAATTACGTCTTCCCCTAGTATAAGATTAAGAGAAACATCGACATTTTGTTTTTATTATTCTGCCGACGTTTTCTCTCATGTTATATCAAAGTTAATGTCTCGTGAAGACGCTGTGTAAAGGGAGTCGCAGATGAAAACTTTTAAAACGCCGGTACAAATCTGTATTTTTTGGTGGTCTCTACCATAATCAGTCGTTAGAAACTTGTTATTTCAAAATTAAATTGATTTTGAATCTAAATTGATTATTAGGCTAAGGTTCGTAACGTTATATTCAGAAAGAATTGGGTATGATTAATATTCCAAGGAACAATGGAAAAATTAACATCAACTTAATTTTTCAACGTACACAGCAGAACAGAGTAGCGCCACTTTCGGAAGCCGCTACACTTCCATCGTCAGTGCTCACGTGTATTTGCTATCACCACTTGTCAGGTGGCTCTGTTGAATGTGATTTTTTAATTCTTATATATACAACTTTTTCGTGAAAATTGAATACGAGAATTAAATCACTCTCAAGCTGATATTAAAGTGCACTTTCCCAGCGTTGCCATCGGTTTATTTTTCTTCATTCCCATTTTTCTGATTTTTGAATAAAAAAAAATAAACCGATGGCAACGCTGGGAAAGTGCACTTTAATATCAGCTTGAGAAATCACTCTCGTATTAAATTTTCACGAAAAAGTTGTATATATAAGAAATAAAAAATCACATTCAACAGAGCCACCTGACAAGTGGTGATAGCAAATACACGTGAGCACTGACGATGAAAGTGTAGCGGCTTCCGAAAGTGGCGCTACTCTGTTCTGCTGTGTACGTTGAAAAATTAAGTTGATGTTAATTTTTCCATTGTTCCTTGGAATATTAATCATACCCAATTCTTTCTGAATATAACGTTACGAACCTTAGCCTAATAATCAATTTAGATTCACAAAGCAAATACGTTCGAAATAATCATATTAATATTAAGTTGATTTTGTTGTAACAGCGTAAATGTTCGCAATTTTGCAAAATTTAGGCGATTTCAATATATTATGAATAAAATCAATATTTATCCATCGATTTTCATGAAATTAAGCTTATTTTATTTTTAGTATATGTGACTTTATGATCAGCAGTTAATAAAAATGGTAAGTTTTAGCCATTTTTGAATTTTTATACACAAAAATTTTTTTTAAATTTTGCATAAAAAAATATATTTTTCATCATTGCGGTCGGAATAATTCCGAAACTATTGAGTATATAAAAAATAATGTTAGAACAGCTTAAAGGTAATTTTATTGCAATTTTTTTAGTGTTTTTTGTAATTAATTTAAATTAATTTAAATTTCGACTGTTTTTGTAGTTAGGGGACCATGACACTTCGAAAAATATAATAGTGATCAAATGTCATGACATAAGCTTAATTTTGTTGCATGGTGTATTTAGTGTATTTAACTACATTACATTACTACATTATTAAACCTACACTGAAAAGAAAAATCAGTCCCATGCTTGTAAACCAACGCCTTAGACCACTCAGCTAACTCAGTATAGAAAGAACGATAGCTAAAATCCAGTATAAACCAGCAGCATGTAATGCGACGTTTTTAAGCCATTAGTCGGCACTGAACGAACAAACCAACAACAATAACCAACAACAACATAAGCACAACATGCGACTGAAGCTATCAAGAAGCAAACAAATTCCAACCATTTAAGAATACTCAAAGTAAGTAGAAAATACATACTTCAATTTAATACGGTGTTTTTCTTTCTGTGCATTGTTGACAGATTGACTGCCCAAAAAGACTGGGCTATTCTCCAGTCAAGCAGTTTGTGTTTGCTACGATTTTTTTAAGAAATGATAAAAACTTTGTTATTTTTAAATATCACTTCTCAGTAGATCTATTTTTGATGTGTAAACATCTAACGCTAGGGGGTAAAAATCTTCAATCACAAATTTTGAGTCCCATTAATCTTACTAATAACGCGGTGTCAGCTGTGTATGAGTGTATTAGTGTAATCATACGGACAACAAGAAGTACAGAGAAATTTAACAGCTGCATAGAAATACACTAACACTGGCAAAGGGAGTCTCAAGGTCAAACTCCTGCAGTAAGGTCGTACGTTTGTTGGTTGGTGCTGTGCTGCCGTGTTTTTGAATTAAATGAGTATTTCGGCGTTGCCGTTTTTGATTTTGCCGGGAACTTCTGGGATTTAGGGGATTTTGTGTCCAGTTTTTCGGGATTCAGACCCGGTTCGTCTCGATTTTTGAACCCGGTTTTTTGAGAAAAAAAAAACGGTTTTTCGGTTTTACCGAATTTGTTGCTGAACTTGGTGCGATATTTGGCTGACGGTTTATCGACTGCGTTTGTCTTTGACTGTTGGTTATTTTGCTGTTTAACTGCGGTAATTCCAACTATTTTGTACGGGTATATTATTTTTTGCTGGTGGATAAATACTACTATTATTTATGTCTGCGGGGAAGCGGAAGGGTGATATGCCTGGTGGGAGTGAGTCGGAGGAGTCTGATGCGAAGCTTATCGGTTTGAGCGATTTGTCGGGTGTGGAGGTAGGTACGAGGGTGAAAAAGAAGCGGATGAAGCCCGGTTCGCCGAAGTTGAAACGTGTGAATGATGAGAAGAATGTTTCGGTAGAACGTGAAATGTTTCATTACTAAATGCTTACACATTATTATTATTTTTTATTAAGAAGAAACTACATTCCAAATTGCAAGTATCTACACCTTTAGGCTTTTTAACCGACTTCAAAAAAGAAGGAAGTATACAATTCATGTGTATTTTTTCAACGTTTGCACAGGCATAACTCTGTCATTTGTCAACCGATTTTCAAAATTCTATTTTTTTTAAAAGGGTTTGCCTCAGCGTTGCCACTTTGTGTACTATAGTACAAAAACTGTACTATTTAAAAATGTTTGTACTATTCTTGTACCATGAAATTTTTGTACTATTATTGTACTATTGAACTAAATTCTGAAAAATTCATGATGAGTATATAAATAATACAGCAATTTTTTCTGAACGTTTCCTAAACTTTTGTTTGAAAATGTAAATTTTTAAAACATAATTTATTATTTACATTTGGCAGTACTGCTGCTAATAACCTTCCATTTGTCTGCATTGAGAGCATTTTGCTCACTTTAAAGGAGCTTTTAGAGATTCGAAAATATTAAAAAAAAGTGAATATGCATAGAACTAAGTCGGATTTATTGAAAGAAAGTCGGATTATATGAAAGAGAGCCAGATTGTAACGTCGACCGAAAATCATTCAGAGAGAAGCATAGGCGATAATAACAACGGCACCCAAACCGAAACATTTCTCATTACTTTTATTAAAATTTTACCTTTTTCTTTTATTTTTCTTTCCTCACTTATTTTGATGATAGCTATACTCTAAATTACAATATGCATTTTTCTATTTTGAAAAATGTCAAGGCTCAATCGCAATGGAAATAAATATACACGCTATTAAAGCAAGGTATTATGGAAGAGGCAGTCCTATTCAAAAACCTTGATGGTGGCTCAGGAGACAGACCAAATTTCATATTCGATAATTATAATTCTGTTTGTACTAGTTTAAAAAACCAAACATCTTTTGTTTTAATTTGGAACGATTTTCCGTCATCCCTCATCAAATTTGGTTGATAAATCAAAATCAATTTTATGTAGTTTTTCTTAATATATACACTCTAAAACAGTACTTCAAATTTACGATCATATATTATCTAAATTTGTGTTGAAAATTTCTCCTTGTTTAAAACTACATCGATTTTGTAGTTATTTTATTAAAGAAAAAACCTTTCAAATTAAACATATTTAGCCCAAGTGGAAAAAATGTAACATAAAGTATAATACGGCTATGGCAGAATGGTAAATACGTCAGACTACCAGTCAGGCGGTCACGGTTCAAACCTGCACACGGCCAATTGCTTTTTTTAGTAAAAACATTTTGTTGAAAAATAATGCGTGTGTAATTTTAGGTCGATAATAATCTGTAAGGCGTTGCCGACTATTATCGACCTAATTTTCAACAAGAGTGTTATACAGTGTAGTTGATAATGTATTTGTTTTTATATAATACTTCTTTTTAATATAAATTTGTACAAAATAATCGTATGAAAATTTAGCAGGAAATCGCCAAAAGTAGAATAAAATCGCCAAAAATTATTTTTTGTAAATTTTTCTTATCCATATTCAAAAGCCATTAAAGACTATAATTAATATACGAGAAATCATCAAAATCACATTGTTTTAATTTCTTGCAGACGAGTTTTGGTGGGATTTATTTTTGAATATAGTCCTTCCAAAAAAATAGCCAAAAAATGTATCACCCAAAAAATCGCCATGTCGCCAAATCAAAAATGTAAACGCGAAACAAGTTGAAAAATCGCACCGTTTGGCGAGAAATCGCCATATTGAGCACTTGAATTGATTATGGAGGGCAGTAACTAGTTCCTTATATCGGAAAAAAATTTTTTGTACTATTTCATTTGGTTTTGTACTATTTTTGCTTAACTTCTGTACTATTTTTAGTTTCTTTGGTGGCAACACTGGTTTGCCTGCAGTTTGGTCCCATAATTTTTATTCGAAAATCCGAGGGGGTAAATTAGCTCCCCCCCATGCATATCTCTGTCATTTGTCAACCGACTTTAAAAAATTTTGTTTTTTGTTTAAATGGGATTGCCTGCAGTTTGGTCCTATAATTTTTTTTCGATAATCGGAGGGGGAAATATCCTCCCCCATCCATAACTCTGCCGTTTGTCAACAGATTTTCAAATTTATTTTTGTTTACAAGGGCTTGGCTGCAATTTGGTCCCATAATTTTTTTTTCCAAAATCGGAGGGGGGAAATAAGTTCCCCCCTTGCATGGCTCTGTCATTTCTCAACCTATTTTCAAAATTCCTTTTTTGTTTGAAAGGGTTTGCCCATAATTTTTTTTTCGAAAATCGGAGGGTAGAAATTTGCTTCCCCATCCATAACTCTGCCGTTTCTCAACTGACTTTCAAAATTCTTTTTTTGTTTGAAAGGGTTTGCCTGCAGGTTGATCCCATATTTTTTTTTCGAAAATCAGAGGGGGAAATTTGCTCCCCCCATGCATAACTCTGTCGTTTCTCAACTGATTTTCAAAATTCTTTTTTTATTTGAAAGGGTTTGCCTGAATGTTGGTCACATACCCCTCCCGCCCCCTAAAACCCCTTTTCGCATACCTCTATCATTTGTGAACCGATTTTTAAAATTGATTTCGTGTTTGAAAGTGTTTGCCTGAAGTTTGGTCCCGTAAATTTTGCTCGAAGATCTGTTACACACACAATTCTAAAGTTTTTCTTGTTTTAATAAATGCTATGAATTAAGAAAATGTACTTCATACATATTTATTAAAGAAAAAAACTTTTCAAATTAAATGTATTTAGTCCAAGGGAAACAAATTTAACATAAAGCATAATACGCCTAAGGCTGAATGGTAGCTACGATAGACTATCAGCCAGGAGGTCACAGTTCGAAGCTGCATACAGCCAATCGTTTCGCAGGCGTTTTTCTCATTATTTTTTGTATTAAACATATTTTGTTTAAAAATCAACAAAGAGAAAGAATGCTTGTCTAATTTTAGGTAGATAATAATCGGGAAAGTGTTGCCGACTACTATCGACATAATTATCAACAAAAGTGTTTTAGAGTGTACACATTTAGTCTTTTTAAGCCAAGTATTCATTAATTAATCATCAATTAGTAGCTCAATAAAGTAACTGTGTTTTTTTTACACATATCCAAAAGTTCAACAAACTTGAGCATGTTTTCGAAACTTAAATTTGAAAGCGACAAAAAATATTATTTATTATTGTTTAAACATAAAAAATTAGTAACTTTTTTTAATAACAATTTCCCCTTCTACAGCCTTAAAACTTCATGAATTTAATTGTAAAAAATTCCAGATTGATTCTACTTTTCACTTAATAAACGTTTAAAGTGTAATTTATTGCACTCAAACACAGTGTTTATCCGTTTTATGATGATTTTAATTGGTATTTTGGGATTTTTCCTTTTGCATGACGAATGGAAAAGTTTTCTTTAAAAGCAGGTTATCATCACAATCAGAATTCAACGTCATTCTGCTTAATAAAAAGCATTGCAATTTTTATTTTTTTGTTTGTTTGTTTTGTTACATTCAATATGTAAGAAAGAGTGTGTGTTTCTTTGTGGAGTATGTGTATGACTTCTTAACTTGTTTTTATGAGTGTGTTTTTGTGAGTGTTTTTGTGAGTGTTTTTATGTGTGCACTCACTAGCGTGTTGTGGTCTTAATGAGGTTGATTTTGAACATTTTTTATTTTAATTTCATTTCAGACAACCGATGCTAAAGTTCTATAATCATAGTCAGCAATATTATAGAGAACAGAATGAATGGATCGTTTTAATTTTAGTTGCTGACCTTTAGTGGTTTAATTGTTTTGTTGTTGTTGTTGTTGGTTTTTGCATTTTTTGTTTTAATTTGCTTTTTTAATGCAACTTAATAGTTACTACAGTGCAGTCGTATGACTTGTCGTATTGCTGTGGAAACATTTTTTTGTTTAATGCAACAAATAAGTTTTTTTTTCAATGTAAAAGATGGTAGAGACATAAAGTAAGATAGACCGGTTGTATTGTTTTATTTTTGAAATACTTTCACATATTGCATTTAAGAGCGTTTATAAAATATTTAAATAGAATTCTACGAAAAATGTGGTAAAAAAAAGATTTATTTAAGTCCGCATTCCATAATAAATATAGATGATGGATTTGAGTATAAAATTCATCTTAAAAGCACTTAGGTATTTAAGTCATTTTTATATTTAAAATTCTGAAATATATATTTAATTTTAAAGTAGAAGATAGACCCTTGAATGGAATATGTATGTATATATTTTCTGTACAGATTAAAATTCAATAGCGCGAGCCGTATTTTATCTCGCAGGTTTGTATTTATAGAGCAAACTTTTTCTTCTGAACATTATTCCTCCTATTAGAGGCCACAGCAGTATCAGTTGCGTTTAGTGGCGTTGAACACCTCCACCTCCTCAGCTATACTGTTACACTATGCAACAAAATTAAACTTTTGTCATGACCTTTGATCACAACTATATTTTTTTTGATGTGCTATGGTCCATTAACTAGAAAAGCAGTCGAAGTTTATAATACTATGGATAAGTTTTTTAAATTACTTTTTTTTAATTTTGGATTTTTCAAGAGGCTGCTACATCGATTTCATTATAGCTTGGGAAGGAGTAGACCAATTTAATTACAGAAAACATGAGAAAACTTGGAATAAAATTACCTTTAAACCATGATTCAGACCGCAATGATTAAAAATATATATTTTTATGCAAAATTGGAAAATTTTTATATATTAAAAATTTATAAAATATTTAAAATAGCAAAAACTTAAAATTTTTATTCTTTGCTCATAAGGCCACACATTTAGAGCATGTTCTCTTTCTATATTTTTCAATTGTTGCATGGAGGAGAGAGATTTACGAGTATAATAAAAGACGTTTTGTTTTGTCTGTAGTTTAAAGATGATACAATTGGATGACGCAATAAGACAGAGAGCGAGAGAGAGAGAGAGAGAGAGAGAGAGAGAGAGAGACATGATTTTAGAGCATTTTGGATGTTTCGAAAGAAGCGCTGTCAAAAGCAGGAGCTCCGAAGTGGGACACTGCGTACAAAAGTCATGTCTGCCCAAAGCGCTTTTCGAAGAAGGAGAAACAACAACCACCAGCTTCTCTCGCTTACAAACCTGCTTTGGCCAAAGCAGTAGTTTTTGCTGGGTAGTAGTTGATTTAAAATTTCATCAGTATTCATTACACTATGCAACAAAACGAAACTTTTGTCATAACTTTTGATCACAACTATATTTTTTTATGTGTTATGGTCCCCTAACTACAAAAACATTAGAAATTTTAAATTCTATGGATACGATTTTTTAAATATATTTTTCCTCAAATTTCGGATTTTTCAAGAGGCTGCTACACCAATTTCAGCATAACTTGGAAAGCGGTTATCCAATTTCCTTACAAAAACACTAAAAATAAAACTAGGAATAATATTACCTTGAAGTGGAGTTTTTTACATAATTAATGGTTTCGGAATGATTCAGACCGCAAGGATGAAAAATATATATTTTAAGTTGTGAATTTTTAGTCAGAAATCAAAAAAGCTTAAAAATAGTTGAACATGCTAAAAGAAAAAAAACAGTTAGCGAAGTTCCGAACATTTAGAAAAAGTTCATTAATAATAGGTACAAGTCGCCGCGAGGTGGCGACAAAATCTGTTGATTGAGTTTACCAAAATAAGTAGAATTTTCGCTAGGATGTTGTTGCTGCCGTTGCTGGTAGTGTAGGTAAAGGGCTCTGATGAGAAGACTGTGGTAGTCTCGAAATATCTGATGTCAGTTCAATCTTCCGTACATCCAAATTTTTCTTTGAATGTTCAATATTTACATGGCTTAGAATTTCTTTCTTAAAAAAAATAATTTTATCGAAATATTAAATTGAAAATGAACTTAAGCCAAACTAATTAAATAAATTTGGATAAATATATATTTTTTATGCAAAATTGGAAAATTTAATTATTTTAAAATTTATAAAAAATCGAAAATGGCCAAAGCTTACGTTTTTTACCAACTCATTTTGAAGCCACATATACTACAAATAAAATAAGGTTTATTCCATGAAAATCGATAGTTAATATTGACTTTATTCATCACCTAATTTTTGCAAAAATTACGAATATTTACACTATACAACAAAATCAATTTCTGTTTTGAATAAAAAAGTTCTAAGAACTGATTCTAGTAGAGGCTACCAAAACGGTTTGAGCTTCTAGATGATAAGAAGATTCTTCCAAAAGTTGGCAGCAGCTAAACCAACTCTCACTTGGATAATACTAAGCTAATAGTTAGCATAGATGGCTTCAATTATCAGAGCACTAATCACTTGTCCAAGTGACAAAGCACTTAGCAAGGACACATGCCAGTTTGGATATTTCCAAAAACAGGCTGGAAGTCCCCAAAATCCCAAAACCTTTTCGACACTTTGCAGGAAAACTACGGCAACACTGTAAAAAGCGAAAAATCGTTACAAGTACTTTTTTTCATACTAAAAATTTTTGAAAAATCGTTACAAGTATTTTTTTTTTCATATTAAAAATTTTTATGCGCAAAACGTGCCATAGGGAAGGAACTTCGATTCAGAACTAAAAATTGCAGGAAAAAGTTCATTGTTTATTGTTCATTGTTTTAATGTACTAGTACGTTAAATCAGTGAACTGGTTCATTAATGTTGTTGAAAAATAACAGCAATGAATACTTTCAATGAACAGTTTTTCATTAAACTTCAATGAATATTTTCATTGAAACAACGTATGATTACATTGAATCAATGTATTTTTGCAAAAAATTTATAAATCTAGATCGATGAATATCAGTCATTAAAATTATGTAAAAAAAATGTTTTTCAGTGCATGTACGCATTTTGAAACTTTACGAATAACCTTTATTATAAGGGTAAAGTCACATTGTTATAGCGAATAGGTATATGAAATTTTGTAAACCTTTCATTTTGGGTATATAGTATGCTTATCAGATTTATGTAAAATACTACAAGAAACATTTTAACCCTCTGTATGGGACTATTTTGATCTTTTCGCAAAAAAGAGGCCAAAATTCGCTTGAGTTAGAGTGAAATTTTACGTAAGACATTATATAATAAAAATTTAGTAAAAGTTCAACTTTGACAAGCACACGAAGGGTTCCGTAGGAATACCACATACTACAGATGTATATCCCTTTTTCCGTTTTGGCGATTTTTTTTTGTTTTTGAAAATTTTTTAATTTAGAGTGTTTTTTCTTTTTAAGTTTTTTAGTTTTGACGAATTTTTTCTCTTTTTGGGTACTTTTTCGTTTTACCGTTTTTTCATTTTGACGATTTTTTTCGTTTGGGCTTTTTTTAATTTAAAATTTTTTTAGTTTTGACGTTTTTTTTTGATTTGGCAGTTTTTCTTTTAAGCGATTTCTTAGTTTTTGGACGGTATTTTTTCGTTTATGTTTATTTTAGTTTTGGCGCTTTTTTCGTTTCGCCGCTTTTTTCGTTTTGGCCATTTTTTTGTTTTTGCATTTTTTTTAATATCGGATTTTTTAGTGTTAGCGTTTTCCATTTTGGTGTTTTTTGTTTGTTTTAGCACCTTTTTTTATTTTAGCGATTTTTTCGTTTTAGTGATTTTTCTATTATTGTTTTTGCAGTACGGTGCTTTTTTGTTTTGGCATTTCTGCGATTGCTATTTTTTCGTTTTTCCGGCGATTTTTAATTTTGGCGATTTTTTCGTTTCAGCGTTTTTTTCTTTTTGGTGCTTTTTTTTTTGTTTTAGCGCTTTTTCAATTTTAGCGATTTTTTTCGTTTTAGTAATTTTTTTTATTATTGTTTTTTAGTGCGGCGGTTTTGTTTCAAAATTTTTTTCATTTTGCGATTTGTTCCTTGTTTTGGCGATTAGTTTATCATTTTTTTTTTCGTTTTAGCGTTTTTTCATATTGGCGATTTTTTTCGTTTTTCTGTTTTTTTATTTTGGAATTTTTTTATTATTGTTTTTTTTTGGCAATTTTTTTCCTTTTGACAATTTTTTTCGTTTTGTTGATTTACTTGTTCATTGCATTACTGGAAAGGATACCCTTTAATTAATATTTTAGTACTTAATTATTAGTTTTGTTTGTTTCAAGTGTCTAATTATTGCGGTTCAGAAGATACGGCTTAATTTCAAAATTACATTACCTGATAGTATACTCTTTAATTTTTAGTTTGTTTGTTTTTTAGCATTCCATACTGATGCCTTTAAAATGCTGCTCTAGCTGTGAAAGTTTCAACTGTTTACCTCTTACGGTTTAAAAGATATGGCTAATTGTCCAAATTGCATGGTAAAAATTACATTAACTGATAGAATACCCTTTAATTTTTATTTTGTTTAAATTTTAGTATTTATTGCTGCATTCTGTATAATACTACACTAACTATGGAAATGTCAAGTGTCTATATATCAAATGTCTGTATTTTGCATAAGAATTTTACCAAGTTTCGTTGCTCTTTCTAGAACCCCCCTTAAATTTTTATCATGACAAATGCCATACCGTAGAGAAAATAATAAGCTTCTTTTCACCTTTGGTGTACGGAACCCTAAAAACTAATCTCATAAAATTCGGTTTTGTGGGATATGTTAGCAGTAATTGTAAATAAAAATATTTCTCGTAGTCATGTACTTAAAAGTGCTGAGCTCACCTTATACCTAAAATGTAAGAATTGAGGCATAAGAATCAGTATAAAAATGAGCATAAAATAAAGGCTAGAGTTAAGCTTTGAAAAAGCCGATATTGCTTTTTTCGTTTTCTCTACCGGAATCATTCATTGGAACCTTGTGATTTTTTCTGTTGTTCAGTATAATCTAATTCACATTCCTTCCAAATATTTATAATACAAATTTATTTATAATACAAAAAATTTTAAACAAATTTAAATAATTCATTTTCTAATGTTCATAATTGCAAATGTTAAAATAAAATATAATTGCATAATTATTGCAATTTATATAAAAAAACGCTGTCACTTGAGGTGACATTTTGAAACTACAAAAAAAAAATACAAATTAAAACCAAATAATAAAAGTGACACATATTATGTGCTTGTCATATTTATAACTTTATTTAAACCAATAATTATCCAACGACGACACCCCTACAGCCCTCCCGATGCCTTTGCAACATAAAAAAATTGGCCTAAAAGAAAAAAAGAATGAAATAATAAAAAAAAAACTTTTAGTTGGTTGGCCTTTGGATGCCAAATGTTTGACAAAAATGGTTAAACTTTTATGGCAAATGAAAATTTATGTTATAAATTTTAATATTATTTTTTTCTTTAACACTAGATTGTTTTATTCGTTGTAAAACATTTACGAAAAAAAGAACAACAACAAAGTGGTAAATACGCACATTAAAATGGTGTAATTAACCTAATTTTCACAGCTTGTTAAATTTTCCCCACTGTGTTGCAAATGTGTTGTTTGTTGTCTCTTTGAGTGGCTGACTGTATGGCTGATTGTGTGAAGAAGTGTGTGTGTGTGTGCTTTATTTTTTGTATCATCTTTTCATTTGTGTAGAATTTTGCAGTTGTTCTTGTTGCAGTTGAAATTGTGCGGTATGTAGTTAATTTAATTTATTTTTAATTCTTTATGGGCGGTTTTATTTGAACGACAACAACAAGTCTATAAATAAAATTATATACCAATTGCAGCAGCAACAACAGCAACAACAACATCAACAACAACAAGAACAGCAACAGCAGTGGCTACTGGCACTACAAATAAAATTAAATAAAATTTTCAATAAAATATAAATTTAACTCAACGTTTATGTCCTGCGAATTAATTTGTGTGTACAAATGAAATGAAATTGAAAATAAAAATGTCGAAATTAAATTCAAAAAAGTCCAAAATGAAAATGTACAGAATAAGCGAAAGAAAGCATTTAATGGAAAAACTTAAAAAAACGGATGTTGACCAAATCCAACTGTAACAAAAATCAATACAATATTCAATTAAATAAAGTTCTCAAACTTGGTCATTTATAATTAGCAATCAAATATTCAGCCTCAAACTAATTAAAAAAGTAAATTTTTGAATTTTGTTTTTCCTATATTTTGCTGTTTCTCTTATACTGTACAACAAAAAAAGAAAACTTACTTCTAACAACTGATTCTATTAGAGGGCACAAAAAAAAGTAAACCGCGACCTTGGCTCGCACACAAAGGGTTCCGTACGAATACATATATGTATGTATATCATATTCCGTTTTTGCTCCTTTTTTCATTTTGGCAGTTTTTTCGTAGTGCTTTTTGTTTAATTTTTTTTTAAAGTTATTTTTCTTTGTTTTTTGGCGATTTTTTTTTGGTTTCAGCGCTTTTTTTCATTTTCGTGATTTTTTCGTTGTTTTTCTTTTTTTTTTGTTACGATTTTTCGCTTTTTGCCGATTTTTTTATTTTGGCGATTTTTCGTTTAGCGTTTTTTTTTTGTTTTTTATCGCTTTTTTCGGTTTTGGGGATTTTTTTTTCGGTTTTTGGTGATTTTTTAATTTTAGCGACTTTTTTTCGTTTCGATTTTATCTAGTTTTGGCGCTTTTATTTTCGTTTTGGTGATTTTTTTTAAATTATTGTAGATTTTTTTAGTTTTTGATGATATTTTTAGTTTTAACGTTTTTTTTAGCTTTAGTGCTTTTTTCGTTTTGACGACTTTTTTTATCTTTTTGCGTTCCTTAGTTTTTTTGGCGATCTTTTTACTTTTGATGATTTTTTGCGTTTTAGCGATTTTTTTAATTTTGGTGCTTTATTCCTTTAAGCGCTTTTTACATTTTGGCGATTTTTCGTTTTGACATTTTTTAGTTTTGGAATTTTTAGTTTTAGCGTTTTTTTTTTAATTTTAAGATTTTACCTCTTACGGTTTCCAAGATACAGCAAATTGTCAAAATTACATACTCAAAGTTACATTAACTGATAGAACACCCTTTAATTTTTATTGTTTTAAATAAAGGTGTTAATTGATGTAGTCTATTCTACAGACTACACTAATTAACACGAACTTTGAAAATTTTAAGTGTCCGTACTTCAAAATTTTGCGTTGCTCGCTTTAGAACACCCTTTAATTTTTAACAAGCATATATTTGTTGTTGTAGCGGCCAACGTTTTACATATTCTGTGAAAAGTTCAGGTTCGTAGCTCTTACGGTTCCCGAGAAAACAGGCTGTGACAGACAGACGGAGAGTGTAGCGAAAACAATAGGGTTTCTTCACACTTTTTGTGTACGGAACCCTAAAAATGAATATGTATTTGCGTGTATGGGCGCATAGTGGTTCCAATTGAAAAAGGGCAATAAATCTGTATCATGGAAACTTGCGATGCTACTAAAAAGCGATGTGCATATGTAATTATTATAGAAGAGGACCTGAGATTTGAGAATGCTAATAGTCGGACCACTCTGTATACACACGTTCAGCTACAGGGTGTCAAAGCTGACTACTTCGAGCATGAAAAACCTTGTCAGCCTCATCACTTTTACAAATATTATCCGATTTTAATAAATAAATAAATACAGTTTGTTTCATTATGATATCTTTAACATTTTTAAAGATATTTGGCTTTAAATTTTAAAATTTTGGCCTTTAGTTTTTCCAACATTTTCCAAATAATATTTATGATGTTATATTTATTTATGTAGTTGCGAAAAGTAATTCAAGTCAAGACTTTGAAATGAGAGTGAAAAGAAAAAGTTTTAGAGCAGGGTGAGAATCAGAAAAAAATCAATCGTTGAAAAATTTTACATGCCCAAAGTGCCTTACTTTGGAACTTCATAGCTCCCTATCTGAGTATAATCGAAAGCTCATCTTTCCTATGTTCGTGATAATATTCCTACTGATCGGACAATCCTTTCAGAAATGGCTGATTTATTTTCCAAATATTTTAACTCTGCCCCACTGTGCAACGCAAAGCAATTTCAGAACGAGTTTGTTACATGCTACTCTTCGAGGTCTTAATACAAAGAAAATGGTGTCGCAGTAACAAAAGAAGTACATATTTACAAAAAAATTGCCTTTTCAAATTTATTTGTATTGTTATCCTTGCCAGCAGAGCTACTTCTGCTACCGTTCTCGTATAATGAAATATATAAATAAATAACAAAGAAACACCTAAATTATTTTGCACACATTCATTCTAACACACAAACAAACACTTACTTCTATTCTTGTTTTCTTATATAAACATTTTATTTAGATTGTTTTTAAATGCATGTAAGGATGTGTGTGTGCGTGTGTGTGTAAGGACACAAGCGAACGCACATAGAAACATCTACATTCAAATGTGTACTTGCAAACACTTAAAAAATTCTTTTCTTTTTTGCTTATTTATGCTACATGTACTTGGCCATTCATCTTTAATAGACCATAAGTGTCAGTTCTTGTTCTTGGTTAGCACAAGTAGTTGTTGTATTTATTATTCTTCTTATTATATTTCCGAGAACATGAGTATGCGATTGCGTGTGTATGTGTGTAAACAATTGGCTTTTGTTTGGAGAGTGTGGGAAAAGTACAATTTTTTTTATGAGTGTATGTAGTACGTAATATTGTTTCTGGTTTTATATTGTTTATTATATTGTTTTTGTTGTTGCTATTAAATGAGACTTGTTGGGCGTTATATATAATTTAGTGATTGAGGATGGAGGTGTGTATATGACTTTATATTTGTTTGTTGCCGCTGTTATTACAGTTATTATTATTAGGGATGTAACGATACGCCGTTTTGCCGATCCGATACCGATACCGATATTTAAAAATAAATATCGCCGATACCGATTCCGATACCGATATGAATATTGAAATTGAGTTCAAGTTTAGATTAGCAAAACTCAAGTGCAATTTTTTATTATACAAAATTACATTATAAGAGAGAATATTTAAAATTGATAAAACATTGGAAGTAATTTTTAAGGAGCTACATTTTTTTGCTTCCAACAAATCTATATTAAAAATATGCAGATAATTAGTAGAAAAGCAAGAAGAATTGTTTAATTCCTTTATAATTTAAAAAAATACTCGCCATGCTTTTTAAAAAATCGACTTTTTTTAAAGGACATTTATCAACTAATATTCATCTAAATAACTTAATAGCTTAATTATTAAAAGACTTCTAAGTTTATATTTATTCACTTAAATTTACATGAAAATGCAGTTCTGAGTTTAAATTCGCATAAAAAATTGTGAAAATGGGTACTTTTTTATCCTTTTTCCTTAAGGAAAAATCATTATAGAATACCGAAAAAGAAATTTGTCCTAGCATCGCTTCCAATTCGGTGATTGCAATGGCAAGGATATGTAAAACTAATTAGAAATTATCCAAATTTGCAATACTTCCAGATCGCGAATTCTACATTTTCATGACTTCTTTGGAGTATCTTTTTTTTTGCTGGAATAAGATTTAAAAAACAACGGCTTGAATTTGAATTCATGGAAAAATTAACAAAAAAAAAATAATTTTTTTTACAAAATAACAGCATAAAATATTATTAATTTTTAAAATTGATATTAATAAGATTTAAAAAATAACGAAGTGTATTTAATACATGGTAAAATCGAACAAAAATAAATTATTTGTTTAAAAAAAACTCTGAAAAAATTTTTAAAAGTATCGTCGTATCGGCAGTATAATATCGCCGATACCGATGTATCGGAAAATCTGAAGTATCGCCGATATATCGGTATCGGTATTCGTTACATCCCTAATTATTATATGCTTTTATAGTTGTGTACTTTTATATTCTTCGTCTTAAGAATTTTGCTTTCGTTGCTCTATTAGCATATTTTGCATCTCATAAGATTTTTGAACATACTCTACAGCATGTAGGAGCTTCACGTAAGAGTTATTTTATAGAAAATCTTTAATACAAAAGTACCATCTGGTATATGAAAGTGTTCATTAAGTTTTTCTGAACTGTTATACTTTGTATAACAGTTTCATAAGTTTTACTTTTAGGTAAATATGTATGCATACATGGCAAAAAATTTATATAACAGTATCTTAGAAAGCCTTGCATGAGGATAACGGCTTATATAAAAGTTTCGTATACATATTTTTTTGCATAAATTCAAACTGCAAAGGTTTTTCGGCGTGTCTGTACCAACAATCAAAGTCATTCAAAGTCATTGGCGGGAGTCAAACCTTCTATGCCTATAACTATAGCCAATTATATCATCAACAATTCTATCAGGGATAAGGCTAGACCAATTTTACCCGGTTTTGCCCTTTTTTATCTCCTTAGAATTTGAATTTATAAAAGTTCCTTCTTAGAGGAGCTATACATCGTGAGAGCAACAAACGTACGAAATTTCAAATCTCTCGCTTACTCCGTTTGGGCTAAGCGTTGTTATTGTCAGTCAGTCAGTTATACAATAAACCATTCTTTTATATATACAATATAACAGTTTGCAAAACATATTTTTAAATTAATTTTTTATTTCATTTAATCTCATTGCAGCATACGGAATAAAAATCATACACTACTTGATTTAATTGGACTCCCACATAAAACAAAAATATAGTATAACAGTAAGTTTCATAATATGTATATATATTGTATAGTGCAATATGTTTTTGCATATAAATGATGCAAAATTTGAATTATTTTTTTCTAATAATCTCTTATAACATACTACATATTTTTTACATCTTTATATTTTTATAACAGTTTTAGAGCCTTATATAAAATCTTCTACACAAGTTTTTTAATGGTCACTAGGAGTTATTATGATAATATTTCTTAAAGAATTCCGTGTACAGTATTTGCAAAAGAGAATCTTGTGTATAACAGTTCATATTTTGATTCGCGTTTAAAAGAATCTTGTATTAAAAATCTTGTAATTTTTGCATCTGAATTTTCTGTTAATTGATTTTTTGTAGCAGCGTTTTCTATAGAACACTTAGCACATATCAGTTTTATTTAGACATCCGCATAACAGCTTTATCGCTGAAGTGAAAATATAATGCCATAGCATTTTCGATAGAAAAATTTTTACAACCGTGGTTTTAGCAGAAAATATTTCGTATAACAACAGTTTACTAATATCGGTTATAAAATTTTTTTTTTAAGAAATCTTGTCATATTTTTACCTGTAGTTTCTATAAATTGCTTTTCTATAGCAGTGTTTTTTATAGAACATTTTGCGTATAACAGTTTTAGAGCACTATACCCATCTGTATAACAGTTTTTCACTAAAGTCAAAATAGAATGTCATAGCATTTTCGATACAAAAATTTTTACAACAACGATTTTTGCAAAATATATTTCGTATAACAGTATTTTACTAATATCGCGTATAAATTTTTTTATATAAAAAATCTGGTCATATTTGTATCTATATTTTCTGTAAATTGCTTTTCGGTCGCAGTGTTTTCCATAGAACATTCTACGTATAACAGTTTTAGAGCACAATACCTATCTGTGTAAAAGTTTTTCACTAAAGTGAAAATAGAATGTCGAAGAATTTTCGATACATAAATGTTTACAACAGTGGTTTTTGCAGAAAATTTTGCGTATAACAGTATTTTGATAATATCGCGTATAAAATATTTTTTTTATAAAAAATCTTGTCATGTTTTCTGTAGATTGTTTTTTTGTAGCAGTATTTTTCATAGAACATTTTTCGTGTTACAGTTTCATACCACCATAGCCATTTGTATAACAGTTTTTTCTTTGAAGTGAAAATATAATGTAGCATTTCCGATACAAAAATGTTTACAGCACTCGTTTAAACAGTAAATCTTGCGTATAACAATATTTTGCAGATATCGCATATGAAAGAATTATTTGTAAAAAATCTTGATATGTTTGCATCTGTATTTTCTGAAAAATTATTTTCTACAGAAATATTTTCCATAGAATATTTTGCGTATAACAATTTTAGACTGCCACAGTGATCTGTATAACAGTTTTTCCGTTGAAGTGAAAATACAATGTAATAGCTTTTTTTTGGTAGAAAAACGTTTACTGCAGTGGTTTTGCAGAAAATCTTGCGTATAACAGTATTCTATAAAAACATTTTGTTAAAACACATTTTGCGAATAGATATTTTTACAACAAATCTTATCCCTAGTGGTATTTTAAATATATACTATGATTATAATAGTATTATAATATTCTTAGTATAATACATAGTTTACTCCATAAAACAGGTCTGCATTCGTAAAGGCATTACTGCGCTATAGTAAAAAAACAAACTTTTGTTTTTTTTCGCAATGAGATTTTGGTTTTGTAAATTTATTTTAAAGCTTCACGCAGTCGACTTCAATAGCCTTTAAGAAATTTATTTAGTATTTGATCGGTTTTTCTTTTTTATGAGTATTTGTGGATCTATTTATTTATGTGCTAATAAATGTATGTTATGCTTAAAGCTGTGCCTGTGCCTGTGCGTGTGTGTTTTTTTTTTGTATCCCAGCGGTAAAATGCCGGAGTAGGGAGGCCTTTCAAAAGGCCTATTTAGCATACATAAAGCTTTCCAATCAATACCCATTCCATACTCATTTCAATTTTACCCATGCTGTTATTGCGGCATAGGCCTTCCACAGCCGCTTCCCATGTAGGGACTGTCAAAGGCCTCTTCTGGAATGCCATTTTGAAGGCTTTCTAAGGAAGGTCTGTTAAAAAGGAAATGAAGTTAAATTTTTTCCTATTTCGGTATTTTTATAGCGGCTTCTTTATGTTTGATTAATGTGATACTTTTTTTCGAACTATGTTTCGCTGAAGGGGTGTTTTTTGCCCCTTTTTTAATAAATGTACAAAAAGACCCATAAAACGAAGAGTTAGAGGGTTAAAATGTTTCTCGTGATGTTTTACATAAAAGTGCTGAACACATCTTATACCTTAAACGTAAGACATTCAAGATTTCCTAAGCCGATTGCTAATTGTGAATAAGTATGAAGTTATCTCTTAAACATAGCTTAAGTTTTCAATGATTTATGGCGTACAAGTTAAGTCTGAAGCTTGGCTGTTTTCGAAATAGAATTTTATGGCCAACACTTTTGTAGAACATTTTATTCCTGCACTCCTCTTTTTAGGGGTGTTTTTTACGATATGTTAGAAAAGAGCCAAAACTGACCATTATTTAAGGCAGTTAAAGGGTTAATATGTTCAACAAAAATATTTGTCTTGATATTTCTATAAAGTTGCTGAACTAGGGTATCCTCAGGTGTAAAGAACACATAGTTTCTTGTACTAATATGATGCACTGGCAAAAATTGGGAAATTTTAACCCTCTCTTAAATAAAGTTCCGATGCGATTGTGCAAAAAGCCGGCATATATTTTTTTTGTTCTCCTCTACAAGCATCGGTTGTCAGAACCCCGTAATTTTTTTCTTGTTGTACAGTGTTAGAAGGTTAGAAGTCTTACTTTGGAAAGCGGGAAAAAATTTTAGTTGAATAAAAAATAAGGTCTTGCAGGCCTTCAAGAAGGCCTAAAATTTGCAGGCCTGTTCAATTTTACCACTATGGTACATTATGCACACATACATACACAAGGTCTTTATGGTAAACCTATTTATTTTGATTTTTATTATTGTTTGAAGTACTTTTTGATATAAATTTCTGTACTTTGTTTCTTTTCGCATACTTTTGTTTTTGTTTTTGTACTTCTTATTATACAAAGTACATACATTTTTAAGTGTGTGTACATACTTTTTTATGGGGCTTGTATTAAGATATTTTTCTGTCAGATGTTGTTATTGTGGTTGTTGTTGTTGTTGTTATTGGTAAGATTCTGATTTGTAAAGTGAAAAGGTAATAAAATGTAATGACACATATAAATCAAGATATTTACTGTATTTTTCGGGTTTTTCTAAGAAGTTAATTTTTATAACCTCCCACTTGCTTTCATACATTCGATTCCTTTTAATATAACCGCCTTTATACACACATTCATATTTATCATTATACAGACCATAAATATTTATTAAGAATCCCATCGTTCAGCTAAACAAAAAAAAATGTAGCCTTTAATACATTTTATCAGTTGCATTCATTAATAAAATTAATAGGAGAGACGGAAAGAGAGAATGTAGCAGCAGCAATTTGACTTTTGTTGTTAATTTTATTGTTGGTGGTCAATACATTTGAGAGTTTGTTTAAGTAGAGGGCGTAAAGAGGGAGATCTTTGTTCTTATTTTTATATTATTGGTTATTAAAAATATATTATGAGCAAAAAATGGGTGAACTTATAAGTTTTTGTATCAAAAATCGTAATTTTATGACATCTCATTTGTTATTTAGTATTTCCACAAAATTCATTGTTAAAATTGCTTGCTTTTATAGAGTGTATTTTTTAGAAACGGAGGTAAATCGATCTAAATGATACACAGAAAAAATTTAAATATCGATAAAATTTAGTATTTTTTTTAAAGAGAAGGTAATTTTATATTCTCCCTTATTATGGATGGCGACCTCGACGACACATCAACACGACAGGAAAATATTGGCATTTGTCTACTCATTGTCGACAACAATTGTTTAATATTAACATGCTCAGCTAATTTCGTAAGACTCAGAAAATTGTAAGAAACTATTAGTAGTAGTCAATTGTTGTCGACAACGAGTAGACAAGTGATAATATTTGTATGTCGCGTTGATATGACGTCGACGACGCCATTCATAATAGGGGGGGAACATTAAAGTTTAAACCTTAACTCGATGTGGCCTTGGCGTTGAGCACAGTGGTGGCTAACGCAAATATAATGGTAATAATTTTATAACTACTAAGCTACTGATCCGATTATAAAATGATGCGTACAAAAAAGTTAGAGGATGATCTAAGCTTTCATACACGGTGTTTTTTGTGTACTTTGATGGAATACAAGATGAGGTACGGTGTGTGTAAGTCGATCTCCTTGAGTTAAGAAAACATTTCTATGCTAAATTATCCAATCAGTATAAAATTTCACTAGAGTATGAGTAATATGATAGTGTTATCATATTACTAATACGTACTTTTTATCCCAAAAACAAAAGTTGTAATTCCCATTTTCTTCACATATTTTTTTTTAAATTGAAAATTCATTAAAAATGACCGTTTAATATATCGTTAACATTTTTATAAGATAATAGGATTGCTATATTTTTAAATAGTTTTATTTAGCTTACCATATTTGTGGAGTTTGCGCGTAGTTGAAGTTTGGTTCAAATCTAATAATTTATAATTAACCCCCTTCTTGTTGACCGATTCATCTAAAATTTGGTAAGCGCCTTCTGTTTTGATGATAATTTAATGTTGTGATTGTGATAAGTGGGATGAGCCACGCCCATAAAAAGAAATATTTAGTTTTACTTCCTTCCTGTTAACCGATGATCTGGGATTTGTTAAATACCTTTATTTGTTAAATACCTAAATTTTTAAATTAAAAAAGTGGGCGGCGGCACGCCCATGAAAAGTAATATTTACTTTTACTTCTTTTCTGTTGACCGATTGATCTGGAATTTTTTAAACATTTTCATTTTTAATGACGACACAATTTTGTGATTGGGAAAGTGGGCAGCGCCACGCCCATTAAAAGTAATATTTAGCTTTATCGCTTTCCTGTTGCCCGATTGATCTGGAAGTTGGTACACAAGTTTGCTTTTGGTGACCATACAATTTTGTTATTAGAAAAGTAGGCAGAGCAACGCCCATAAAAAGTAATATTTATCTTTACCGCCTTCCTGTTGACCCATTGATTTGAAAATTGGTAAACACCTTTACTGTTGATAACAATAAAATTTTTAGATTAGAAACTGGACAGCGCCATGCCCAGATACAATTGTAAATCAAATATGGCCGCCACAAAATGGCGAATTAGTCATTTGTATACAAAAACTTCAATATGGATATAAAATGAAAGGGTTTGACTAGTAGAATACAGTACGCAATGAACAATTTCCAATTCCAAAATGGTGGCCAGCACAAAATGGGGGATTATATACATACATATTGTCAGCACCCCCAATATGGGTGTTAAATGAAAGTGCTTGGCTGCTAGAATGCAATACATCATGAAAAAAAGTCGCAATCTCAGGTAGAGTCCGAAACAAAATGGCATATCATAGAGTTTAGACAGGAAATCATATAAAAACAATCATTTTCTGAAAATGAATACAGGTCCCAAATACTTGTCACAAATACTGATCAGAGCTACATAGTAAAATGGTGTTGCCCCTGCAGATTTTTTAGATTTTCAGGGTTGCCGTAATTTTCCGGGGAAGTGCCGGGAAAATCCTGGGATTTTTGCCTATTTTTTGGGAATCTCCAATAGGGTTTGTGTATTTGCTAAATGGTTTGCGGCTTGTCCAGGTGGATCGTGGCGGTGCCTGCAGAAAGTGTCTCTGCTAATTGTTTTAATTCTTGTAAACGATATGAAATTTATTGACATGACACAACATAACATAGCATAATGGTGTTGCCGCTGCAGATTTTTTAGATTTTCAGTGTTTCCATAATCTTCCGGGGAACTCTTGGGATTTTGGTGATTTTCGGGCAAGTTTTTAGGAATCTCTAATATGGTTTTGTCTGTGCTAAATGGTTTGTGACATGGCTAAGTTTTCGTGGCAGTGATATCTGAAGGTGTCTCAGCCAACTATCCATACTAATAATACAAATGCGAAAGTAAGTTTGTTTGTTTGTTGCGCTTTAACGGCTAAGCCACAGAGCCAACTTTGATGAAATTTAGAGCATAGATAGATCTAAGTCTAGTAGGACCCATATGTTATATGCTTTTTAGCAACTAGTACCAGCTGAAGGGTAGAAACGATATAAAGAACATTATCTGTTTACAACTTTCTGATTTTGTGTGAAAAAAATTTTGCTTCTACCGCCCTGTGGGATGTTATATTTTCGAATTTTGCTACGTATAATTATAGCATAACTTTTAACATTGTTGGTCGATTTTATTAAGATTAGTAAGAAAAGTAAGCCTACTATTCGCTATTGTATAAATGTTCGTAAAGAATGATTTAAAAAAATAAAATCTCTTTATTTTTCCATGTTAACTTAAATCAAAATTGAAAAAGCTGTCATAAGTTTTAATTTCGCCCTGCGATTATTATAATTTTTTGGTTTTACAGAGTAGATGTGTAGTGCTTTCAAACACTATACTTATTTTTTGTGGTGTATTTTTTTCGCAAAAATCATTTCCAGAACAAATGCTCAATACACAAAAATGTAAAAAAATTTAAATATATAATTTTATGTAAGGATCTATTGAATGAAGCGAAAACTACAATATGAATCCTAAATTCTCATATTTTTATTAGTTACATTGGTAACAAAACAAAACAACACAAAATGTTTATTTCGAATGAGAATCAGCCATATATTACATAGCTAAATATTATAAAAAAATTCTTTAAATAACAATATAATCCTTTGTGTAATTTTTCAAATTTAATTGATTTTCCATAAAGAAGCTTTTAATACCCAAAATACATGTGTACAGTTTTTTTTAATTTTGAAAATGTTGAAACAAATGAAATATAATATAATATTTGTAAATGTTTAAATATTGACAAAATCCACATAGAGAAAATATGCCTTAAAATTTAATTTAAATTTTTAAACAAATATATAAACTAAATAGCAAAATAAACATTAGAATAATTAAATATGAAATTTATTCTGACTAATGAATAGAATATAAAAATAATACCTGGTAATTGTTTTATAATTATCTGCAACTATTTGTTTTTTATTATTTAATTACTCGTATTATAAATTTCTGTGTAAAAAAATACAAATTAATTTTCCTGTAATAAATTGCTAAATTAAAAGGAAAAAAATATTAAATTGATTCATTCCATTTATTAGTTTCTAGTAAAAGACGCACACAAACAAACCAACATTTGGCTACTTTTACAGTTATTTTCTCTTTTGCTATTTCTCTTTCTCTTTTAAGTTTTTTTATTTCGTCATATTTTGAAAGGTGGCGCGAAGCAGTTTCATTTCCATGATTTCGTTGACGTACAAAATTAATTTAGTGCTAATGATTTTGTTAATTAAAACAATGTTGATGATAATGCTTATGATAATAATACATAATGATGATGCTGGTGTTACAGATGCTGACGTCTTTGATGATGACTAACTAAGTTATTGGGCTTTAAATCTGCTAAACTAGTAATTCTATTTTTAGTGTTGTTGTTGTTATTATATCTGTGAGTTCAATTTTTATTTGTTTTAGTTAATTTCATTGGAATTTTACCACAGAAAAAAGTTTTAATGATTTTGATAAAATTTTAATAAAACTACTGTGACTTTTAGTTTTTACTTTACGCGCCACTTTCAATGTTTTTAATTGTATTTTTCAATAAGTTTGTTTAATTTTTTTGGCAAATAATTGAGAGAGAAAAAAAATATATTTTTGTTGGTAATACATACATACATACATACATAGTACATACATACAATCTTATCAACACGTCAACATCTTTAAACTTGACATAGAAGAAGTTTAATGCGACTTAAACTCAAAAGCACAAAAGCAACATGTTTTTTCACACAGTCGTTTTTTTACAAATTAGAGGGAATTTGTAAAACAATTAACCCTTTTTGGGTTAAACATTTTTTTAATAAAAAATAATTTGATCGAAAGATTAAATTAAAAATGAACTTAAGCCAAACTAATTAAATAACTTTGGATAAAAACCATACAGTTCAACTAAAAATTTATAACTCAATTAATAAAAAATAATTTCATAGAAATGATTTTTCAAAAGAACTAATCAAATGTAAAGAAAGCAGAAAAATTCTGCTTGTCATACAAGGGAATGTCGACTTAGCTGAGATTATACTGTGCAACAAAGTCCAAAAAAAATTGTTCAAAATAACAAGGTGCGAACGACTGACTCTAGAGAGTGGGATATTTTAGCACTGATCGTGAATAAGTGCGATTAACCCTTTAACACATTTCGGTTTTTAGCTTATTTCTGGCGTCCCATTAGAATTTTGAGCTTATTGTCTTTGAAGACTTATAGTGGAATTTTATGACAAATATTTTTGTGGGACATTTCAATCCACTATATGTATATCTATTCAAAGAGAGCTTTAAGGAGAGCCCATTTTCAGGAAGCGCTAGAAGGTTAAAAGTTTCTACAAAAATTTTCATCGGAGTGCTTTAATGCGACTTTTTAAGTGGTAATTTTTGTATAAGAATAAAAGGAACCCGATTACAAATTTAACGTTTTTAAAGGGCCCTCTTTTTAAAAGGTACATCTTTAAAGCGTACTATTTTTGAAAAGTGCTTAAAGGTGGTCTTTTTAACAAGGTATGTGGTTTGTTAAGAAGTACTTTGTTAAAAGGAACACTTTTAAAATGTACTTTTTTAAAAAGTATGTACCTTCTTTAAAGGTACTTTTTTAAAAGGTATGTACTCTTTTAAAAGGTACTATTTTAAAAGGTACTTTTTTAGAAGGTACTTTTTTAGAAGGTACTTTTTTAGAAGGTACTTTTTTAGAAGGTACTTTTTTAAAAGGTACTTTTTAAGAGGTACTTTTTTAAAAGGTTCTTTTTTAAAAGGTACTTTCTTAAAAGGTACTTTTTTAAAAGATATATTTTTAAAAGGTACTTTTTTAAAAGGTACTTTTTTAAAAGGTACTTTTTTAAAAGTTACTTTTTTAAAAGTTACTTTTTTAAAAGGTACTTTCTTAAAAGGTACTTTTTTAAAAGTTACTTTTTTAAAAGTTACTTTTTTAAAAAGTACTTTTTTAAAAAGCACTTTTTTAATAGGTACTTTTTTAAAAGGATTTTTTTTAATAGGTACTTTTTTAACAGATACTTTTTTAAAGGTACTTTTTAAAAGGTATTTTTTAAAAGGTACTTTTTAAAAGGTACTCTTTTAGAAGTTTCTTTTTTAAAAGGTACTTTTTGAAAAGGTACTTTTTTAAAAGGTACTTTTTCCAAAGGTACTTTCTTAAAAGGTACTTTTTTTAAATGTACTATTTAAGATGTACTTTTTTAAAAGGTACGTTTTAATAGGTATTTTCTGTTCAAAAGGTATTTATGTTGAAATAGTAATTTTTATTTTAAATGCACTGCTTGTTTACGAGGTACTTTTTGCTTAAAAGGTACTTGTTGCTTAAAAACTACTTTTTGCTTAAAAGCTTCTTTTCGTTTAAAAGCAACTTTTCGTTTAAAAGGTATCTTTGGTTTAAAACGTACTTTTTAGTTTCAAAAACTTTTTGTTTAAGAGGTGCTTCTTGTTCAAAAGGTACTTTTTCTGTAAAACGTACTTTTTGTTTAAAAGGTACTTATTGTTTTGAGGGTGCTTTTTGTTTAAAAGGTACTTCTTGTTAAAAGGTTACTTTTTTGTTTAAAAGATAATTTTTGTTTAAAAGGTACTTTTTGGTTTAAAGGTACTTTTTGCTTAAAAAGTACGTTTTGTGAAAGAAGTACTTTTTGTTTAAGAGGTGCTCTTTGTTTTAAAGGTACTGTTTTCTTAAACAGTACGTTTTGTTAAAGAAGTACTTTTTGTTTTTTATGTAAAAACCAATTATTAAGTTCTTTTTTCATTACTTTGACACTTTTAAATGCTTTTAAATGTCTGATTTATTTAAAAACGATATTTTGTTACCGATATTCTTGCGTTCTAATTGTAATAACAAAAAATTCTCCAGTTTTAAGGCAAAAAAAAAAAAAGTTTTTGTTTATTTCCCCCGTTTTACTATGTATTAATAGTTAAAAATACAAAATTCTCTCATATAAATACTTAGCATTTTTATATTTTATTTTATAATATTCGAACAAAAAAGCTGAAATACATTTTTAAAATGATTGAATATGAAAACAGTGAGAAAAGTTCACAATTAAATGAAATTTCATGAATGCACTTTATGATGAAATAAAACAGATACTGGCATTCATTCACACACATACACGCACACGCACACAAGCAGTCATTACTTAAATACATCACACATAAACACACATGCTATTGTGGCAATCAGCGGAAACCAAATAAGAGGAAATGGCACCAGAGAGTTGAAAAAAAAGAAACACAGCAACAGCAACAACAACCAAACCGAACAACGAAAAGTAACAGTTGTTACGGTTTTTTCTCGCTCTTTTTGTTGTTGTTTATTATGTTCGTAGCTTTTGCTGTTGCTGCAGTTTTTTTTCGTGTGTTAAAATGCAAAAATTTGTATTCAGTCTGTATAATTTTTAACAATTTTCTTTTTTACTTGTTTTGTTTTTGCTGACTTACTTACAGTATTTTTTTGTTTCATGATTTAAGCATCATGTGAGTTTTTCTTTTTTCTTACTGGAAATTGAAACTTTAATTACAGCAAATACGTGCATTAAGTGTGAATGTGTGTGTGTGTGTGTGTAACACAATACTTTTACATGCCACTGTCTGTTCAAGAAATACCGGAAAGAAATAAAGTTATAAATTCCGAGTTTATTCCCAAATGAAAATTTCGAAAAAAAGTTTAAAAGATGAAAACTATTACTGGCACCGTTAACACTCGTGCTATAAACAATTAAATTTTATAATTACAGCAAGAGATATTATGTATGTAATTATCCAGTGAACATTTTATGCCGACATGTCTGGCGTCAGAAAAAATCTGAGACTTTATAAAAAAACACCCACGGTCTTGGCAGGAATCGAACCTGCGACCCCCGGCTAAGAGTCTATCAAAAAATCCACTACACTACACATTCAATCATACATTTGGCAGAATAGTCATTCGTCAGTTATCGGGTATGATGTTTCAGCACATTTTCTGAAATATTATACGATTAATATGACACTTGTGTGGACATTGTCTGAAGGCAATTTTATTTCGCTTAGGATATTTGAGAGAATTGTCAGCAAATTTTTTGATCTACGTCTTACGACTTTTTGGTATAACTTTACGTAATAATTTTCATTTTTTCTTCAGAGTTTAAGTACAAAGGTTTGAGTTTTTAAAATTGTAAAATATGTGTAATTAATTAATTACATTGCCTTGAGTTCGGTTTTAATTCAGTACTTCATTTAAATTATATTTTTATTTAAAGAAAATGTGAAGCATTAACAAAGATAAATTTGTCTACACGGACGGTTGAACTTACATGTTTTGGGATCTCCCGGTCTACTCAACAGAGTTCTTTATCTCTTAGACCACCCGACCAATGTAGGTAGTTTACAGTCAAGTAGTTGCACATCATTTACCTTACATCAATTCATGTTATCACTCCTAGAGTTGTTTTTCAGCTTTTTGTTTAAAAAGTACTTTTGTTTAAAAGGTACTTTTGGTTTAACAGGTATTTTTTGTTTAAAAGGTACTTTTTGTTTAACAGGTACCTTTTGTTTAAAAGTTACGTTTTGTTTAAAAATTAATTTTTGTTTAAACGGTACTTTTTGTTTAAATGTACTTTTTGTTTAAAAGGTACTTTTTGCTTAAAAGGCACTTTTTGTTAAAAAGGTACTTTTTGTTAAAAAGGTACTTCTTGTAAAAAAAGTACTTTTTGTTTAAAAGGTATTTTGTTTAAAAGGTATTTTTTGTTTAAAATGTACTTTTTGTTTAAAAGGTACATTTTGTTTAATAGGTACTTTTTATTTAAAAGGTACTTTTTATTTAAAAGGCACTTTTTGCTTAAAAGGCACTTTTTGTTAAAAAGGTACTTTTTGTTAAAAAGGTACTTCTTGCAAAAAGTACTTTTTGTTTAAAAGGTATTTTTTGTTTAAAAGGTATTTTTTGTTTAAAATGTACTTTTTGTTTAAAAGGTACTTTTTGTTTAATAGGTACTTTTTGTTTAAAACGTACTTTTTATTTAAAAGGTACTTTTGGTTAAAAGGTACTTTTTGTTTAAAAGGTACTTTTTGTTTAAAAGGTACTTTTTGTTTAAAAGGTACTTTTTGTTTAAAAGGTACTTTTTATTTAAAAGGTAATTTTTGTTTAAAAGGTATTTTTTGTTTAAAACGTACTTTTTGTTTAATAGGTACTTTTTGTTTAAAAGGCACTTTTTATTTAAAAGGTACTTTTTGGTTAAAAGGTACTTTTTGTTTAAAAGGTACTTTTTGTTTAAAAGGTACTTTTTGTTTAAAAGGTACTTTTTGTTTAAAAGGTACTTTTTGTTTAAAAGGTACTTTTTGTTTAAAAGGTACTTTTTGTTTAAAAGGTACTTTTTGTTTAAAAGGTACTTTTTGTTTAAAAGGTACTTTTTGTTTAAAAGGTACTTTTTGTTTAAAAGGTACTTTTTATTTAAAAGGTACTTTTTGTTTAAAAGGTATTTTTTGTTTAAAAGGTACTTTTTGTTTAAAAGGTACTTTTTGTTTAAAAGGTACTTTTTGTTTAAAAGGTACTTTTTGTTTAAAAGGTACTTTTTGTTAAAAAGCTACTTTTTGTTTAAAAGGTACTTTCTGCTTAAAAGCTACTTTTTGTTTAAAATGTATTTTTTGTTTAAAAGGTACTTTTTGTTTAAAAGGTACTTTTTGCTTAAAAGGTACTTTTTGTTTAAAAGGTACTTTTTGTTTAAAAGGTACTTTTTGTTTAAAAGGTACTTTTTGTTTAAAAGGTACTTTTTGTTTAAAAGGTACTTTTTGTTTAAAAGGTACTTTTTGTTTAAAAGGTACTTTTTGTTTAAAAGGTACTTTTTGTTTAAAAGGTACTTTTTGTTTAAAAGGTACTTTTTGTTTAAAAGGTACTTTTTGTTTAAAAAGTACTTTTGTTTAAAAGGTACTTTTTGTTTAAAAAGTACTTTTGTTTAAAAGGTACTTTTTGTTTAAAAGGTTCTTACTGCTTAAAAGGTACAGATAAGCAGAAACAGCAAAATCTTCGTAGTCAAGGAATTATTTAAGTACCCACTTTTTACATCCGTTTTATCGCTGTTCATAAAAGTATCAGTTGTTCGTTCTGCTGCCTTTTGTATAAGAAAAGAAAAAAAAAAAAAACGTTTTTTGAAAGCGAAATTTTCGTTGATTTATTCATTCATTTAGTCACTTATTCATTGATTCTTCTCATTCGTTTGTTCATTTATTCATTCAGGGGCTTTTGTATGGATTCAAATAAATGTGTCTGTGTGTGTCATTTGTTCTTGACCAAGTCAAACATATTGTTTTCTTTTACATGCCACACATGTATTTGGTTCTTTGCATACACGTTTGTGTGTGTGAGTGCATGTGTTTATAATTTTCGATGTTGTACATTTGTGTCATTTTTATATGAGAATATTGTGTATTTTGTAGTTTGTTATAGTTGTTGTTGCTGTTGCTGTTACAACTGTTATCATATCTGGGTCTACATTGTATTGAATCAATTAAGTTACAATATTGGGTTGTTTGGTTTTGGTTTCATTTGTTGGTTGATTTTTTTCCTTCCCCTCCCTCTGCCCCCTTCCCCGCCCCTCAACGGTCATCATCGCCTCATTGTGCTCTTGTTACTGTTTATTGTTGTCAGACTATTATGTAGGTCTGTTGGTCGCATAATAGTGATTTTTGTGACATTTAAACCAAAAAACGAAATATGTATGATGTTTTAATTTTTTTTCTTTATTTTTTTGCCAAAAAAATGCTTGCCAAATTTTTTGTTTTTACTCACAAGTGGGTGTGTAAATGTGTCGCTTTAACATACAAAATAAAATAAAAATAAAAAAAAAATTATATATTTTTTGCCGTCTGTTGCTACTCTGCTGCACTTGCTGTTTGTTGTCTGTATGCAATTGCTCGTGTAGAGTTTTTGTAGCCATATTTTTCTAACTTTTTTTTTGCTGCTCATGCTGATGCACTCTTGTTATAATATTGTTGCTATTTTTTGTTGTTGTCTTTTATTTTTCTTTTTTGTTTTATAAACTCATTGTGCACTTTAGTTATTTTGATGGTTGTTGCTGTTGCAGCAGTGGCTTTTACTATATAAAAAAAGAAAAGCACGAAAAAATGTTTATAAAAATAAAGGAACTCTGTTGTTGGCTGCTTGTTATTGTCAATTGTTTTTCACAATTTTGAGTGTCATCAACATTTTAACAATATGACACATAACAGCAGTCACAAACGCACACTTGTGTACAACGATTTGCCTACAAAAATGTGTTCACTTAAACACTCGCTCAGTGACAATAAAAGCATAAATATTAACTAAATGACTGACACAGTCAAATACCCTTATGCAAAAATACAGTGGGATAGATTATAAGAAATTTACGAAATTTAATATCATAAATTTTATTATATAAATATCATTGGCCACATTTTGAATTTTTAGCAAAATAAATGCATAAATTCCCATGCATGTTTTGTTTACATTTGCGCTCCGATCTAGAGCATGCCTTTGTATTGTATGCATGCATGCATATGTATTGTATAGCTTTTAAAGTACTAAATCGATTTCAGTAAAATATATATTGTACAAATATGCAAGTAAATGTCTTTCAACTTTTGTCGCAATTTGTTGCATAATATGAGCGCAAAAGGGAAACCAAAGTTGATCGGTGTACTAATTATAATTATAGAGAGTTGTAGAGATATTAAAAAAATTAAGTATAAAAACTTTGTGTGAAAAATTTTTAATTTCGTTCTGGAATTCACTCACTAGTTCGGCATAATGCTGCATGCTCTCTTGAAAGTAATCACTTTGATTTTTTTATAGAAATTTTCAGAGATATCAAGCCCTGCTTTCTGATTTTTTTGACATATTTTTGTAATCACATCACTAGTTTAGCAGATGCAAATGTATTACATTATATTTTCGTGCGGTCAATTGTCGTTCCAAGTTCTTGCATGCTTGTTATTGATTGGGCGTTTCGGTGCCATGCTAGTTGCACCATGCTATTTTGCACTTTCAGACGATCTAAAGCGTTTGTATTATAAATTTTTCTTAAAAATAACACAAAGCTTGTGAAAGTTTTGTATCCACTGTGCCAGTGCATTTTAGCAAAAAGCTTGTCTTATGTATCACTTGGGTGCCCAGCAGTTCTGAAGTTGGCATAGTGCCTGTTTTTAACTAATCTAAAAACTAAGACGGGGTACTATCTCTCATGTATGCTGCTTATAACAAGCCTGCGGAAAATTTATTGCCAAATGATTCAAACGTACTCGTCCTATGAATTGAGAAAAAGGAAGTGTTGTAAAAAGTAAGAAGTAGTGAATGGTGAAAAAAGACAAATTCGATGCGGCTGTATGTAAGAACTATCACATAGTATCTAAACAGTGTTAACTATCTCTCGCCATGTCACTCAAGAGCCAGTCCATTAATTATATTTTAGATACTAACTTCAGCTTAACTGGTATTTATAATTTTGAAATATGTGTGCTCCTGTGGTCGAGTGGGTAATGTGCTATCCTGGCACTCCAGAGGTCATCAGTTCGATTCCCATGAAAGACTCCGCTTAAAAATAAAATGCAATTTCTACTTGCGTTTGTAAAAATAAATAAATACAGTAAAGTGCGACTTTGGCTCGAACTTTGGCACACGAAGGGTTCCGTACGAATACGCAAATATCCCTTTTAGTCTTTGCGCTTTTTTCATTCTGTAAATTTTTTTGTTTTGCTTTTCCGTTTAGTTTTTTAAAATTTTTTTTCTCGCTTTTTGACGATTTTTTTAGTTTTCGAACTTTTTTCATTTTGGTGATTTTTTCTGTTTTTTTGCTATTTTTATATATATATTTTTTTGCTTTTTTTTTGTTTTAAAGATTTTTTTCGTTTTTTTAACGATATCTTTAGTTTTACCCATTTATTTTAGTTTTGGCGCTTTTTTCAGTTTTGGCACTTGTTTCCTTCTGGCGATTTTTTGGTTTTTGGTAATTTTTTTAGTTTTAGCGTTTTTTTAGTTTTAGCACTTTTTTGTTTTGGCGATTTTTTCGGTTTTGGAAACTTTTTAGTTATGGCGCTTTTTTAATTTTGGTGATTTTTTGCGATTTGAAATTTTTTTCCTTTGTTTTAAGGACTTTTTTTTTGTTTTTTTAAAAAGATTTTTTTAGTTTTTCCCATTTATTTTAGCTTTGGCACTTTTTTCAATTTTGGCGTTTTTTTGTTTTGGCAATTTTTTTCGATTTTTGGTGATTTTTTATTTTTACTTTTTTCGTTTTGTAAAATTTTTTCGGTTTTGAAATTTTTTTAGTTTTAGCGCTTTTTTACCCTTTTTTCGTTTAGGTGATTTTTTTTCCATTTTTGGTGATTTTTGTGACCGTTGATCGTCTTGTGACAACATTTTTAGTTTCATCGATTTTTTCCGTTTTGGCGATCTTATTAGTTTTTGGCGATTTTGCAATTTTTTCTCGGTTTTGGTGATTTTTTTTTTTTGCGATTTTTTGTTACTTTTGGTGCTTTTTTCCTTTAAGCACTTTTTTAATTTTGGTGGGTTTTCGCTTTGGCATTATTTAATTTTGGAATTGTTTAGTTTTAGTGTTTTTTAACATTTTAAGAGTTTGCCTCTTACGGTTTCCAAGACACAGCATTTTGTCTAAATTATATAGTCAAAATTACATTAACTGATAGAACACTCTATAGTTTTTATTGTTTTAAATATCAGTGTTATTTGGGATAGTCTGTATAATGCACTAACTTTGAAAATTTCAAGTGTCTATATATATAAGTATTACATTAGTATTTCAACATGTTTCGTTGTCCGCTATAGAACACCCTTTAATTTTTAACAGTCATATATTTGTTGTTGTAGCGGCCAAAGTTTTATATATTCTGTGAAAATTTCAGGTCCCTAGTCTCGAGAAAACAGCCTGTAACAGACTGACATATGGACGTACAGACTCGTAGCGAAAACAATTGGGTTCCTTTACACTTTTGGTGTGCGGAACCCTAAAAATAAGTAAACTTTCAATTATTACTCAATTATTAAAAAATGTGGCAATAATATTGATATATAATTTTTATTATTCTACACCGATTAGGTCTCTATAAGATACACTCTAAAGCACTTTTGTTGAAAATTAGGTCGATAATAGTCGGCACCACTTTACCGATTATTATCGACCTAAAATTAGACTCGCATTATTTTTGAACAAAATGTTTTTACTAAAAAAAGCGATTGGCTACGTGCAGGTTTGAACCGCGACCTCCTGACTGATAGTCTGACGTATCTACCATTCAGCCAAGCCGTATTATACTTTATGTTAAATTTTTTCCACTTGTACTAAATATGTTTAATTTGAAAGGTTTTTTCTTAAAAAAAACTACAAAATCGATGTAATTTTAGACAAGGAGAAATTTTCAACACAAATTTAGACAATATATGATCGTAAATATGATCGTAAATAATTTTCAACAAAAGGGTTTTAGAGTGTAGGCCATCCGCATGTAGAGCTGACTGGACCGCTTCATATGATGCGTTAGCACTCGGACAGGTCACTATCAGCTGGGGACCGGTCACGAGACTTGTTTTGTGTCAGTTCCATTTACCTTAGGAAAATTTATTGTCCATTGATGCCTTTGTATGGTCAGTGCAACCACTTGTGAGCTTTCACTCACCAGATACGTGGGGTAAACTGTTCTTTTAATGTCTCGGCTTAAGTATTGTTGGGATTTTAAGTATCTGATATTATTTTTTGTTTTTTTTTCGTTTGTTTATATGATAGATACCGTTATGGGTGACGGCCTATAAAAGTGAATGAATGAATGTATTTTAGTGTAGTCATGTGTCCACTAAGGTGTAAATGATGATGATTTTATTTTACGATTACTCGTCAGCATCATAATCATCATCAAGTTGTTAAAAGCATAAATTTTTCATACATTTATCACTCCAATTGTCATCTCGTGTTTATTTCTGTTATATTTATTCAAATGGCATACAATTTATAAGGCGACAATGGGTTCATCGTAACATAAGTAACATATTGTTTTTGCAATATTTCATTTTTAGTTTTAAAAGGATAACTGTGTCAGGTTTTTTGTATTTATATAAACTTTTTTAAGTGAGCGTATGATTTTAGTCTAAAGAGAATAAATAGTGATCTTAGCATATGCTATAGAACGTAATATTCCACGGAAAAAGCGCACAAATAAGAAATGTCATTGCTGATTGACTTTGTTTTTCATATAGATTAGAGTCGTGGTTCTTTTCTTAATCTGATCATTAGTTTCAAAATGAAGAGTAATATGCGCGCATGTATTAGTAGGAACTTTAAAAGCTTATATCTCTGAAAATACTGAACCGATTTTAATGAAATATAGATTGTGCACATCTGTAAATTAATACCTTTGAAATGGTTTATGTTTTGAAAAAATCGGCTGTCTATTAATTGTATAGATATTTGATTAAAAAAAAAAGCTTTTAAAGAAAATTTCGATGCAAAAAAATTGCAATGGCCTCCATAAAATTTTTCTCTTAGCCTCATATGCATCAAAATGTCAACAAATTGCATACTTTTAGGAGCGGAAAAAATAAACATTTATTTAAAAAATAGTTGAAAGTCGGAAGTTCCTTCTTCAGAAGCCGAAAAACGAAAATTTTCTTCGTAATCAAACCACTCTTAAATTTCAAAGTGGAATTGAAAAACACTTTTCTGCTGACTTCATTTGCAATAAATACTAAGCAACGTGCATACTTTTAGGAGCGTCAAATAAATATTTGGTAATGAGCTTTCCATGTTAATAAAAAGCTTAATGTAAGCTTTGCATCTAAAAACAAGAGTAAACAAACGCCTCAAGGTAAACAAAATAAACGGAATCTAAAGCACGGAATGGCAACTACGGAATCAAAACCAATCCGAACGGAATCTGTGACACGGCTGATAAACGGAATCTGATGACGGAAACCAAAGAGATCGTGATAGCGTTATGGAATTAGAATCATTGCGATCAGCATAAGTGACATGCCTGAATAGGTGCAATTACAGATGTCACTGTATTCATGGTCCTTCGAACTGGAGTTTGCATGAATGCATAACACTATGATCGAGTTGTATTCACTTCCATATCCCAGTACTCTGCTCTGCTCTAGGTTTTTCGTAATTCCCACTTAACTATGCACCTTCCCTACAGCTCTCAATGGTTTAATCCTTCATTTTTAAGTGCCTTTTTGTTTAATGAATTGGACATACCAACAAATAAAACAAGTGACAATAATAAATAAACAAGAGTTTTTTGTGTTATTATAAAATAATTAAGAGAGCTGTTGTTCGCAAAATAACACATAAAAAGCAAAAGTAAAAAATCCAGAACACAAAAACGAATGTTTTAAATGGAAAATTGCAATTCTGATAACATTGATAGTCGACATAAAAATGTGTTCGAAAAAAAATGTTTGGCCCAAGTGTAGCAGCACAGAACAGACAAATTGATGTGGTTTTTTTTTGCCGAAAGTTTGAAAAGAAAGTAAATCGGTGTTAGGAAATGAATTAGTTTTGGAACAAAAGACTTTTGTAAATTTCAAGGAGAAAAAAAGGAGGACAATTTCTTAATACAACCATTAAAAAAGTGATTGACATTAGGACAACTGGTTTTGCTCTCAGAACTTTTGATGAAGGTAATATAATTGAGACATGACATGTTAACAAGTCATTTAACTGGTGCTTACTAATCTAATAAGTGGTTGGTTTAACTTTTAAGAAAAACATTTACTTTTTTCAAACACTTTTAAAACTGAAATGTTGCGAAGGAATGTATTCTGTAAAGCTCTTTTGAAAACATATTTTTATTGAACGCTCGAGAGGAATAGAGAAAACTTTACAAAAATTTTCAATTAAACAGGCTAATCGAAAATAAAATTAACGTCATTTAAATTCATAATTAATGCAATTACTCATGTGATCAAAATCGAAAGCTTCTAGCGATTGTTATAAATTTTTAGTAAATGAAAATTGAAATTGTAGCAATTGAATAAACAGTTTTTGTTGCAAGTTTAAACATAACAACAAAATTAATTGAATATGTGGTTTTCGTAATTAAAATCGTATATCAGGTTTTTATGATATATGAAATAATTTGTATTGATCCAATGTAATAATTTCGCTAAACTAATGAACATATTTCATTATTTTGGTAAAATTATTTCATCGTTTTAATAAAAATGTTTCATTATTGTATTAAAATCATTTCATTATATTAATGAAAATCTGTCATTATTTTAATGATATTCTGTCATTATTGTAATGCAATTATTTTTTGTTTTAATGAAATTAAATATTACATTATTTGGTAAAAGCGCCAATGAAATGCATATAGACAATTGCTTAATAACCATCAACAAATAAATTTCATTTAAAATATAATTATGACAATATGTCAAATAATAAATTTCTTAAGGGTTTAATTATTTAGTAGCCTCATTAACTCTTCTCTTTTATTGACTATTTTAATTTATTGGTAATTCCATGGTACAATTACGTACGATAGACGCCATCAGAAAAATTTTTAATATTGAATACCGCTCACAGTATCGAACTCAGACTCTTGATTTTCAAAATTTATAGGCAACGTCCTAACTACTTCAGCCGACAGCAATGGCAAAACAATGTGTCTATGAGTGTAAAATAATAAAATAGAATACAACAACAATAACAAACATATACAACTATTTTTGTTGTTCGCTTTTGGTAGCCAACTGTTTAAATAAATAAGGGTATGTTTTTTAAAAAAGTAAATATATATGTGATGTATTTGATCCATCATTCATAAATGCCATGAAACTTTTCATCAAAATAATGAAATACATTTTATTGAAACTCTTTTTTTCAATTTTTATAGTATACATATTTTTCGAAAATGTTAAGTATCGATTAAAACATTTTGCCCAAACTTAAAGGCTTTTCCATAAAATGACAAAATGTTGTTGTCATAAATCCAATAAAATTTTCTAACGAAACTATGAAAGTTAATGAAGCATTTCCTACGAAAATCTTTCACAATATTCATGAAATTTCATTAGAATTGTGAAAAAATGTAAAGAAATTGTTATGACACGAAATTCTTTCAGGGTGTTCATTTGTTTGATTGAAAACTAAACGATAGACGTTATCTCTCGTCTTGTCCTTAACAAAGTTAATTAAAGACAAATCATAAGACATTGTCGGCTATCTTGTCCTCAGTACAGTGTGATTGAAGACAAAAGGTGGAACATTGTTGGTCAATATTGTCCCCAACAAAGTTGGATTGAGGACTAAATTTAAGACATCGTGTATTAATATGATTATTTCGAACGTATTTGCTTGTTAATCTAAATTGATTATTAGGATACGGTTCGTAACGTTATATTCAGAAAGGATTGGGCATGATTAATATTCCAAGGAACAAGGAACTTAATTTTTGAAAGTACGCAGGAGGACATAGCACCGCTACTTTCGGAAGCCGCTACACTTCCATCATCTGTCCTCATGTGTATTTTGATTATCACCACTTGTGAGGTGGCTATGTTCTGCTGTGTACGTTGAAAAATTAAGTTGATTTTAATATTTCCCTTGTTACTTGGCATATTAATCATGCCCAATTCTTTCTGAATATAGCATTACGAACCTTAGCCTAATAATCAATTTGGGTTAAGACATTGTCGTTCATCTTGTCCTGAACAATTTCACTGAAGACAAAACGTAAGGCACTATCGCTCATATTGTCGTTCATCTTGTCCTCAACATTTTTACTCAAGACAAATTGTAAGATTCTGCTACTCATATTGTCCTCAACAAAAGTTGGATAGAGGACAAAATGTAAGACATTGTCGTTTATGTTGTCCTCAACCATTTCACTACAGAATTTTGCTTTTAAACTTTCCACTTTCAAATATTCTTAACGAATCATTTAACCATTGACCTGCTTATTTGAAAAAATTGCTTGACCTACATTTTATTTATAACTGATTAATTTGCAACATATTTTTATGATATTTTCTACAACATGCTTTTTAATATAAATATTAAGCATAACATTAATTAAAAGCCTGTTTCATATTTTGATTTATTGCAACAAATAATTTTTTGCGTTTTTTTAATGTTTAAATAAATATTTTATTACTGCATACTTTTTTTTTTAATTCAATTCATTAATACTCACTCTATAACTAAAATATTTTATTTTATAATAAAAACATTAATTAGTTTATTAATAAAACAAAACTGTTCATATTAAGTAATTAATACTATGAATGTTAAATAAATAAAAAAAATTACACACACAAACCCACATACTCACACAATAAACAGAAACCATATTAAAATAAACCATTTTATTAAATTAAGTGAATGAGAAAAAAGTCCAGCAGGAAAAAACAGAAGAAAATTAATAACCAACAAAAAAAAAAACGACACCCACAACTCATTGACATAAAATAATCATTAACGCCAGAGCCTCTACCATGAATACTTACTGCAGCCAGCAGTAGCAACACCAATACGTACGAGCGGCTAGTGTAAGCACAAGCAGGCATTACTTTTATCCTTGTTGTTGTTATTTTAATGCTCATAAAACATAATGATGTTGTAAAAAAAGCACATTACAATAAAAACATTAACAAAAAACAGTAAACTGAATTTCACTACCAGTGGCAAAAATGATAATAATCATATGATAATGATACCAATGCACGCACACACACACACAACGCACACATGCAAATGGCATTAAATTTGTACATATCCTTTCACACACATAACAGTAAAGAAGCCTCAAACATTCTCTCTTATTGATATGTGAGTGTGTGCACAGTGCATTCAAAGTTTAAAACTATTGATGTGGTTAAATATTTAATGAAATTGTATACAATTTACACACCTACACAAAAGTTAAGTCAATAACAACATACATACATGCATACATTTGTACTCTCAAGCCATAGTGCAACTCATATTTGCATAATGAACTGAACTTAACAATGGTAATAACAATAAAAACAACAAACAATTAAGCAGGATAAAAAGGGAAAGGACACGAAAGCAGTGGCATTTTTTCACACAGCAATAGTTCAAAACAGTACATAGTATTTTTTAACAATAAAAGTACATACTTTTTTATATAAGTACTTTTCCCAAAAATTACTTTTCTCAAAAAGTACCTTGCTGAAAGAAAATTTTTGCAAAAAAATACTTTTTACAAAAAGTACTTTTTTGCAAAAAAATACTTTTTACAAAAAGTACTTTTTTACAAAAGTACTTTTTTACAAAAAGTAATTTCTTACAAATTACTTTTTTACGAAAAGTATTTTTTACAAAAAGTACTTTTTTTATAAAAAGTACTTTTTTTATAAAAAGTACTTTTTTTTAAAAAGTAATTTTTTACAAAAGTACTTTTTTACAAAAAGTACTTTTTATAAAAAGTACTTTTTTACAAAGGTACTTTTTTACAAAAGTACTTTTTTACAAAAAATACTTTTTACAAAAAGTACTTTTTTACAAAAGTACTTTTTTACAAAAAGTACTTTTTTTCACAAAAAGTTCTTTTTTACAAAAAGTTCTTTTTTACAAAAAGTTCTTTTTTACAAAAAGTTCTTTTTTACAAAAAGTTCTTTTTTACAAAAAGTTCTTTTTTACAAAAAGTTCTTTTTTACAAAAAGTTCTTTTTTACAAAAAGTTCTTTTTTACAAAAAGTTCTTTTTTACAAAAAGTACTTTTTTACAAAAAGTAATTTTTTACAAAAATTACTTTTTTTACAAAAAGTACTTTCTTACAAAAAGTATTTTCTTACAATAAGTACTTTTTTACAACAAGTACTTTTTTGCAAAAAGTATTTTTTTACAATAAGTACTTTTTTACATAAAGTATTTTTTACATAAAGTATTTTTTACATAAAGTACTTTTTTACATAAAGTACTTTTTTACATACAGTACTTTTTTACAAAAAGTACTTATTACAAAAATTACTTTTTTACTTAAATTTTTTACAAAAATTACTTTTTTACTTAAATTAAATTTTTTACAAAAAATACTTTTTTACTAAAAGTATATTTTTACTAAAAGCACTTTTTTTACATTTTTTACAAAATGTGCCATCTTATAAAACATATAAAAAAAAAATAAAAAAAAATGCATGAATAAAAATATTAGGGGGAGAGGCGGGGTAGGACGAAGAAAAGTGGACGCTCATCAAGCTCAAGGTGTGTGCAATAAGAAATAAATTTACGAAAAAACTCCACAACTGCCACATAGTCACTCCTAAATGTTTTCCATTCCAACATTGTTTGTGAACATACTTACCCTCTAAGTCCCTGTGTTATGGGAGTCCCCATATAAAGTTAAAAATTTTATGAAATTGTAGAAAATTTACCCCCACAGCTCCTAGAATGACCGTAGATGGGTCAAATATATGACCGACTCGTATTAGTTTTCTAACCCCAATATTTTTTCAGAATACCCCCCATAACCATTCCTTAAGGGGGCTCCCATACAGACAAAAAATATATTGAAGAGAAAGTCCCATAAATGTCTAGGAGTCCCTGCTAGTGAGGTAAAATATATGACTGACCTCCATTAGGTTTTTGTTTTCAACATTTTCTCAAAACATATTTGCCTTTTATCTCCATTCTTTAGGACCTCCCATACAAAATTGCCGGTTTAATGAAAATTTTAAATTTGGCTTCTGCAGCGCCTAGGATGCCCCTATGCGGGTCAAATGTATGACCTACCCACCTTAATTTGTTTCCCAGCATTTGTTTCTAATATGCCTACACGCTATTCCCATTTCTTAAGGGAGCTCCAATACAAAACGTACATTTTTTATACAGTTTTTTAATGAAATAAGCTAAGTTGGACCTGAACAGAACTACGGTAAATGGAACTGACAGAAAACAGCTCATGGGACCAGTCCCAAGATGGTAGGGACCGGTCCAAGTTCTAATACTTCCTAGATAGAGGACCTAATCGCCGTAGAATAATATAAATTATATAAAAATGTTATACCGGCATTTAAGTGTAATAATTGAAAGTATTCCTGCAACTGCAAGTAGTAATAGGATTTTATTTTTAAGCAGAACCTTTGATGGGGATTGGACTCACGACCTCTGCAATGACAGGCTGCCACTCTATCTAGTCCATCACAGGGGCACTCATATTTCAAAAGTATAAATACCAGTTAAACTGAAGTTAATATCTAAATAGTTAAGGGACTGGTTGCTGAGTGACTTGGCGGTCTCATTGGAGGGAAGAACTAACAGTACCGTTTGCTACAATACTAATAAATATTTTACATGTACTATTTTACATTGAAATTTTGTTTAAAAAAATTCTAACTTTGTTAATTTCGAACCGATTTTTATAATTTTGAGCTTTTTTTAATCAGTGTAAGATAAACTTTTTAACAAAATAAATAACTTAGCAAAGTTTCAAATATAGTTCTGCAAACAAGGCGTCAAACTTGAAAAAAAAATCAGAAAAAAATTAAATTTCTTTTCATAATATTTCCACGAAATATTTGTCAAAATAAAATATTTTAAATACACACGGAAAGCTTAAGTCGTGTTCTATTCGACACCGTTTAAAGATTACAATTCGGTGCAAAAATAACGCAGTGGCAGTTTTTTGTCCATGAAGCCCAAACAAATAATATTTTATCAATAATTTCCGATTTTGAGGCCATAATGGAATTTCTAAAAATGGCAAAATGATCTACTCAAGTCGCCCTATAACCTACACTTGGTCATTTCAGAAGTATATTTTCACTGTTACATAGTGCAATCAACGATTTTGCAGCATTATGAAAAAAAAGAGAAATTAATGATTTAACTCCAAATTTCGAAAATAGAGTTTTCATCAGATCTCAACACTTTGAGGTAATATGAAGCTATTTTGTCTGTTTTTACGATAATGTCCGCATGGATACATTTATGCTTCAGTGTGTGCGTGTGTGTAAGTATGTAGACCACTCGTAACTTTTTAACGGTGTAACAATATTTTCACCAGTCTTATGATTTCGGCTTAACTTAGATATCATGTAAATATGTACCGATTCGTCTTTTAGATTTCGAGAATTTTCAAAACTACTACATTCGAAAATGTGTTTTTTTTTGTAAATCTATTTTAAGCCACCACAGAGCGGAGCACCATTCCAATCGAATCCAAAATCGAATCAGTTCTTAGCTTTGATTTCATATCGTTATTGAAAATTTTCGAAAAAATTGTGTTTTTAAATTTACTTTCTAGATTTGATATTTTTTGTAGTACACCCAGCAAAAACTACTGCTTCTGCTAAAGCAGGTTTGTAAGCGAGAGAAGCTGGTTGCTGTTGTTTCTCTTGTTTCGAAAAGCGATCCGAACATGCATGATTTTGGCTCGCGATGTCTTACTTGGGAGCTCTTGTGTTTGACATAAAACAGTGCTTCTTGCGAAGCATCAAAAATGTTCTAAAATCATGTCTCTTGGTCTTATACGTCATTAAATTGTACCATCGTTAAACTAGAAGCAAAACAAATCGTGTTCTATTATAAAATTGTCTCCTCCATGCAATAAATGAGAAATATAGAAAGAGATAAGGCTTTAAATGTATTAGCGTGCGAGAACTCTTAAGAATCTATTTTGTTGAAAGCTACAATGCTACGGAATAAGACTGCGTTTAATTTGAAGTTCATGTTAAAAAGCCGACTAACTTCGTATTTTAAACAATATGAAAACTCAACGATCTTCCGAGGATTCTTTATTGAGAATCCTCGGAAGCGCTTCAAAACATCGCATTCGGAAGGCATGAAAATTTTTTACTGCTTCTAGAGACATGATATATATTTTTTTGCTAGGCACTGTTAAATTGTTTAATTTAACTTCACTTAGCTATTTTCTACCCTTTAAAAGAAAATAAATTAAAATTTTTGTGCCAGTTAAAGATTAATGCATAAAAATTTTTATGTTATAACACTTTCTATTTGCGCACATACAACAACATAAACAAACGTTGTTTTGTTCAAATCATTAATTATAAAAGACTATTATAAAATCTCTGTAAATTAAACCCTTTAAAACAATTACAAATCCTTTTTACCATTTTTCACACTTTCCATTTTGTAACCCAACAAAAACCATAATATTAATAAAATTTCCTTACACTTCATACTTCCATTTGTTCTTCTTTCTAAACCAACTGAATAGCTATCCTGTTGTTATCCTTTTTATTATATAAAACATTTCTAATTTTAATTAATATCTTAATTATAATTATTATTAATACAATTTATGATTGTTATTCTCTCTTTTGTTCTGATTACAGATTATCAATTATATGCAATATCCTTGTGTAAGGATAATTATAGCAAGAGCAATAACTAAGACAAGTTAATAGCATAATATAGCCACAACTAGGCAACAACTGGGCAACAACTAGAGCAACAATATTAGAAAACGGAGAAAGAAACAAGTAAAAGTATTCAACATGATTAATGAAATGGCAACAACAATACAAACAGACCTTAAATTGGAGAATCACATAAAGGATTTTGCGACAACTTTTAAACACACAAATAACACTAACACTAACGCACACACATTAACAACGGCAACAACAATGAAAACAGCAGCTCCATTTTTAGCAACAGCAGCAACAGCATTAATAAATATTGATACCAAAAATATAATGGACACCATTAAGGGTAAGTAAGTTGTCATTATCGTCAGCAGTAAAACATCATTATAGAAAATATTTTTGTAAAGAATATGAGAGGAGGATTAAAGTAAGCGGTAGCGATTAAAGCTTTTATAAAACTCCTTTAGAAAATTAAAAAATATGTTATTATTTTGTGATTTTCATCCTGCACATACACGCACACACACAAATTCAAATTTGTCTGTTGTTTGGATATTGTGATTTTTATCAATTAAGTTACTTCCCTTCAAAGTGAATAAAATCGACATTTGTCCATCGATTTTAATGATTTATAGCTTATTTTATTCTTAATATACCGAACTTTCTAATAAATGAAATGTCTGCTAAATTTTTGCATTCTTAATTATTTTATGCGTTTTGGAAAACAAAAATAAGACTTTAATTTTGCATGAAAAACTTGGTCATTTATTTGACTGTAGAGTAGTAAACATTTATTTGTGGCTCCTAAAAGTATGCACAATATTTTATAGTGGTTCATTTACTTAACCAACCACTTTCACTTTTCTATTTGAAAATGCAAAATGTTTGCATATTTTTTGCAGAAATTATGTATGGGCATTTCCATGAAAATGACAACCACGACTGAAAACATGAAATGAAGAATGGGAATTTAATTTTTTATAGTGAAAGCAGTTACTCCAAAATGTTCAAATTGTGCGAAATTTTGACTCTTTGAAAGATGAGTCCATATCTTAGAAATGGGAAAACGCACTTGGGGTGAAAAATTTTTCGACCAAATTACTGATTATTGCTTCTAGGGTCAATAGTAGCACAAATCAAAAAGAAAATATAAATTTGGGCGCCCTCATAAAAAGTTATGGCGTAAGGATTTTTTTCTCAAATGAAAAAAATCTCTTCCCTTGAGTAAATTTTTATGCCATATGGCGTGATACAAATTTAAAAAAAATCCTAAGGCTAGGTTATATATATTTTTGATTCAACAATAAATGCTATTAATAAATGACATCTTTCTGCAGACTTTTGCAAATTTAATTTTAAAAAATTTATGGTACAATTTATTAAAATATGGTATTTTATATGTCACGTATGCTATTAAATTTTTTTCATTATAAAATCATCCAAGCGTTTTTTTTTATTTCAAATTCACGGATAATAAAGGAAAAATACTTGGCTTAGTGTAAGAAATTCAAAAGAGAAAAACAAAACTTTACAATCGCAGACTTTTGCATATTTTTGCATACACCTTAAAATCACTTCCATTTTATGTCGCGTACGATATGCCCTTATTTCCCTCCATATTTTGGACAACAGGGTTCAAAATGTGATGAATTTTTTTTAAAATATAGTACCCCCTGAATGAAAGATAACGACAACATTTTTTTCATTTAATCCTATTTTTGCAAAATATATTCCACTTTGTATGCGTACAAATGTCACGTACGCTGACATGGAAGTACCCACATTTTTTCGTTTTTAGTTTGTATCAGTTTCATTTCTATGAAATTCATTCACTTAAAGCTAACATTCTCTAAGCTGCTGAATTTTATATATAATGCAACAGAAAATTTTACCTAAGATTCAAATTAATTGCCTTCATTTAATTTTACTTAAGCCCTGTAAGATTGCATCTATTCCATCAAATATTTTCCCAGTGTGATTGTACCTTAATTAAATCATTGTTAAAGTCAACAATTATTTAGTTACTTTTTGTTGTCTATGAAAAATGTGTGAGAAAGATTCTTAAAATTGTTTGCAAATTGTTTGAACAAGTGTTAAGCTAATAAAAATGTTTCTATCTAATTGCCAGCTAAGCGAAATTATCTGAAAATATTGTAATAATTTGCATTTTTTTTCATTGCAATTAACATAAAGTCAACACAGCCATAAATGCAATAAACTGAAAATCTCAAAGTACTTAATTTCATTTTCAATGCATTTTGTCTGCTGCTGTTGGTTGTTTTTTCGTTTTGGCTTTATTCGCTTGTAGAAAATTTAAAGATAATCGGGATAAAATGAGAGAATTTAAAATAGAAGTGTTGTGAGGGAGAGGTGAAGGAAGGAGGATATATAGAATTATATAAAAGGCAATTATGGAATTTTCTGATTAATAGAAGTTTTTGTCTTAAATAGGTTAGTTATTAGGGTGGGCCATATAAAATAGTTGTACTCGCTCAACAAGTAGAATGACGTCAATGTTATTTTCATAAAGTAAATTACATACAATTTTTATGTATGGAAACTTAATTTGAAGTTCGAGTGAAACGCATCGTATATTTTTGTTAAACGTTTGAGTTTTTAATCAGACTTTAAGCTCTAAACACTACCTTTGGTAACATTTCCCCTTATAACCAAAATTTAGCTTAAAGTCCCAGAAACTCTACTTAAAATAGTACCGGTCTTATTCACACAGAAACTATACCGCAGAAAGAAGGCCGTTCGTTCTATACCCAAAAATTGCAAGATAACAAAATAATTTTTTTTCTTCAATATTACAATATTCTAACGACTTCTTCTGATAAAAGGCTCAAAATAAATATATACACTCTAAAACACTTTTGTTGAGAATTACACACGCATTATTTTTCAACAAAATGATTTGAACCGCGACCTCCTGACTGATAGTCTGACGTATCTACCGTTCAGCTATAGCCGTATTATACTTTATGTTATATTTTTCCCACTTGGACTAAATATGTTTAATTTGAAAGGGTTTTTCTTTAATAAAATAACTACAAAATCGATGTAATTTTAGACAAGGAGAAATTTTCAACACAATTTTAGACAATATGTATATGATAGTAAATTTGAAGTAATGTTTTAGAGTATACGTGTATCAGCGTTTTGAAAGTTTACATCTGGGACCAATTTTAGGGGGAGTTAAGTTTCCCCCCTTTTGCGCCATAATTATAAAAAGTCGGCATAGGAAATCTTGTAAGCCTTACATTAAAGGTATAATATGTGCTAAGAACTTTTATGTATAACACCACGAAAAACATTTTTGTGGAAGAACTCAACTCTCTAGCTCTTCGATGCATGTGTCTTTTTGGCTTTTTCTTAAAAAAGGGGCAAAAAACTCCTCCTCAGCGGCTAAATAGCAGGCTGAAATATTTCACAAGAATAATCCCCGTTAAACATAAGGTTTTAATCCCCCTAAAATAAGTCCCAGATGTAAATAGTCAAAGCTCTACACAGTGGTTCGAATTGGAAAAAAGGTGTAAATAAATCTTTATCTTTGAAACTTGCAACAAAAATTATAGAGGAGGCTCGGAATTTTAAATATGTTAAAATTTGGACCACCCTGTTGCATGGTGTTAAAGCTGACTACTTCGGGCATGAAAACCTTTGTTGGCCTCTTAACTTTTACAAATATTATCCGATTTCATTGAACTTAAAGTTGTTGTACAGTTTATGAATAAAAAAAGAAAAATACTTTCTATATCATTAAGTTATCATTAATATTTTCAAAGACATTTGGCTTTGAATTTTAAAATTTTGGTTTTGTCCTCGACTTTTTTCTCTATTTCGTAAACATCTTTGGTAATAATAGAGCAAATATATTCCAAACAATATTTTATGATTTCTAGCACAATATAGGATAATATGCAGAAACAATTTTTTAGTTATATCAATTCATGTATTCCTGAAAAATATTCTAAATTAAGTCTTTGTAATGAGAGGGAAAAATGTTTAAATTTTTGCCAAATAAATACGATATATTTTCTATATTTATTTATAAACTTTACAAAAAGTTTAAATTCATTCAAATCGGATAATATTTGTAAAGTTTTGAGGGTAATAAGCAGGGGGCTTGGAGTTTCATGCAAATGATAGATAAAAAGGTATTGACTAATTATCTATGAAAATCATCAAATTTTAAGTAGTTTGGCATCAATTTGTAGTTGCATATTTTGGAGGTAAGTGCATATTTTTGCCTATTTTGGCAATGAATGCATATTTTTAAAGTAATAAAATTTTTTAATCCATTTTTCTCAATTTAAAAAAAAAAATATTAATAGGCCGATTATAGATGGCAGCTGAGCATCATTTGGGTTGCCAGTTGCTGAAAATTATAGTACTGATAGCAACTGTCAACTGAGAGCTGTCAGTTTCAGTTACTATTTGGTACCTTTTTGGCAACCATTAATTTTCAGTTGCCGACTGGCAATGCAACTTAAGTTCGGTTGCATTAAAGAATAGACAAAATTATGTTTGTTTTATGTTTTTTCTCTAATAATAAAAAAAAAATTGAACAAAATATTTTCATATTATTTTAATTTTGCTACTTTTTTCGTAGGTAAATGCAGATTTTTGCACATTATTTTAATTTTTAGGTGCGTTTGTTAAGCGCCTAAAATCAATTTTTAGTTGCAAGAAAATCCGAGCCCTGAAAATAAGGTTTTTCATGCCTTACGTAGTCAATTTTGACACCTTGTAGCTCGCCGTGTATTTCAACAGGGTGGCCCAAATATAAGCTTGCTTAAAGCTTAGGGTCTCCTCTATGATTTTCCATACATTATTTTTTAACCCCATCGCAAGTTTCAAAGTTACAGATTTATTACCCTTTTTTCCAATCGAAAGCACTGTGCCCCGATACACGTATATCGGTGATTTTCAATCTAAACGTAATTTTATGTTATTTTCTGGTACCAATGTAACTAATAGGAATATGGGAAGATAGGGTTTCTAATATAGTTTTCGGATCTTTTAATGGATGCTAAAATAAAATTACATTTTTCGATTTTTTTACATTTTTGTGTATTGAGCGTTACATTTGCTTTCGCGGTTGTTTTAGGAATGATTTTTGCGCAAAAAAAAAACACCACGAAAAAAGAGTATAGGATTTCAAAGCACTATACACCTACTCTCTAAGAATAAAAAATCATAATAATCGCAGGACGAAATTAAAAGTTATGACCATTTTTTCAATTTTGATTAGGGTTGACATAGAAAAATAAAAATTTGTTATCTTTTAAAATAATTTAATTTAATTTAATTTTAATAAAATCGACCAAAAATGTTAAACGTTTTGCTAATTTCAAACAATTAGTCGTAGCAAAATACGACCTGCCTAATACATTCTTCGAAAATATTGTGGGTTGTGCGGTAGAAGCAAGATATTTTTTAAAGGATATATGAATTTTGAAAACAGTTGTGTTCTTTATATTGCTTCTACCTCTTAGCTGCTGTTAACATGTTCAACGTCCTAAAATTTACAGATAAGTTATATTTATTTTATTTTTTTTGAGTAACGCTCAATACATTTTTATACGAATTCAATATTATTTTCAGAACACACACTGTTTGGAATTTCAAACAATTTAGATGTGTAATCGTCGTGCGTATTGAACTCCTTAGTTATATACTTAAATATTTTAATTAAACTAGAAAACATATGGATAACACTCAATACATTTTTTTTTGGAGACAAATCATGATTGATTGATGAAACTTTTTGCAATATAATAGTATTTAATAAAGTTCACGAAAGTTTTAAATATTTAGATGTACAAACTTATGCTGTTATTTTAGTGTATGTCGTTAATGCAATTGTAATAATTAAAATTAGTAATGAAGTGTACTAAAAAAGCGTAACGCTCAACACACAAGTTTGCGGACAGCAACAATTAAAAAAAATATAAAGATTTGATGTATGAAATCAGAGAAGCAAATGCAAATATTCTAAGACCGTTATAAATTTAATATTGTTTTTGGAAAAATTCATATTTTCTTAATGTGGAAAATCCACAACATGCATTACGGACACGTCATTTTGTATGAAAAGAGTATACGCATTACTTTCGGTCTTCGTTTTTAGCAGATAATGGACAGTCTTACACAAAAAAACGTTATGTATATTTATTTATAATATATTAAATCATGCTAAAGCAGTTTTCATTTTAAAATTTATCGGTTTATTTTATGAATTATATTACTATATTTTCAACGAACTCGAAAAAAGCACTTCAAATGAGAATCGTCCATGTATATATTATTTTGGTGCCCTCTGCCAGAATCCGCTGTTAGAACCATGTTATTTTTTTTGGTGTTGTGCAGTATTATTCTACTTATTCTAAACCATTAGGGCAACACGTTTTTAATTTATTTGAATACGAATACATTTTTCTTTTTTCAAGTGGTTTTTAAACATTGATGAAGTTTTAAAAAAGGATGTCGATGTTTTTCAATATTCGAAGTACCCGTTTGATTGGCTATTAAACGTTATTGATTCACACGCTAAACACTCGACATGAAAGGTTTAGAAGTGGAGGCTGCCACGCAACATTTTAAACTCTATTCAATTGAAATCTGAGCATTTAAAAATTGTTTAAGCAGAAAAATGATTCCAATCCAACTGCTGCCATGCAGATAAAATTTCTATAATATAGACAAACTTTTCGATAAAATTTCAAAATTATACAGTCAAATAGGGTTGTTATATATAATCTAGTCATAGAGAGGAAGGTAAAGACAAACAAGTATTGAAGTGTCAATGTTTGTATATGATGTCAAGGGTGTGTTTCAATTTAATAAAGTATCTAATAAAATTATTGAATTTATATACACATACAGCAGATATCTTTACTTATTTTTTATATACTCACACACACACACACACATAAACGTAAACGCAGATATGCATGTATGTAGATATGTTTGTACCTATCGTATATCCAAAAATTTCATTTGAATACCTACTTGAGTTTAATCATCAATTATATTGACATAAATGCCATCTTACACCGTAATTATTTGTGAGAATGTGTGAATTTGTATACCCTACAGTGTTTTTTTGGGCGACACAGGTTCTATGTAACAACCCACAGTGGCTCCAATTTGCCATCCGATTACGAAACGATGTATATACAAATCAGAGCGAAGCTTTAAGAATGTTGAAATTTGGACCACCCTGTTGAAACGCACGGTGAGCTACAGGGTGTCAAAGTTGACTAACTCGGGCATGAAAAAAATAAAAAACTTTGTTGGCATCATAAATTTTAAAAATATTATCAGATTTTAATGATAATACCATCATATTACTCATACGTAATACAATTTTGCCCTCTAACAACTGGACATCCGCATTTTCTTCACAATATATCTTTTTGGAATTAAAAATTTAAAAGGATTCCTATGTTTTTTTTAGTAAATACTAAATAATTAGACATTAAAGAAATTAAGTCTAGTACAGCTTTCATGCAGGTGAATAAAATGCTTCTGAAAAAGTTACTATTTTTATAAAGTGTTCTCTCCTGGCTACATTTTAGAGCGGGCGGTTATTAATTAAAAGCGAGATTAGTAAAATAAAAATTTTACCCTAAAATAACAAATTCACTAAAAGTCCAAAACTTTTAATGAAATCTGTTTTTTAGAGTTCCGTACACCAAAGTGTAAAGCCACCCTATTATTTTCGCTACGCTGTCCGTCTGTCTGTCTGTCTGTCTGTCTGTCACAGGCTGTTTTCTCGGCAACCGTACCTGAAATTTTCACAGAATATGTAGAGCTTTGACCGCTACTACAATAAATATATGAATGCTAAAAATTAAAGGGTGTTCTAAAGCGAGCAACGAAAAATGTGCAGAAACTTTAAATTTTCAAAGTTAGTGTTAATTTGTGTAGTCTATAGAATAGAGTACAGATATTAACGCCAATATTTTAAGCAATACAAATTAAAGGGTGTTCTATCAGTTAATGTAATTTTAATATGTAATTTAGACAATCACAGAATATGTAAAACTTTGGCTGCTACATGACAGCTAAAAATTAACGGGTATTCTAAAGCGATCAGCTAAAAATATTGAAATACTAATGTAATATGCAGACACTTATATATAGACACTTTAAGTTTTCAAAGTTAGTGTTAATTGGTGTAGTCTGTAGAATAGACTCCACCAATTAACACTGATATTTAAAACAATAAAAATTAAAGGGTGTTCTATCAATTAATGTAATTTTACTATGTAATTTAGACAATATGCTGTATCTTAGAGACCGTACGAGGTAAAAGAGGTAAATTTTCTAAAACGGTAAAACTAAAAAATTTCAAAATTGATAAAAGGCCAAAACGAAAAACTCCTAAATAAGAAAAGCGCTTAAAGGAAAAATGCATCAAAATTAAAACAATCTCTTAAACGCAATATATCACTAAAACTAAAAAGATCGCCAATAAAACTAAAAAACGCCAAAACCGAAAAAAGACGTCAAAATGAAAAAAAGCACTACAACAAAAAAATCGCTAAAACTAAAAAATCATCAACTAAAAAATCGCCAAAAATGAAAAAAATCACCAAAACGAAAAAAGCGGCAAAACAAAAAAAAGCGCTTAAACAAAAAAAAAAACCCAAAAACAAAAAAAAAATCGCCAACAAGAAAAATAAAAGTAAAAAAAAATCGCTGAAACTAAAAAAATCACAAAAACCGAAAAAATCCCCAAAACCGAAAAAAGCGTTAAAACTAAAATAAATCGGTAAAACTAAAAATATTGCCAAAAGCAAAAAAAAAATGTTAAAACAAAAAAAAATAAAAATAAAATGTTAAAGCAAAAAAAAAAACGCTAAAACTAAAATAATCAAAAAAAAAAATTGCAAAAAACCAAAAATCGCCAAAAAAAAAAGAAAAAAATCGCCAGAACTAAAAAAAATCGCTAAAACTAAAAAAATTATCAAAACCCGAAAAAACCAGAAGACCGAAAAAAGCGCCAAAACTGAAAAAATAATCGCCACAACTAAAACAAATCGCTAAAACTGAAAATATCGTTACAAAGTGAAAAAAAGTTAAAAAAACGAGAAAACCTAAAAATCGTCAGAAACTAACGAAAAAATCACAAACATTAAAATGCGCCAGAACAACAAAAAAAAATCGCCAAAAAACAACGAAAAAGAAACTTAAAAAATAAAAAACCAAAATTAGATAAAAAAGCACAACGAATAACAACCAAAGTCGCACTTTACCTAATTTATTTAATATTGACTTTTTCTGCTTGCTAAAAGAAGGTGTATAAAATTCGGCACAAACAAAGAAATATTTTCTATAAAATTTCATGTGTGTGTGTGTGTGTATGTGGTTAGTTACATAAGTATGTGTGGTAAAATACTGATGTAGTTTTATGAACGTTTGTAAGTATGTTAAAGTTTGTCGAAGTAGTATTTGTTAAATAAGTCATTATGTTTCAAATATGGGCAATGAAACTGATTATATGTATAACGATAAAGACAGATAAAAATTTAAATTAATTAATTTTTACAGTTGTGTTAACAATTAGGTATATAGCGTTACCTTAGGTACCAATTCATTTTTTTAAAATCGTGTTTTTTGCCTATTTCGGTAGATTAGAGAGAGGTTGGTTCATAAATCGAAATAGGAAAAAAAAACTCGATTAAGATAACGATATACAGAAAAAATTATCACTAAAAAAATTTTCAAACAAAAGTTTGTCTAAAAAAATTTTCATTTTCAGTGAAACTTTTTTTTAAATTTATTTTATTTTAATTTATTTTATTTTTTACAAACCACAATAACTTAGCTTTACTAACTGATTTTCAAATAAATTAAGTAAAGTGCGACTTTGGCTTGTACACGAAGTGTTCCGTAAGAATACAGATATGTATAAGCCTTTTCGTTTTTTGCCCCTTTTTTCATTTTGGCAGTTTTTTCGTTGTGCTTTTTTGTTTAATTTTAGAGTTTTTTATTTTTTCAAGTATTTTTCGTTGTTTTTGACGATTTTTTTGGTTTTTGGCGCTATTTTAATTTTCGTGATTTTTTCGTTTTTTTCTGGCTTTTTTTCGTTTTTGCAATTTTTTTTGTTTTTTTCAGACTTTTTTTAGTATTGTGATATTTTGGTTTTTGGCGTTTTTTTACGTTTTTTCACTTTTTGACGATATTTTTTGGTTTTAGCGATTTATTTAAATTGTGACGGTTTTTTTCAGTTTTGTCGCCTTTTTTCGGTTTTTGGGATTTTTTTCGGTTTTTGACACTATTTTTCGTTCTGGCGATTTTTTTCGTTTTTTGGCGATGTTTGGCTTTTTTAAATTTAGTTTTTGTTTTTTGCCGATCTATTTAGTTTTGGCATTTTTTGGTTTTAGCGTTTTTTCGTTTTTTGATGAAATTTTTAGTTTTAGCCCTTTTTTCGGCCCTTTTTTCGGTTTTTGCGCTTTTTTTAGTTTTGGTGATTTTTAAAATTTTTTTTTAATTTTTTGGTTTTTTGATGATATATTTAGTTGTAGTGCTTATTTTCGTTTTGACGACTTTTTTCGGTTTTTGGCGTTTATTTTAGTTTTTTTGGCGATATTTTAAGTTTTGGTGATATATTGCGTTTTAGCGATTTTTTTTAATTTCGGATTTTTTTAGTTTTAGCCTTTTTTTAAATATTAAGATTTTACCTCTTACGGTTGCGAAGATATAGCAAATTGTCTAAATTACATAGTCAAAATTACATTAACTGATAGAATACCCTTTAATTTTTATTGTTTTAAATATCGGTGTTAATTGGTGTAGTCTATTCTACAGACTACACCAATTAACACTAACTTTGAAAATTTAAAGTCTCTATATATAAGTGTCTGCATATGCATTAGTATTTGAACATTTTTCGTTGCTCGCTTTAGAACACCCTTTAATTTTTAACTGTCACATATTTGTTGTATTTACTTTATTCGCAGTCATATTCTAGTGATAGTATAATCATAATAAGCGATTATTATTGTCTTTAATACCCAATATTATGCTCACTACTGTCTCTAATGATAAAAACTGCTTTTCTTGTAATCGTATTGGTTTTGTTCATGTTTGAAAACCAACAGACATGTGTTAGAAACATGTCCTGTGTGTTTGTACATTTTACAATGTCTATATTTGTCTAACTGTAAATGCGTATAAAAAAATGTAAATACAAGTATGTACAATGTACATGTGTATGGTTAAATGTAAAAGTGCTTTTCCAAATGTGAATTAGTATAATAAAGCTGTATTGATTTTAAGTTCACACTTATGAATTTACAAGGTGCAAAAAACATTAACAAACAAATATAAATATAAAACACCTTTAAAATAGTTGATAAGAAAAAATAAGATCGAAACTAAGAAGAAAAAACTTGTAGCACACTTGAATCAGAATAATTTATGCAATTCTATGAAAAAGTTTAACTTTTTTCTCTGCTTTCCATTGGCACCTACATATAAGAAGTTCGAACTAGAATTTCCAGGTCTGTTATGTAAATTTGTTTTGGTATGAGGAACGCAAAAAAAGGCTATAAAAATAAATATGCCTGACTTTTTCTTGATATAAATAACTAAGCAAGAAATGTCTTTATAGGGGGGAAAGCAGGGAGCATTCAAAGATTTTTGGCATATTTTAACACGTTTTTTTACTTTTCCTTAAGTATTGACTTTTCAGTTAAATAAATCTTATTTTAATGGCGTTTTATTTCTTCCTTTTTCTATTTCTACTTTTTTCTATTATTTTAGTAAACTAAAACATTTTTATATATTTGTTTTCTTCTCTTGCAGAATCTCCTATGCAAATATTTTACAAGGGTAAAGGTGTTTTCCTCACTGGTGGTACCGGATTTTTTGGTAAAAGTAAGTTGCAAGAGATTTAAGAAGAATTTGTTGGAGTAACTAATAAACTATGGATAGACTGTAACAAAACTGCGGCTAGGCTCTGGACAAATTGTGGTTTGACTATAACTAAATGGTGACTAGACTATTCCGAAAGTATGATAAACTGTGCCTAAATTTTGAGAACAGTCGAAATTTATAATTCTATGGATACGTTTTTCTTAATTCTTTTTATTTTTCTTTTAATTTGGGATTTGTCAAGGGGCTGCTCTACCTATTTCATCATAACTGGTGAAAGGGGTTGTCCAATCTTACTAAAAAAAATGAAAAATCTAAAAATAAAATTACCTTTAAATCATTATAGTTTTCTTTTTAACCGACTTCAAAAGAAAGGACAAAGGTTATCAATTCGTCATGTATTTTTTATGTATGTTCCTTCAAAACTCCCCCATGTAAGATGTGATTTCAGATTTTTTCTTTATTTTAAAGGATGTGCTTCCAGATTGGTCCCGTTGAAAAATGGGCATGCAATTTGTTCTAAATTTAACGTACAACAAATTAAGAGATTCCCGCTTTGGTGGCTCTTCAGATATGGGAAAAATAATATTGTATGGGAGGTACCCGTTTCCCCTCCTATACGTCCAAGAGTTTGTTAGAACTTTTACTTTGTTCTAAGAGCTACCCACATCCGATTTAGAGGCTTCACTTTTATAGATCTGAATATATAAAAAAATTAATAATTACTTTGAATGTGGGGTACCCCGCTCCCTTTTACCATACGTCCAAGATTTTATTGCAAAGTCTACTTTGTTCTAAGAACTACCCACATGAAACTTAAAGAGCCTCACTCTTATAGTTCTGAAGATATAGGAAAATTACTAATTACTTTGTGAGGGTGGTACCCGTTTGCCCCCTCCTATACATTCAAGATATTGTAGGAACTTTTATTTTGTTCTAAGAGCTACCGACATCAAATTGAGAGAGCTTCATTATTATAATTCTCAGATATGGGAAAATTAATAATTACTTTGTATGGGAGGTACCCATCACCCCTCCCCCTCTACTAAATATGCAAGATTTTGTTGGAACTTTTACTTTGTTCTAAGAGCTGCCCACATCAAATTTATAGAGGCTCTCTGTTATAGATCTGAAGATATAGGAAATTTAATAGCTACTTTGTATGGGGGTAACCGTTGCCCACCTCCTATACGTTCAAGATATTGTAGGAACTTTTACTTTGTTCTAAGAGCTAGCCACATCAAATTGAAAGAGCTTAATTGTTATAATTCTGAAGATATGGGAAAATTAGTAATTACTTTGTTTGGGAGGTACCCATCACCCCTCCCCCTCTACTATATATGCAAGATTTTGTTGGAACTTTTACTTTGTTCTAAGAGCTGCCCACATCAAATTTATAGAGCCTCACTGTTATAGATCTGAAGATATAGGAAATTTAATAGCTACTTTGTATGGGGAGTACCCGTTGCCCACCTCCTATACGTTCAAGATATTGTAGAAACTTTTTTGTTCTAAGAGCTACCCACATCAAATTGAGAGAGCTTAATTGTTATAATTCTGAAGATATGGGAAAATTAATAATTACTTTGCATGGGCGGTACCCCACTTCCCTCTAATATACATGCAAGATTTTGTTGGAATTTTTACTTTGTTCTAAGGGCTGCCCTCATCAAAATTTATACTGCGTCTCTGTTATAGCTCTGAAGATATAGGAAAAATAGTAATTACTTTGTATGGGGGGGGGGGGGGGGTACCCGTTTGCCCCTCCTATTCAACCAAGATTTTTTTTTGGCAATTTTACTTTGTTCTAAGAGCTACCCCCATCAAATTTATAAAAATTATTAATTACTTTGTATTGGGGGGTTACTCGTCTACCCGACCAATTCCTCCAAAATGTTTAATGATTTTTTCCTTTAATCTAAGGATGACCCACGTCAATTTAGCAAAATCCAAGTTAAATCACAATAGTCCTGAGCAAAATTAGTGGTTACATTTTTTTGGGCAAATATTTGCCAAGTGTATCCGTACCTTTAGCCAATTTATATACAGGGCTATTTTGCTAATGCAAACATTTTTTTTTAATAAATAATTTCACAAGACAAATATTTTAAAGTCTTCTCTAAATTTCAGTTATTATTGAAAAACTTCTACGCGTAACCGATGTAGGGCAAATATATTTACTGATACGCACCAAAAAAGGCAAAGATGTTCAATCGCGATTGGATGAACTGTTCAGTGATCCAGTAAGTATATCTTACATACTATAAAATATATAGGTACATTTTACTTAGTTCCCTCACTTTTAATGCTTAAAGGTGTTTGAGCGTTTGAAAAAGATTAATCCTCGATATCGTGAAAAAATCACTCTCATCTCCGGAGATATATCACAGCCGGGTTTGGGTATCTCCACTGAAGATCGTGAACTCATAAAAGATAATGTGAATATAGTTATTCATGGTGCGGCCACTGTACGTTTCGATGAAAAACTTAAAATGGCCATTGCAATAAATGTTAGCGGGACAAAGGAAATATTAAAATTGGCCAAGGAAATTGTTCACCTCAAGGCTGTGGTGCATGTTTCTACCGCCTTTGCCCATTGTAATCGCCGCTATATACAAGAGAGATTCTATAATTCACCTTTGTCAGGTGATAATGCCTGCAAATTGGGTGAGTGTCTGGATGAGCAGACCTTAAATGTGCTGACACCCACAATAATCAAGGACTATCCCAATACATACACATTTACAAAAGTATTGGCTGAGGATATTGTACAAAATTATGCGGGTAATTTGCCGGTGACTATATTTCGTCCAGGAATAGGTAAGAAGAGAGGAACTTTTTTTTTAAATTACACTGTACAGCAATTTCGAATTTTTTCCAAAATTACGGGGTTTTGGCAATGGATTCTGGTATAGGAGATAAAAACAAATTATATGTGTGTCGGCGTTTTGAAAGATCACGTCGCAATTTTATTTTAAGGTGAGTGGGATGGCGAGGGGTTAAAGTTTCCGTCTTTTGGCCTGTTCGTGTAGTATAACGGTATATGAAACTATGTGCTCTTTACATCTGACGTGTAGAGTGTGTTGATCAACTTTGTAGAAAATATTAGGGCAAATATTTTTATGGAACATATTAACCCTCTAACTCCGCTGCATAATGGTAAATTTTGGCTTTATTTAAAAAAATCGTAAAAACACCCATAAGAAGGGGAAGGGCAGCAATAAAATATTCTACAAAAATTTTGGTCATAAAATTTTACTCAAGATCTTCAAAGACAATCAAGCTCTAGACCCAACTTATACGCCAGAAATCATTGAAAACTTAAGCTATGTTTAAGGTTTAATTTCATAATTATTCAGAATTAGTACTCGACATAGGAGATCTTGTAAGTCTTACGTTTAAGGTATAAGATATGTTCGTCATTTTTAGAATACCACGAGAAAATTTTTTTTGGAATATTTTAACCCTGTAACTCTTTGATGTATGGGTATTTTTGTACATTTTTTAAAATAGGGGCAAAAAACTCCCCTTTAGTGGCGAAGTAGCTGACAAAAATTTTTTACAAAAATGTTTCTCGTGCCCTTGTACATAAAAGTGTTGAACACATCTTATACCTAAAACGTAAGGCTTAAAAGATTTCCTACACTCTAAAAAATTACTTAAAATTTACGATCATATATTGTCTAAATTTGTGTTGAAAATTTCTCCTTGTCTAAAATTACATCGATTTTGTAATTATTTTATTAAAGAACGAAAAACTTCAAATCGCTTTTTTTAGTAAAAACATTTTGTTCAAAAATAATGCGTGTGTAATTTTAGGTCGATAATAATCTGTAAAGTTTTGCCGACTATTATCGACCTAATTTTCAACAAAATTGTTTTAGAGTGTATGTCGAGTACTAATTGTGAATAATTATGAAATTAACCCTTAAACATAGTTTAACTTTTCAATGATTTCTGGCGTACAAGTTGAGTCTAGAGCTTGGTTGTCTTTGGACAGCTATAGTAACATTTTTTTCCAAAATTGTTTGTAGAACATTTTATCACCGCTTTCTCCCTGCTTAGGGGTGATTTTTTACGATTTTTTTAGAATAGAGCCGAAATTTACGGCTATGTGGGGAAGTTAGAGGGTTAATATGTCCCACAAAAATATTTGCCATAATTAATATGATTATTTCGAAAGTATTTTGCTTTGTGAATCTAAATTGATTATTAGGCTAAGGTTCGTAACGTAATATTCAGAAAGAATTGGGCATGATTAATATTCCAAGGAACAAGGGAAAATTAAACATCAACTTAATATTTCAACGTACACAGCAGAACAGAGTAGCGCCACTTTCGGAAGCCGCTACACTTCCATCGTCAGTACTCACGTGTATTTGCTTATCACCACTTGTCAGGTGGCTCTGTTGAATGTGATTTTAATTCTTTTATATACAAATTTTTCGTGAAAATTAAATACGAGAATTAAATCACTCTCAAGCTGATATTAAAGTGCACTTTCCCAGCATTGCCATCGGTTTGCCATAATGTTTTCTACACAGTTGCTGAACATACCCTACACCTCATATGTAAGGAACACATAGTTTCATATACCGATATGCTGCACGAACAGGCCCAAGATGGGCAGCTGCTACTCCCTAAAAAAATTTCTGATTTGATCTTTCAAAACGCCGATACACGTGTATTTTTTATGCCTTCTCTACCGGAATCCATTGTCAGAATCCCCTAATTGGTTGTTTGTTATACTGTGCTATTAAAGTTTTTGGTAAATAAAATATTTTGCTTTGTAGTTATCACCACCTACCGAGAACCCATTACCGGCTGGATAGACAATATGTATGGTCCTTGTGGCATGATTGTGGGTGTAGGTTCGGGCGTTTTGCGTGTCTTTAGCGGCCATGTGGACAACAAAGCTCATTTAGTGCCCGTGGATTTGTGTGTTAATGCCCTGTTGACTAGTGCCTGGGATATAGCGAGAAATACGTATGTGCTTTATTTCATTTTTTTGCAGTGTTTTTTTTTTTTAATTTTGCTTTGTTATCACTTGTTTGTGGCATGCCACAAACATATTCCTCCTTTGCAATTGATATAAAGTATATTTATTTAATGCTAATGCTATGCTTGTTATTTTACAGTTATGACAATCCTCCCATTTATAATTATGTACCGGATGCCAACAATATGTCAACATGGCGTGAATATATTACCTTCGGCATTGAGTATGGAAAAAACTTGCCTTTACGCAAATCGATTTGGTATCCACGTTTTACGATTGTGCCCACAAAATTTCAATTTTATATATTGGCATTTTTCTATCATACATTACCCGCCCTCTTCATGGACATGTTAATGCTGGTGATTGGCAAAAAACCCAGGTAAAGTAGATGATAATGCCACCAGCAAAGTCATTTATACGATCCGTAGACATTGAAACCAAAAATACAATGTGACACGTACATAGCTACGCTCTATAGATACAGGAAATAAAGACACACACACACACACACACATGCTCATGATGGCATGCATTTGCTCACGCATACAAGCACAAACTTGTTTACACTAGAGATTTAAATTCGTGTGATGGAAAATTTCGTTAAAGGGAATCAATCAATCAGGGTGTAATATAAAAAAAGGGAATGTACTCAAAATGACAAACAGATAAATTATGGTTATGAAAAAAAAAGAAATATTTCCACTAACTAAATGGAAAAATAAAAGAACAGTCTTGAATTTGTGAAACTAATTTTTTTAAGCGAACCATAGAGAAGAAAACTGCTACTGACAGATAACACAGAGCAACAGTGATTTTTTTGCAAGAGATTTTTATTAGTCCATTGTTATGCACATTAAACACATTCACAACAGCAGGCTACCGACTACACAAAATGTCAAAAATAGAATACATGTGTGTATATGAAAATGATTAATTTCACGGCTACACGACTACGCAACTACAGGTTGTTGTCCATGCTACGTTTGTCGTGTAGTCAAATTAAACTAATTTCGATTTTTGTTGGCTACAAAACAAAAACAGTGTTGACAATATAACAAAATATGTAAAGCAAATTAGTGCTTAGAAATACTTTTTATTGTAAAATAAAAAGGAAAATTAAAAATTTTATATGTTACAATATATTTGTATCTAGTTTATAAATAATTAAATTTATATTAGCTTTGTTCATTTACTTTCCTATTAATTCCTATTAATTGCAATTAAATTGCTGTCCTAAAACTTTTAAAATCATCTAATCAATTAAGTAGATTGATTTCAATCTTTGGAAAATTACCATTTATCACATGCATGTGTGTGTGTTGTTAATATAAACACAAAACAGCTGTTTGAAAAATTCTTAAAAGTAAAAATTTTACTATTACGAATTTGCAAAAATTTTTTTGTCTCTCAATTTATTGCTCTCTTTTGGTGCTCTCTGCTATAAAGTTTTTGGAGTTAATGAACACTTTCTTGCTATCAACAATTGTTACAAAATGTTAACAATTTTCAGTAAATGAACACACCTATTGTTATACATATGTCAAAATAAATAATTGTATTTCTATAATATTGAGTGAAGTTCATGTACATGGCTGGAATCATGTATGTTTTTCGGCTTAAGTCTCGCTTATGTACTTTTTCACGATCATACTCGAAGTTAATTTCTATTTTTGTGGGCGACAATGAACAAATCAGTGCTGCCAACATCATAAGAAATATGAAATAAGTCAAGAATACCAACATTGTTAAAAATAAAAATAAAATTTTGCGGCAATAGCATTTTTTAACCTAAAAATTTTAGTATTTTTTTTCGGCGCCCACTCTTGTTTCCGGAGTTACGGGGCTCAAAACTTTAATTTTTTATTAATCATAGTTCCTACAATATAGAACAGATATAAACGATATAGGTATCATTACAAAGAGCTCTGAAATAGCTCTGCACTGGTGTACAACATTTTTAAATCCATTAATCCCTTGCGAGCAAAATGGAATTTAAGATATTTTTTATATGACTTTTCTCGTTAAAACATTGTTATCTTAAAAACTGACCGATACAACGGCACTTAGTCATGTATTTAGTTTAATATAGAACTTTCCATGCTTTAATTTAATGTGTAATTGGAAGCTGTCGTCGATGTAATTCGTAAGTTATGGCACTATAAAAATGAGATTTTAAAAATAAGTTAACTCATAAACTCATTTTCACAGAAAAAATTATGATAGCTTTTTTTTAAACAAAAATGTTTCTGAAACTGATTTGAAATCTTTATTATTGTCTCTATTTTGTTTGATAAATAATTTTGTTTGACTTATTATTCCATTTCATTTTGCTACCGCCAATGTTGGCAACCTGATAAAATTATGAAATTCTTTAATTTATTTTTTAAAGTTCTGTAAAATATTTTTTGATTGAAACAATTTGTTTATTGAAAAAAAAACGGAATTTATTTTCAAACAAATTATTAAAAATTTTTGCATTTGAATTTACAAATTTCTTTATAGGATCTAAATTGAACAAATTTACATTTGATTCAGGGAATTTGGTGTTTGAAGTGAAAAAATAATTTTTTCTGTGTTTCAAAGTACCATAACTTACGTATTTCATTGGTGACAGGTTTCAAAAATACACCAAATAAAAGAATGGAAAATTCTCTATAAAAGTGGATACATGGTTATGTATCGTTGTATCGACTAGTTTTTAAGATAACGGTGATTCTGCGTGAAAAGTAAGATATCAAAATTTTAAAGTTGCATTTCACACGCAACCCAGTAAAAAAGTTGCTTCCAATAAAGCAGGTTTCTACTATTCTGGAATAAAAGTAACGCTGACAAACCTGCTGATATCGCTACTGATTTTTGTATGGCGAGTTCCCGGATTGGAGTACTACATTTTTGCTCACAAAAGCGCTTTTGAAGCGCTGAAAATCATCAAAATTTTCAGCACTAGAACTGAAAATATATAAAAAAAATAATTCGATGTGGATTGGCGTCGTTAACGCCATTTTGAATTTTTCTTAATTCGTTACTTTATTTATTTTTATTAATTTCATATTTTTACTCAATGTTTGTTATTTTAACTACAACTAGTATCGAACTAAGAACCTTCAGGTTTGAAGTGCAACGTACCAATCACTCGACCAAAAGCACTGTTGCAAAACGGCACCAAGAAACTCAAATAAACTTACTCTTCATTCTCGCTTAAAAACCTGCTTTGGATCAGCACCATAAAATCAGCTTTTTTGTATAGCTTGTATACGAAGCTTTTGTATAAGTAAAAAGCAAATACTTTTCTCACTTCAAAACTTACATTGTTGTGACGCTATGAGATCAGCCTCTGAACAAGATCATATTTTAGAGCAAATTATGAAGCGCTTTATTTCTTTAGTGCTTCAAAAAATATGAAAATTTTTTACTGGCAATGGATTAAAAGTCGAAGTGAATCGAAAGAAATTGTATTATTTTGGCTTGAGTTCATTTTTAATCTAATTTTTCAACTAAATTATATTTAGAGAAAAATGTGAAGCATGTAGGAAAAGAAAAATTTGACTATGCGGAGAGCTGAACTAACATGTTTACCGTTTAGACCAGTCGACCAAAGTCAGCAGTTTTCAGTCAAGTTGTTGAATATCATTTATCTCCGAATCGCACGCCAACTCAAGGGATTTAATTTATACAGTTCGACTAAAATTCATAACTTAATTGTCAAAAAAAATATAAATATAAAAAAATATTGACATGGCTGGGATACGAACCCGCGCTCTTCAAACCTTAAATCATGCTCTCTACAGCTGAGCCATATCGCAGTTATTTAATAAGATAAAACTTGTTTTACAGTACTTAGCCCTGGATAATATGTCAATGTGAGGATTTAATTGCCTTTTGCATGCCATTTCCGCAGGATAATTAATCCAATATTTTTTATATGTCGCATGAGTTTTTCATTTACTATGGCCTTAAGAATGGATTCAAAGAAACTAGCTCTTAAGAAATCATGAAAACACTATTTCATCTTACAGGCATTCATTTATTTTTTGCTGGATAGCTGTAAAAATACCGAGGCTAAAAAACATATACCTCTATTTGTTTTTTGAAATCCTTCAAAATGGTCTTTTTTACAAGGTCTTTTCAGGCCAGGTCTTCTTCCAGAAGAAACGATAGGAAGGATTTTCCCGCTATGACAAAATGTGTAAAAAGGATATGAAGCTAGAATGGAGTATTTGTTCATCCAAAAGATGCCTTTTATAAGGCATCTATAACGCATCTTTTTACCGCTGGGTACTGGTATTTAATAGATATTGTATTTGTATCTAGAATGTGTGTATATCTAGAATGTGTGTACGTGCTTTCATACTTTTTATCATGCAAATAAATTTTTATTAACCCACTTTTACTCGTACATTTAATATTGTTCTTTTTGTTGTTGTTGCTGTTATTTTTAAGGCTCTTGTAGGCTTGATTTCTTGTTCCATTCAATATTGTTGTTGTTATTATTGTTGTTGATTTTTATGCCGCTTTCTGTTGTCTACATTTTTCAGTTTTTTTTTGGTTTTTGTCATTTTTAGAATGTTAAAAATTTATCGGAAAATCCACAAATTCTGCTCGCTGATGGAATATTTTTCAGCAAATGATTTCAAATTTGACAATGACAATGTGCGAGCACTCTCCGGTAAATTGGAATCAACGGATAAACAATTGTTTGCCTTCGATATGCGCAATCTAAACTGGACGGAATTGTTTCAATTGAGTTTGGTGGGTGTACGTCAGTATGTGGTTAAGGATGATCCCAGCACAATACCAGAATCAGTGAAACGACATGAACGGTATGTTTTTTGTTAAAACCATATTGATGGCGGCAATGACGATACCTGCCTGCTATAATTTTTGTTTTTTTTTTTTGGAAAATTTTTTTTATATATTTTTTTTTCGTTTTTCTTTTTGCAGCTTAAAGATTTTGCACTACACCACGCTGTTTGTGGTCTACACCCTGGCGTTAGTGCTGCTTTATCAAGTATTTAAATTTTTATTTTGGTAAAAGTGTTGTGGAGTATATTTGAAAACACACCTTTTTATTTGCTCTATAAGTCTGTGTCTGTGGAAGTGTTAAATGGATGATTGTACGTACGAGTAATTCTGATTTATTTTTATATATATTTTTTTTTGTATAGTAAATATTAAATTTTGTATGTTGTACTTATTTACCAAAAGTTATTTTTAGTTTATTAAAGTTTTAATATGAAAATTACGTTTTTATGAATTTTGAAAAAGGGATGGATATTCACTCTTTATTATAGTTTACATTTTTAGTTCTTGTCATTTGTGAAATCCTCATTTTCTTTAGTTTTAATAATAATGTGTTTCCAAATTTTATGTTATACTTTTAGCTATTTCGTCTTATTTTATATTTTATAAAGATACTTTTTTTACTTTTAAATATTATTTAAGGAATAAATTTTGTATCATGGGTAAAGTCAAATAAAATTTTTAATAAAAATTGCTATAAAAAATGTAATCATGACCGTGTTTGAATTAAGGTATTTAATAAGGATGCAGCGATAGTCCTTGCTGTCGGTACGATATTCTCTCTAAAACATTACTTCAAATTTACGATTTACATATTTAGTCCAAGTGTATAAAATATAACTTAAAGTATAATACGGCTATGGCTGAATGGTAGATACGTCAGACTATCAGTCAGGAGGTCGCGGCTCAAACCTGAACGCAGCCAATCGCTTTTTTTTGTAAAAACAGTTTGTTTAAAAATAATGCGTGTGTAATTTTAGGTCGATAATAATCGGTAAAGTGTAGCGGAGTATTATCGACCTAATTTTCAACAAAAGTATTTTAGAGTGTTGATATTCAAAACAAAATATCGACGATACTGAGCTAGATAGTCTCTAAGATGTGATAGAACACAGCTGATAACTAAAATAACTATTGATTGGGTATATGACGTCACATAGTGGTTCCAATTGGAGTCTTAAAGCCTCCTCTATGAAAGAATCATAGAGGAGGCTTTAAGACTGTTAAACTTTGGACCACCCCTTTAAAACACACAGTGAGCTACTACTGCGTATCACAGTGAACTACTACGGGCATGAAAAATACGGTTGGCTTCATAACTTTTGCAAATTATATTTGATTTTAATATCATGTCATGTCATGACATGTCGTATTATGTCATGTCGTATCATGTCTTGTCATGTCATGTCATGCCATCCAATTATATAAAAATTTTTTATAGAAAATGTGTTTGGAGTCCGAATAATTGTTTTTTACATAAACTTTTTTCAAAGTCTAAATGATTTATTTATAGACAATTTGCTTGGCGGCTCAGCACATTTTTTATTGAAAATTATTTCGTAGTCTTTGCAATTTTTGAATACAAAGTTTTTATAGAAAAATATATTTGATCCTTGTTTTAGAGCACTGAAACCAAAACTTTCAATAGACTGTTCGCATTGGTATTGGTAGTTTCATCTACACACAGAAAACTTTCAATGTAAAATCGTCAAAAACCAGGGGGCTAATTATGACATTCGATATCGTTCGAAATTTGTATTTAAATTGTATTGAAATTTCGATCGATATCGACTGTGGTAATTTGCCCCCAGGTTAATTTAACCTTTTTAGGGTTCCGTATACCAATAGTGTAAAGGAGCCCTATTGTTTTCGCTATGCTGTCCGTCTGTCCGTCTGTCTGTCTGTCTGTCTGTCGGTCTGTCTGTCTGTCTGTCCGCCTGTCTGTCACAGGCTGTTTTCTCGGGAACCGTAAGATCTACGGATATGAAATTTTCACAGAATATGTAAAACTTTGGCCGCTACAACATCAAATATATGACAGTTAACCATTAAAGGGTGTTCTAAAGCGATCAGCGAAACATGTTTAAATACTAAAGTAATATACAGTCACTTATTTATAGACACTTTTAATTTTCAAAGTTAGTGTTAATTGGTGTAGTCTGTAGAATAGACTACACCAATTAACACTGATATTTAAAACAATAAAAATGAAAGGGTATTCTATCAGTTAATGTCATTTTGACTATTTAATTTAGACAATTTGCTGTAAGAGGCAAATAATTGAAATTAAAAAAACGCTAAAATTAAAAAAAACCAAAATTAAAAAATGTCAAACGAAAAATCGCCTAAATGAAAAAAACGCTTAAAGAAAAAAGGAACCAAAATAAAACAAATCGCTAAAACGCAAAAAACCACCAAAACTAAAAAGATCACCGAAAAATTAAAAAAAGTCAAGAACCGAAAAAATTCAAAACGAAAAATAGCACTAAAACCTAAAAAACCGCCAAAACTAAAAATATCAAAAAATTAAAAAAATCGCCAAAAACGGAAAAAATCCAACAAAACGAAAAACAAGCCAAAACAAAAATAAAAAGCGCTGAAACAAAAAATAAAATAGTCGCCAAAAACCGAAAAGTATCAAAACTAAAAAAGTCGCTAAAACTAAAAAAATCACCCAAAACCGAAAAGAGTCCCCAAAACCGAAAAAAGCGCTAAAAGTAAAGAAAAGCGCTAAAGCTTATATAGATCGCTAAAACTAAAAATATCGTCAAAAAGCGAAAAATAACGTTAAAACAAAAAAAAAAAAATTAAAAAATCGGCAAAGAAACAAAAAAAAATTTAAAACGAAAAACCGCAAAAAAACGAACAAAAATCGAAACCAGAAAAAATAACATGAAAAAACCACCAAAACCAAAAAATTTCCAAGCCAATGAAATAAACTTAAAAAAGAAAAAAACTAAAATTAAACAAAAAATTAAAATAAAAAAATTGCCAAAATGAAAAAAGGGCAAAAACGAAAAAGGGATATATTTGTATTCGTACGGTACCCTTCGTGTGCGAGCAAAAGTCGCACTTCACTGAATTCGGTAGTGATTTCATATGTTTTATGATTTAAAATAATTTTGATAGCACATTTTTTTCTTTTGAAATAACTATATTTCATGTTGATTTTATATTCCAGTTTAGTTAAATCGAAATGAAGTTGGCAATGAAGTAATACAAAGAATCATGTTGAACCAAAGTTATTTCGAGTAGAAACAACGTGAATTTGATATTAGAACAACATGGAAAGTCATGTTGAATCAAAGTTACTTCCAGTTGAAACAACGTGAATTTGATATTGGAACAACACGATGCTTCATGTTGAATTAAAGTTACATAAAGTTGAAAAAACATGATTAATGTAGCTATTTTATTAAGTATTTTACTTACGTGATGTGTATTAGCATAGGCATCAGGAATCTTTGTGTTGTAGTTGGCTGCCCCTGCCAAGATTTGAACTCGTGCCACGCGCTTCAAACTTAACTTTACACTAAATAAATACTATGGTATATGGAATGAATTTAATTTCAATTCAACATGACTTAAATAATTATTTCACATAAAACTTATTTCAAATTAAAGTTATAGTCATGTTGATTCAAAGTGGTTTTAACAGTGAAAAATGTTAAATCAAAGAGATTTAAGGTAAGATGAATAATTTTCCGTTTAAAATTGATATAAAACAATGGCAATTTTAAGCCAGCAGCAGCATATTTTCGCTGTTAAATCGATGTTTGTCGGCTATTTGTGGGCTTTATAAGAATAGACAGCAACAAGACAACAGCAAGTGACACAGCTGAGCACAACAGTGTATTGTAGCACATTTAAACAAGAAATTATATCTTGTAAATTTAATATAGTTTCCAATCAAAATTGCGTCATGTTGATTTTACATTTATTTTCTTTTTCTGTGTGTATTGCCACGTTATCATCGACCACATCTCAGGCAAGTTCAGCACTGGGCAAAGGAGTTTATTTCCAAATTCCTTGGTTTCTGTTTTTACACTATATCTACAAAAATAACTGTTACTAGAAGGAAATATTCCTGCTTTGCGGCGTAAAATAAATGTATTTAAAATTTGAATTCATCTCTACATAAATCAAAATTTTTATTAAAACGTTTGCAATCAAAATCAAAATCGTTTCAGCAAAGTATTAATCAAAAATTTTAAAAATTTCTCAAGTTCAATTAGATTAAAAGAATATTTAGATATTAAGCTCCCTTAGGGCCACGTCCAAGGATTAAAAAAATAAATATCGTATGTATATGACACGAAAAAAATAGAAAATATGATCAAATACTAAAAAAATATCTAAAATTTTGTTCAGTTTTGTTAATCGGTTAATCGAATAAAATTAACCGATTAAATCGTTATTTGAAAATAGTATATTTTTAATCAGTCGAACAGTTAATCGGGTAGTAATTAATCGTTTAACCGTTTAAATAATCTAAGTACGTGCACTGTGTGTGACATTCAGAGCCGATAGTGTATGTTAGGGTACCACTGTTTTAGACTATCGCTTTTGAACCTGACCAAACTTTCTCATTGATTTAATATTCAAAACAGCTTGACTACAATAATAATAATAAATGTTTAGGAAATTTTGTCTTCTATTTACTTAAACGTTTTCTATGTTTTCCCCTGTTGCCTGTTCTTTCTTTTATTTTTGTTACTGTCCAATTTATTTAATGTTTTAATTAAAATGTTTGACAAGTTTTCTCTTTAACTTTCAATTGATTTTCAATCTCTGCTAGAAAGTTCGTTTCTCTTTTGCTTTCTTCTGTTTTTAATTAATTATTTAAAGTTCTACAATTCATTTTTAGTTGATCAAAAACTGAATGGAGAAAATAAAAAACAAAACTTAATGAATTTTATAAACTGCTTAAAAAAAAGCCGAAATAGAAAAAAGAAGCAGAAAGACAGACAACCTCATAAAATTTCTCATATTTTTTATTTTTTACTACAATCAACTATGAAATGCACGGAACAAACGCACATGCGAAAACCACTATTAAAGTAAATAACTTTTCAAAATAGAATAGCACAATGGCGAAAATATACTTTTATAGGAAGGCGAGCTTATAATTGCTTAAATGGGAGGAAAATTGCCAGCCTAGATTTTGATAGTTTTTTTTTTGCTAATTGTTTGTGTGAGAATGAATCTTTGTTTAGTTTAAAATAATTTGCTAGAAAATCTTTAGCAAGTTTTTTTTATTAAAGGACTTTCTTTCATTTCAAAATTAGCTGGCTAAGTTGCAATAAAACTGCCCTCTTATACTATATTATATTGGCTTAGGAAGCAGAAAAAAGAACACTTGTAGTTTGATCATAAAAAAAGTTTAAAATAGAAAGTACTCCAACATATTTTTAGTACCATCCAACTCATACCCAACTTCTCAAAATGCACACAAAGAGATATGTATGACTTCCATAGTCATAATAATGTTGGCAAACAATCCTTGAGTTTCTAAAAAAATTTTTGTTGTTGTTGTTGTTGTTGCTGTTTTTGTTCTATAATAATTTCAAATCCCAAGTTTAACATTTTTCTGTTTGCCGCAATAGTAAAAATACAAGCTCACACAACCAAATAAAACTTCACACAAACACATTCACACACACACACACACACACACACACACACACACACACTACACAGTCACTGACAAAACTATTTAATACCGACAACGACCACAAGAAGTAACAAAAACTATAAAAAATAAGGCAACTAAATGAAATTGAAAGCTAAAAAGAGAACAAAAATATGAAAACAAACGAAAATTTCATGCACTTTATGAAGGTAAAAGAAGGAACTACCCTGCAGCTAAATGTACAACTAGTTACGTTTTGCGACAGTTATTATACTAGTTGTAGCGTTGCTAGTAAACAAAGGACTGTCATCTTACTAGTTTTAATGAGGCTAGTAACGATACTAGTCAAACAACTGCGTTTTAGAACAGTCATACAACTAGTTGTAATGATACTAGTAATTTAAATTATTTTTTAAACATTTACATATTTCCAGGTGTAAATACATAAAACAAAATTATAGCTCTAAATGTAATAAGTAGAAATTGGCTCAGTGGACAGAGTACATGCCTTGAAATATGAGGACTGTGTGTTCATACCCCGGTTGAGCCAAATGTTTTTTAATATTTGCAAAACTATAAATAAAGAAATTAGTAAGCGCACTAGTCTATAAAAACTAGTATTTCAACTAGTATATAACTATGTACAAATGAAATAGTTGGGCTCCTATGACAACCTAATGTTAAAATCGATAGTTCGATATATGCAAAAAGGATAGTTAGGCAACTAGTCTGAATAAAAAGCAACTAGTATATTTCAAACCACATACTAGTCATTTTGTCTGCAGGGTAGACATACACTAACACAGATACTCTAACTTATCTTATTACCAAAGCTTCAATCATTTATTCATAAAAATAGGCAATAAATACATGTATGTAAAGGTACACATACACACACACACACACGCATATACAATTCTATATTTCCATAGTTAAGCTACCAATACAGTGGTTGCAATTGAAAAAGGGTAATAAATCTATATTTTCGATCCGATTACAAAACAACATAGAAGACAGCATAAGCTTTAAGAATGTTAAAATTTGGACCACCATATTGAAGCATACGTTGAGCTACAGGGTGTCAAAATTAACTATCTCGGATATGAAAAACCTAGTCGATCTCATAACTTTTACAAATATTATCAGATTCTAATGAATTCCAACTTGGTGTAGAGTTCATAAATAAATAAAGAAAATACAGTTTATTTTATTAAAATATATTTAATAATTTCAAAGATATCTTTATATAGTAAAATGTATTTTCTTTATATATTAAAAAGTTTTGCATAAAAATTAAATTCATTGAAATCGGATAACAGTTGCAAAAGTTATAAGGCCGACAAGGCTTTTCATGCACCATGAAATCCACTTTGCTAACCTGTAACTCTTTATGTGTTTACACAGGATAGTTCAAATTTCATTTTTCTTAAAGCTTAAGCTCTTCCCTATCATTTTTCTATACATCGTTTTATAATCGGATCTCAAGTTTCAAAGATACAGACTTATTGCCGTTTTTTCCGCAATTGGAACTACTGTGCAACATATGGAAACCTTTTAACACCCTAGGCGGTAAGAAAGAACGTAAAATTCCTAACAATAGAGTGGAAGTCACGAAAAAATCATAGAGTTTAGCAACAGCAGAAACTATTTTATGTTGTAGGAATGTTATGGCATTAAATGAAAAAAATGCATAAATACAAAAGCTGTTTGGCAATCACTGCTCCTTGTTGATTGAAGTAATTCAAGCATCCGCCTTAAGTCACTTTCAGAAATTATGACTTCAAAATGCTTTCAATTAAAATTTTTGCGCATAAAGTGAACACGGAATGTTTGAGCATCAATAACACTATGCAACAGGAAAGTTCCAAGAAATCGGAAAAATAATTTTTTTTATGGTTTTGCCCATAAAATCCAAATTTGGTTTAAGGTTCATAAAAGGCTTTGGGAAACAAGTGAATAATCATGAAAGTTTCTGCAAGTGTTACTTGTTTTCAATTCAAGCTTTGGCATCTTGGAACATATGGGCAAAATAGTTCAAATTTGGAAGGGCTCATGGCCCAACATATTTTGAATCTGCCCACTGTGTAATAAAATTGAAATCTATTGTCTAGATTGTTATAGAAAACATCATCACAAAGGGACCAAAGGACCCAAGTAGGCCGGTTTTTAGAAACCGGCAGCCTGTTCAATCTAACCGATAGAAAACGGTAGAAAAAATTTCAGCTATGGGCATATTTTTACAAAAGATTTGTAGAAAATCCTTAAGCGAAAACAGCTAAACTTTTTTCTACTCCTGTTGAATTTTGTTCATATTAATTCGCAAATAAATATGTGTCTATTTTTTAAAACACAACTTTCCTTCTTAGTTTAACAAGCTTATAAAAAATTTGTGTACTAAAAGTATTATATCCTTAAGGTTTTGGCACTTTACTTAATTTAATTATTTCTCATCTCCTCGACGTGAAAGCACAAGTGTACAAAAATGAATTTGTTTCAAGTATTACACCATAAAATAACCTTAAAGTGACGACATATGAAAATAGTTTTTCATTTCTAACATATTCATGAATGCCATCCGCAACTTTTATTAGAGAAAAAGAAGCAAAATAACACAAAAATAACACAAAAACAAAAACAAGCCACAAAATAGTGTATAAATTTTGATACATAGAGACTGACAGGGTCGTAAAAATTGCCAACAAACAAAAAATAATAAACTCGCACATTTCACATAAAACACATAAAGTCACTCACTCACATACCTACACAATCCCACACACACAGACACACTCATACACACACTTGCTCACTCTGACTCATACATCTACATTAAACATAAAACAAATATCAACACATAAAAAATAAACAAAAATACAAACGAAAAAAAAAATACAATTTACATGTAACACAAACGGCGTAAATGGGAAAAATCTCTCAAATTAGATTTTCAAGCATAAAATGCACCTTTGGGAAAAATGCATATTAGTATAGTGTAAACACCAACATACACTCACTCACTCACACAGACACAATTTGCTCTACACATGTCAACACTTATACAAATGTCATAGAAGAAACAGTAATAACAACGACAGCAACAACATTCTCAAAAAAGAAATAATGTATGAAGAAAGTCCAACAATAACAAATTTTAACATTCAAACTGTTGTTGATGCTGATGGTGCTTTTACTGCAAATACTCATCACTATAATAGCAACAACAACAGCAGTAACACCATTAGAGTTACAGGCAATGTCATCAAGAACCCACACCAAAGCAGCAGCATCAACAATATTAATCATACGCATAACAGTGTGCAGCTGTATGAAAAAAAATTGGTACTCTTTTTTTGTACTAACATGAAATGAAAAATGTACTAAAATTATCTTTATAACATTAGTGTAAACACAGCTGTGTTGCAAAAACTGAATGTAAGTACTAAAATTTTATATTTCTTCTTAGGCCCAATTTTAGTACGAAGAAATTTTCGTACTAATAAACTTACTTAACGTTTTTAAACTCAGTTTTAGTACACAATTTTTTTTCGTACTAAACTTGATTTCCGTTTTTAATTTGAATTTTAGTACATATAATTTCTTTACTAACAGATAACTTTTGTACTAAAATTACCACTTTCCATATTAAATACACTTTATATATGAACATTTCTTTTAAGCACAAGAACTCAATCTTAGTACATACTTTACAACGACTTGAAGGTGGAACTGAAAATTTAATTCTGTCTAAAAAAATGTAAAAACTATGCTAAATGAAAACTGAATTGCAAAACTAAAACTAACTTTACGTTTTCAAGCTAAATTTTAGTACATACAATTTTCATAATAAATGTGATCCAAAGTTTGGCACTAAAGCTGTTTTTTTGCATTTAAATTTAATTATGTTGCTTAAAATTTTGAAGTGTACAAACTCATTTTCCAGATAGAGGAGAGATTTTAATAGTTAAATATGTACTAAATGATAGTACCATTTTTTTTCTAAAACCCAATACATATTCGTTTCTAATGTAAAATTTAGTACACAATTATTTAACGTATCAAATAAAAACTTTTTTGTACTAGAATAATCTTTCTATATATGTACATATGTATGTACTAAATGGGAGCTACATACATATCTGAAGTTTCAGTTCGAACTGAAGCAATAAAAAAATTACTAAATGAAAGTTAAATTTGTGCTCTTATGCTCAAGTTTCTTTCATAAGCTCAATTTTAGTACACACTATTTTTGTACTAAATGAAACTTAGGTTTTTCGTTCTAAAATAGTCTTATAACCTTTCAAATTATATAAGAGAAAATAATACTATATAGATAAAAAAATTATTGCAATAATAAGACCACAATTTTAGTACTAGCAGTCAATTTAACAACTTCGTTTGTTTCGTACAAAATTTTTTTGCACTAAAATTGTTTTGGGACTGAAGTTATCCCTTAAAACTTTGCTTGACAAAAATTTGTTTTAGTACTCAAGCTTACTGATATAACAAATATTTCTTAGTACTAATTGATACAATGATTATAAAAGTTTAAAATTTATACTAACGGGAGGGATATATGGGAAAATATGTATGTAATTTTATATAAAACAGAAAAAATTTTATTTAAGTTCCAAAGTTTAATTATTTAATTCATAGTACAAAACAATATTTTAGCCAAACGGAAACAAACTCTTTTGTACTAAAATAGTTTTTTCGGAATCAAAATAAGTTACTAAGCGAAAATTCCATTGGATTGTATGGACTCAATTTTAGTACTTTAATACAACTGCAAGATAAGGTGTGAATTTTAGTACAGAATGATGCAATGAAAAAGTTATACATGAAAATGTGAAAATAAATCGAATGACAGATAAAAGTGTGTTCTTAAAGTCAATATTCGTTTGAAAACTTAATTTTAGTACATATAATTTTTAATATTAAACGAAAACTAATTTGTACTAAGATGGTCTGTTAGACATTAAAATTCAATTCATGAACGAAATTACATGAAATTAAAAGCCAAATATTTTTTGCACTAAAAACTTTTTTGTACTAAAGATTTTTTTGTAGTAAAAAATTTTTTGAACTTATCATTTTCAATTCTATTTAAGGTAATAAAAGTGAATGAGAATACAAAACATTTTACTTTAGTGCTAAATAATGCAATTATTGAAATTTTAAGCGAGTGTAGTACATATTAAAAAAGATCTATTTTAATTTCACTTTAAAGATAGCCTTGATACAAAAAGTTAATCTTAGTTCTAAAACTTAATTTTCAACCTTAACTTATCTAATTTTAGTACACAATAATTTCCTTGGCAAACAAATACACAATTTTTTACTAAAGCTGCTTTTTTATACTTAAACTTCGTTTAAATATGAAAACTCAATTCAAGTATAATTTCTTAATTTTAAACATATGTTTGTAACTGTGCACTAAATGTTTATTGAAATAACAATTGCGCTAACACTAAATAAAAATGGAAACCAATTTATTTCGCTCTATTTGTCACAAGCTTAGTGATATCGGCTTTTTCTTCACTAGCACAAACAATTTTTTTTTGTGTTAGTGCTAATTTTTTCACTATCACTGTACTATAATCAATTGGTGTAAAATTTGAACCAACAATAAAAAACTTACATTTTAAACATACTCTCACTAAACTTTCAAAGGTTTTACCATCAATTTAGTGCAAAATTTCTTCGACGCAATGAAATTAGTGAAGAAAAAATTGCAATAAACTGAAGATTGCTTTTTTTAACTCAAATAATTTAATTTGAGTGCTAAATTTTTTAACATCATTATGACTAATGTTTAGTGAAGCTGCTAATTTTCAATTCACCATAAGCATTAATAAAATTAGTGCAATATTTTTGCTCTATTAACTAGGTACTAGTGGAAACTGCAAAATTAGTGCAATACCCCCATTTATGATTTTAGTACTTTAACTCGACTTAATAAATTTATTTTGTCAAAACGAAAATAAAGTTTTTATACTAAAACGGCTTATGGAGTACTTACATCAAATCAAACAAAAAAAAGAAGAATTTAGTGCTTAAAATTGATTTAAGTATAGTATTAAATTTTAGTACTAACTGATATAAGGGCTTTATAATAATATTCAAGCCAAAATAGTGTAAATTATGGACATAAATATATACTTTCTATTAATAAATCTATAGATAAGTTTCAAAAGTTTTTAGTGCAAAGCAAAAAAAAAGTACATTTGAATTTTTGGATGCTACAATTGCTATCTTTCATAATTCAATGATAAAATAATAGCAAAACAATAATACAAAACTATATGCATATAAGTTGAGCAATAAATACTATTGACATTATAAGATGAGATTTCTGTAAACATTTTTCCTCCTTCCTCTACTTCGGTTCTAAAACTCGTAAATACGAGGTAGTAAAAATGCGGCGGTACATTCATTATTATTATTTTTTTTATAATCAAAAGCAACAACAGCAATCATATTTCATTCTACTTTATATGGCTGCCATGAGAATTCTAAAGAGAATTTCGGTTATTTATTTAAGAGTTGTTGCTTTTTCCAAAACATACACATAAACATTCATACATGAACGTATGTATGTCCTAAATATATTATATGTATTCGTGTGCATGCTTAAGCATGCATGTATGCTTAAGCCTGCAAGGATGCCAGAGAGTGTGAGCATGAATGAGTCAGTGAGTGAGTGTGTGAGTGAGTGTCTGATGGTTGTTATTGGGACTATGAAAGAGAATTGTTACGTTAATTTAATTTGTGCATTCATTTAAATTGTATCATTGCACTTGGTAGAGTCGTTATATTTAATTATATTTGTCAGATTGCGAGAAGCATGCTTCTGTTACTCGACTGATGAATAACAATTTTTCTTCCTCTTCTATTTTTATGTATTTTTTTTATATTTTTTATTGTACACAACTTTATTTTGTGTTGTGCTTAAATCTTTTGCTTTAAGATAGAGTATCTATGATGGTATAGAAAAAGTTTTAAGTACATATATGATTTTTTAAGGAGTTATGAGTTAAAGGATTATAAGATTTTTTATTTATTCATGTGTGTTTTGCAAGGTAATATTATGTACCAGTGATTTTAAATTTAAAATCAGACTAAATTGAATGTGAAGGCTTTCGGAAAAGAAGTACTCATGGCACTAAAATTTTGTTTAAGCCATACCAAAGCTTTTTAGTACAAAATTTTATATATTAACTTGGACTATATTTTTTGTGCATCCATCTACTTCTAAAAAATACTAATTCAAAAACTAAATGAAACAGGGTGCTGCTTACTTTGGTAGTAAACTAATTTTTGTTAGCTGTGGGTAAAATTTATATTTATAAATGTATTTTATGTATTTTAAAAGAATACTCTATTTTACTCCAAGGATTTTATTTTTAGTAAAATTTTAAATTCTATTTAATTACGGCAATTAGTACTTGCACTAAATTTAGTTGCTAAAGCTCAATTCTAATATACACCTGCAATCCACTTTAGTAGTAAAGCTTAATCTAAAAAGAAGAAATAAACTGTAATATAAGATGAAACACTAAAATCTAATATAATAATATATTGTTCCTAATAAAACTCTAATTTAGAATAAAATAAAATTTTCGCCAATAAAGTTCAACTTTAGTAGTTAAACTTATCTCAGTTATAAAAATACAATATAAGTACATGAAACCCAGTTTTAGTGCAAACAATTAAACACAATGAAGAAATTATTTCAGTATGTGTGTATAAACTTATACTATATGCATACATATCATATAAACTTTACTACTTAAGCAAAATATTAGTTCAAAACTCAGCTTTTATATAAAATTTTATATTAATTCAAAAATTTAATTAATCAGCAAAACGTTGATAATAGTTCCTTATTTCTGTTTTAGTGCTTCAAATTTTCTTTGCCGCAAAGGTCAATTTCGGTACTACGAGTAGTTCTTGAAAGTGACGAGTCTTACGGAAACCTAATTTGAATATTTAAGTGCTGTTTCTACAATACAAACAGTAAAGTTGAGTAGAAAATTTATATGAAAAGTGCTAAAATCAAGTCGACCGTCTGGATTGTAGAAACCACACTTTAAGTTTATTTTAGGAGTTAAATTAAATTCTATCAACAGCTTACGAATAAAGAAAGAAATAATAGACCATAATTAGTATATAACTCTAATTTTAGCACAAAAATTCAATTTTGACAAAAGATTATGAACATATTTAACTTTTAAGTGCCCTTGGCTGAAGTGGTTAACGCGTGGACTACGAAGCAAATGATTCCTCTCTCTCTCTTTCTCTCTCACTTCGCTATATACACTATTTCTTTCCGAAAGAAGTTAACACATTAATTATGTAACTGATAGGCATTAATTGCCTGAGTGTGTTACTTCTACAAATACAAAATAAAATAAAAAGTAAATTTAGGTAAATGTTTTTTAGTGGTACACAATTAAAGGGCATATGATAATTTTTCCATCGTCTTTCAATTTATGTATCAGTAAAGTTCTTTGTTAATTTTTGCTCCTAAAACTCATTTTAAGGAGAAAATCTATATTTTAGTACATAAACTCAATTTGTGCTCTTTAGGACCTTAGAACTCAGACAGAAATTAAAAAAAGTACAATTTTAGAACAAAAGCTCAATTTTATAACTTAAATTCAGACCTTTTGAATTTAGTTAAGTAATTTGTGAGTAGTCCCTTAAAAGTAAAATTTAGAATTAACAATAAAATAAATTTTTATACGAAAACCGGGTTTCAAAAAAAAAAAAAAAAAACAAAAATAGTTTGGTGGTTTAATAAAATTTTTAGTACTTAAATTAAATTTTGAAACAGAAATTCACATTTCGTACTTAAAAACAATTTTAAAAATTTATAGCATTAACTAAAACTAGATTTTAAAATAATATATATAAATTAAAAAACAAACGAAACAAATTTAGTGCACACTTATATTTTCAAATAAGATTTTGTATTTAGTACTAAAACAAAATTTAAAATTTTTTTGCTAATTATATATTAATAAATTAATTAAAATTTTAGTGCTGCCGCTTTGGTATATTCGCGTGATAGTTCTAGGAAATTATGGAGATTTTTGACCTAGTTTTTTGGGAATCCGGGGAAATTCTGGGACTTGAGGGCGATTTTTGTCCTAGTTTTTGGCAGTCCACGAAACTTCTAGAACTTTGGGAGAGCTTTTGTTAAATGAAGCAGTCTCGGCTAAACAGCAGGTGTCTCGGCTAAACTCTTGAGAAGTATCGCTTAAGTATTGCCTAAGTATGTTCTAGCCTATAATTGTTTTTTGTTGACGAATTATCTTCTTTTTCCATCTAGAGTTTGAAATTACTATCTTCGTTTACTTGGTGTCATCAAGGTAGGAACATTTTCGTTTTTAAATTCTCAGCCATGTCACATATGCCGTTCGGATTGGTTTTGATTCCGTAATTGTCATTCCGAAAAAGTACAGTTTTGGTGCTTTAGATTCCGTTTATTTTGTATTTCGGTTTTACAATGATAAAGTTCTTATACCTTGAGGCGTTTGTTTACTCTTGGTTTTAGATGCAAAGCTCACATTAAGCTTTTTATTAATATGGAAAGCTCATGACCAAATATTTATTTGACGCTCCTAAAAGTATGCACGATTTTTGATATTTACTGCAAATGAAGTCTGTAGAAAAGTGTTTTTCAATTCCACTTTGAAATTTAAAATTGGTTTGATTACGAAGAAAATTTTTGTTTTTCGTTTTCTGAAGAAGCAACTTACGGAATTGAAACCACTTCCGATCGGAATGGTATTCTGTGATATGGCTGTATAGCTTTTATTTTTGGTGGAGATCTAGGTGACTAGTCGAAGGGCGATAGAGATGAGGGGGTGTCAACATTGAACAATTAAGCTTTATGTTGGAAAAATTTAACAATTTTTTACTCTCTACTACATTTTTTTTCTGCATGTTATCAAGGATTATGCTAAGAATCATGAAATATTTTTGTGAAAACTTCGGCTATGCTTCTACCGGAGATATTGACGAAATAGAGAGCAAAGTCGAGGCCAAAACCAAAAATTTTAAATTCAAAGCCAAATATCATTAAAAATATTAAAAATATCTTAATAGAGTAAAGTGTATATTTTTTGTTATTTATGAACTTCACGCCAAGTTGAAATTCATCAAAATCGGATAATATTCGTGAAAGTTATGAGTCCGACAAGATTTTTCATGCCCGAGGTAGTCGACTTTGACACCCTGTAGCTCAACATGTTGCGCTACAGGGTGTCTAAATTTAAATTTTGTATATACAGTCTTTTGTAATCGGATAGCAAGTTTCAATGATATAGATTTACTACAATTTTTTCCAATTAGAGCTACTGTGCGGCATAGAAAATCTTGTAATTCTTATATTTAAGGTATAAGATAAGCTAAGCAGTTTTGTGTAAAATACCACGAGGTACATTTTTGTGAAACAATTTAACCCTCTAACTCTTCGCGGTTTGGGTCTTTTTGTCACTTTCTTAAAATAGAAGCAAAAAATTAACCTTCAACGACGATGCAGGAGCTGAAGTGTCCAGCTAAAATATATGTTATAAAATTCTACCTCGAGTTGGCAAAGATGCCAAAGCTTGAAACTAAATTTAAGCACCAGATATCATTCAAAACCTAAAATGTGTTTCAGAACTAATTCCGTACTCACCCAGTAAAAATGGGAGCTTGCATATAGCCAAGTTTTTAAGAGGAAGAAGCAATACTTCTGCTTACAAAACCGCTTACAAGAGTCATAATTTTTGTATAGAGAATTTCCAGTTGACAGCACTATAGCTTGACAAATGATTCGAAAGTCTTTGGAATAGCTCGTGCTTCCCTGTAAGCGAAAAGTGTAATCTTCGAAAAAACCTAAATATTTTTTACTGTTTTTATATATTTTCTACAAGAAACATTTTTGCCTAATAAAATTGCATTTTTCATAAGAACAAACTTCTTATGTGTATCATAAATCATTTCTATTGAACTTGAGTTTTTCCTCTTTTAAACATTATTTGTTTTTTCATCACACCCATATGCACTTTACATGCCAAATACGCATGTAAATATCACCTTTGATTTGATTCATCTTTCTTTCTTTTTTTTTTTTTTTTTTTTTGTTTGCTGCTCTTGTTTTACAAAAGCAAATTTGTGTTCCATCATGTTGAAAAAGTGAAAAACTTCAAATCAATTTGTGTTCAAATAATCTAATAACAAATTTCGTCACTTCCTGATTGCATTTTTTGTTCTATTTTTTTCGTCCTTTTTACAATTTTTCTGCTTCTGTTGGTATTACAACAATACTTACTACTTAATATTCATGCAAGAATGATTGATGCTCTTAAAATCCAATTCCTGAAACTCTTTAAAAGCGCTTGTAATTCAATTACAAGCTCTTAAAAAAAACACACAGAATCTAAAATGTCAGAGATATTTCGGTTGCTCAGAGGTGCTGAACTTTGTACATTGTGCAAAAGTTCAAAAGAAATTTTTTTCCTATGTAAAAAAAATCAGTGAAATATTTTAATAAATAGTTTTATTTAAAATTATTTCATTGAATATTTTTTTGCAAATATATTTCGTATGTATGTGTTTTTTTATAAGAGCTGCATTTTTGTTCTCTTAAAGCTATTGAATGGTGATGAGTGAGTGCATTTTTATGCTCGTCTCCTGCCGACATCTTTCAAGAAAAAAAAACGAATTTTTCACATGCGACTGTAACAAAGTAAAGGAACATGTATGTACCTCAATTTAAAATTCTATTTTTTCCACAGATGCTTCTTTTTTTTTCTCTTTATGGCCTTTAGTTGTTTGCGCTTAAGCCATGAGTTTAGACGTTATTTGAATGTTAACATAATAAAAGTACCCAAAAAAAAATTATAATTTTATGCCTTTTTTACGCAAAAAGGCAAGTCAACGACGGGCTAGAGAAAAAAAAGTTCAAAAATCAATTGAGTTTATTACACACAAATACAAGCAAATAAAAATACGTGTCTATTCTTTTGCCTGTAGTTATTCTTATCGTTGTTGTTTTTGTACGTGCGTGAGTGCATTTGTGTGCGAGTAAATTAAACGTTTATCGAGACGGTTGCTGTAAACGTACATATTTATTTTTAGTTCGTTCTCACGTCTGTTTCGCTGAGTGAATGGCGTGAGTGTGTGTCTGTGTGTATGTGTTTCCTGTTTCGCATACGTGTTCATTACTTTTGCCATTAACTTTACCAGCAACATAAAAAAAGCAAAACATTAACATACTTTAAGGAGCTGGCAGTGATGGTGTGTTTATTAAACACCGCATACTTCAATAAATGTAAGTTTTTGTTTGAATTTTGTATAACTGTACAGTAGGGTATCCGATATTTTTTAAAGTTGGAAATATTAATGGTCTCAGCCCCCAAAAAGTTTCCAAAAATGTCACGCCTCTGGGACCACACCTTCGCGTGCCGACTTAAGGTTTGAAATTTTATTCAATTACACTTATACGGCCATTATGACCCACAAGTCGAAAAATATGACATCATGAAATATTTTTTTCTAAGAAGTTGTTGTCTGTGAAGTTGCCAACAGTTTTTGGCTTACCGACTTTTATCTAAATCGTATATTTAACAAAATAAGGCCCATAAATATTACAATAACAAAAAAAGCCGAATAATTTACAAATTTCGGTACACTTTTTCGTCCGCTAGAAATGAAAGTTGTTTCTTAAGCTATTTGGGCCATTGAACGCGAATCTGTACTCCAATTTTCCTTTTCGGTTCCAGATTTCGAGATATATCGCTATTTCAAAAACGAAGGTACTTGCACGACATATCTTAGCAGAACTGGAGAAGGGTTTGCCCTATTCAGTAATAAAGAAAAATCAAAACTTGACAACAAAATTATCTTTAAGCCGAGAGAACATTGTCTCTAAATCTGTGCATTAGATTCAGAGACATCGTAAAAGTTTGACCCTAAAAATTAAAAATTTCATAAAAAAATAAAAATTTTTTTTTAGAAATTAAAAAAAAAAATAATAATAATAATAAAAATACACCAATAGTCCTTTTTTATATATAGTATTATGTAGCTTGAAATGTTTCAAAAGAAATTTGCATTTTTTCGTTGATATTGGTGCACAACTTTTGATTTTGTTCACAATTTAGTGAGAGAACTTTTAAAATTTTGTATGAAATTTTTAATTTTTAGGTTAAAACTTTTACGATATCTCTGAAGCTAATGGATATATTTGGAAATAATTTTCGCTCTACTTAAAGATAATTTTATTATCGAATTTAGGTTTTTATTTTTTAGTGAAGAGGTCAAACCCTTCTCCCGTTATGCAAATATATGTCGTCCAAGTGCCTTCATTTTTGAACTTACGGTATATCTCGAAAACTACAACTGATAAATAAATAGAGTGCAGATTTGCGTTCAGGGGCTCAAATAACTAAAGAAAAACTTTAATTTCTCGGGAACGAAAATTTTTAACGAGTTTAGTAAATTTATGGGCTTTTTTGTTATTGCAATACTTATGGGTTTTTTTCGATATATTGCTGTTTATTTTGTTAAATATACGATGTAGATAAAAGTTGGCAAGGTAAAAGCTGTTGCAAACTTTACAGACAACAACTTTTCAAAAGAATTTTTTCACGATGTTGTCATAATTTTCGACGTGTGGGTGGCTCATAAAATTTCAACTGTAAGTCGGCACAGGAAGGCGTGGTCCCAGGAGCGTAAATTTTTGGAGTCATTCTTGCATTAAGCCTCAACTTTTTGAAGGGTGAGACTTGAACATTTTCATAAAAAAATTTCCCATACAAATAACCGACACCCTACTGTACAGGGTTTTTTGTGTGTCTGCATGTTTTTTGTGTTAGTAAAACTTTTCTCCTCAAAAATTAAGTTTGATGCTGCAACGGTAGTATTCTTTGTAAAAAAAGAAGTGAAACGAAAATTGTTTTCAGTAGTTTCTTTAAATAAAACAAGAATTCAAAACTAATTATTTATGTGTTATCGATAATTTTAAGATCTGAATAAGAATTTTCAAATACCATAACAAGTTTTTTATATAAATACTAAACACAGCCGGTGTGCTTCGCTAACCCATTGTTGTGCAGACATATCAGATATTAATAATTTCCTTATATGGAGTACCCGTCTCTCCCCTCTGATACCCTCAAGATTTCGCTGGAAATTTCACGTTATTCTACAGAGCCTCACTCTTATAGGTTTGCAGATAGGGGAAAATTGATAATTACCTTGTATGGGAGGCACTCGTCTCCCTCCTCTGATACCACTAAGATTTTTCTGGAAATCGCTATTTGCTCTGGAAATAACCCAGATAAAATTTTAAGAGCTTCCCTATTGTAGTTGTGCTGATATAAGAATATTATTACTATGCCACCAGGATTTTGCCGAAAAGCTTTATTAAGATTAACACTCATAAACTTTTTAGATCCTCACTCGTATAGTTGAATAGATATAGGAAAATAAATAATTACTTTGTATTTGGGTTAGCCGTCTCCCTGAACTGATACGATCAAGATTTTGCTAGAAATTGCAATTTGTTCTAAGAGTTACCCACATTAAATTATGAGGCTTTTACTATTGTAGTTGTGCTGAAATAAGAATATTGTTATTTATATTGTAAGGGAGTACCCGTTTCCTCCCTCCTATACCATCAATATTTTGCATGTTTTCCTTAAAAGAGAAGTAACACAATCAGCTATTAATGCCTACCAGTTATTTAATTAATGTGTTGCCTCATTTGAGAAAGGGAAAGTGTAGAAAGAACAGGTTGTGAAGTGGGAGAGAGATGGAAATTTAATTCATTTACAACTGTGCTATTGCACGTTTTTTGCAAAGTGTTGCAGCCCCTCTGGTGTAAGGTAGAGGAATTAAACTGCTTAAGATGTTTAGCCATTTATTCGTTCTTTTACTTTGCCGACAGTTCTGCCGCAATACCGACAAAGGAGACCTTTCAGCCAACACCACTCTCTAAGAATAACACACATCGATTTTAGAGAGCCTCACTTTTATAGTTGTACAAATATAGGAAAATTAAGAAGTACCTCGCATGGGAGGTACCCATTTCCCCCCTCCTATACCTCCAATACTTTGCTGAAAATTGCATAACACGCATCGAATTTAGAAAGCCACACTCTAATAGTTGAACAGATATAGAAAAAGTAAGAATTACCTACACTCTAAAACACTTTTGTTGAAAATTAGGTCGATAATAGTCGGCAACAGTTTACAGATTATTATCGACCTAAAAAGACACACGCGTTATTTTTCAACAAAATGTTTTTACTAAAAAAAGCGATTGGCTGCGTGCAGGTTTGAACCGCGATCTCCTGACTGATAGTCTGACGTATCTACCATTCAGCCATAGCCGTATTATACTTTATGTTACATTTTTTCCACTTGGACTAAATATGTTTAATTTGAAAGATTTTTTCTTTTATAAAATAACTACAAAATCGATGTAATTTTACACAAGGAGAAATTTGTAACACAAATTTAGACAATATATGATCGTAAATTTGAAGTATTATTTTAGAGTGTTGTATGGGAGGTACCCTATCCCCAAAAAATTTTCAACAAAAAAATTTCACAACGATCGGTTGGACCGTTTGGCGTTCTTTACGGTACATACACACAAACAAACAGACAAACATACAAACACACATATAGAAAGTCGCAACACTGTATTTACTTCATACAAACCCCAGATCCATATGCGTGCTCGCATTATTGTTTCTGTTGTATATGTGAAGTATGAGTACGACTGCCGAATGTAACCCTACGTCTTCACGAGCCATCGACTTGGACATGAAATGAACATGATGCCGGCAGAGCAACTGTAAAAAACTCATTAACTTCTTTGTTGTGGTGAATACGTACGATATTCTGTCTTATCAATGTATTTTGTTGTAGTGCAATAGATGTATATACCAATTTTGTTCTGTCTCTTTTCTTTGAATTGAAAATGGTTGATGACGGCAAATCTCATGGCGAGCATTGATGCTCAGACATATGTTCGGGCATTGATGTCAGAGGATGGACGAAACATGGACATGAGCGGTCTACCGTCTAGCGGTAGAAATGCTGCACTAAGAACGTAAGGACTACAATATTTCCTATGCCAATTTAACATAATTTTAAAATTGTAACTCCTCCTGAAATGAATAGCAGATGTATAATATTTTTTTTGTTCCCTCCACCAGAATCCCTCGCTCGAACCTCGTCAATTTTTTTTGTGTTATACAGTATAATTTGAATTAACGAACTGAAGCCTGATGTAGTAAAATATATTTTTTTTTACCAAATTAAGTTGCTGGATTTATACTTATACATAATCCCATTACAGTATTCTCAATAATCGGTATAATTAAATACCACATACTATTTTTTTATTTTATTTTTTCCACTTGTGTCCTTTTTTAACATTCCAATTTCGTTGACTTTAACAATATTCATAGAAATATCGCTTAAATTCTTATTAAAAACGTTTAAAAATAATCAAATATTAATGGCCTTAAAGTCAAGCCACATGAACCACAGTGTAAATCATTAAAATTCGTAGACAGTTGAAAACAAAAATTTGTTGTTTTTCGCTGAAAAACTTCCAATGGCGAAAATAAGCACATAAATTTGGATGCAAATAAAAATGTAAGAAATTCAAATATACAAATAAATAAAAACGTTAAATAGTCTGGTAAGAAAAGATGACAACAAAATTGCTTCGTGCCATATTCACACTTTTTGAAACATAAATGAAGGGAAATTGCTGAAAAATATTAACAACATTAGCACAAATTTTAGCATTCAAATAATGAATATTAAAGCTAATAAAAAAGCAAAAAAAGAACATTATTAAGGAAGATTTTGTTTAGGATATAAAAAAGTAAACAAAATCTGCTGATAATCTAAAATTTTATTTTGTCTATAAAAAAAAGAAACGCAAAGGTTTGCCACCTACACCTTAAAATATTTATATTGTACTTTACAGCTTGAAAATTAGTTAATGTGTAAGAAATTGAATTAAAATTATCTTTGATAAGAAGAAGTAAGTACATGATATACTCAAACAGGTAAAATAAAATGTTGCCTTAATGCTGGCGCCTAAATCTTAAAATAACATTGCCTATCCTTAGGAGCTGTGTTCAATTCTGTGCATTGAGTTGTAAAATTAAGTGTAAATTGTATTTATATCTATGCACAAATGATAAAAATAAAAATTTTTTAATGAACAGAAAGTCATAAAATACACAACTTTTAGCACAAAAAATATGTGTACATATATTAAAGGTTTTTTAAATAAAAATGTGGAAATAACGTTTATTTAATATTGCGTATCACTGTGTACAGAAAACATATAATACTTTAGGCGCACAGAAAACTTCCTTCTTTTTATAATGCTTTACATCATTTAATGAAGGTTTTAATTCAAAGAACTTCCTATACATACTCTTGAAAAAAGTAGAGCATAATAAGGATTTAATATATAAATTACTGAGAAATGAAAACGTAAATGAAAAGTTATGCTGTTTTCTTTTCTTGCTTACGAACTAAATGTGCTAGATTTTTGATTATATTCTTGAATAATGTGAAATAAATGTTTTACTAAAAATGTGATAGTTTTTCTGACTTTACTTATTCATATTATTTTGATAGTTGCTATTATATGGAAAGTAAAGAAAGGAGCATATGCGCCAAATATAAAAATTTGGATGAACTAGCCATTTATAGGGAAACTGCACAGTGCCTACAATCAAGTACCCAAAGAATTATCAGTCCTTGCAAAAGCAGATGCCAAACCAAAACTCAACTAGTTGTTATTCGATTCACATCGCAAAAAAAGTTTATTCGGTTAATATCGCCCAAAAAATTTCTTAAAATTATTATTTTATTAAAACCCCAAAAAATTGTCTATGAAAATTTCTTATGAAAATTTTATTCGATTAACTTTACACAAAATTTTTCATGAAAACTTTATGCGATTAATATCACAAAAATTTTCTAATCCTATTTTATTCGATTAACATCGCAAAAATTGTCTCTGACAATTTTATTCGATTAACATCCTAAAAAAATATGTATGAAAATGTTTTCGATTAACATCAAAAAACTTTTCAATAAAAATGTTATGCGATTAACTTTACGAAAATTTTGCATTAAAATGTTTTTCGATTAACATCGTAAGCGATTTTCTATAAAAATCTTATTCGATAAATATCGCAAAAAATTCCCTATTCGAGTAACATCGATCAAAATCTTCTATGAAAATTTTATCGATCAATATAGCAAAAAATTCCTAATAACATTTTATTCGATAAGCATCCCAATTTTTCTGAAAAATATGTACTCAATGTACATCGCAAAACATTTTTAAATAACATTTTATTCCATTCACAACTTAAAAAATTTTCTATAAAATTTTAGTCAATTAACTTACGAACAAATTTCTATGAAAATTTTATTCGATTAACATCACAAAAATTTGTCTATAACAATTTTCTTCCATCACAAAAAAATGTTTATGAAAATTTCATTCAACTGACAAAAAACTTTCTATGAAAATATTTTTGGATTAATATCAAAAAAAATTTTCTATTGACACTTTAATCGATTAACATCATAAAATTTTTTTTTTCATATGGCAAAAAATTTTTTAACAAAATATTTTTCGATTCTCATCGCAAAAAATTTCTAAGATTTTTTTTCGATTCACATCACATTCGATTAACATGAATGAAAATTGTCTTTATAAATTTTATGGATTTACATCGCAAAACAATTTCGAAAAAATTTTATTCGATTAACATCGCAAAACATTTTGTATGAAAATTTTATTTGATTAACATCGCAAAAAATTTTCTAGGATAATTTTATTCGATTGTCATCGATAACATCTATGAACATTTTATCAACTCATACCGTAAAAATCAATTTTCGAGGAAAATGTTATTCGATTAAAATCGTAAGTATATTCTTTGAAAAAATTATTCGATTATATATGCAAAAAATTTCTTAAAATTATATTTTATTTGATTAATATATTAAAACATATCCTATAACAATTTTAATCGATTAACACCGCAAAAAACTTTCCATGAAAATTTCATTTGATTAACATTGCAACAAATTTGCTATGAAAATATTATTCAATTAACATCACAAATAATTAATTCTTAATATGATTTATGAAAATTTTGTTAGATTAATTAATATGATTTATGAAAATTTTGTTAGATTAATTAATATTGCAATATTTGTCTATGAATATTTTATTCGATTAATATTGGAAAAATTGTCTGTGAAAATATTATGCGATTCTCGTGGTAAAAAATTTTGTCTTCCAAATTTTATTCGATTAGCATCTCTAACAATTTTATTCGATTAATATTGCAAAAATATTATATTTTTATGATAATATTATTCGATGAACATCGCAAGTAATTCTTTATTCTATTAACATCTATGAAAATTGTATGCGAATAAATCGCAAGATATAGTATTGAAAATTTTATTCGACTAACATCGCAAAAAAATTTCTATTAAAATATTATTCGATTATAAAAATTTTTTTGTGAAAATTTTATTCAATTAATAGCAAACAATTTTCTATCAACATATTATTCGATTAACAAGGCAAACATTTTTATAAAAATTTTATTCGATTAACATCGCAAATAATTCATAATGAAAATTCTTAGTCGCAAAAAGCTTTCTATGACAATTTTATTTGAATAAAATAGCAAGAAATGGTCTTGAAATTTTGTTCAACTAACATCGCAAAAAGTTTTCTATTAAAATTTTATTCGATTAACTATGTATATAAAAATTTTTTTTATGAAAATTTTTTTTTCGATTAATACCGCAAACAATTTTTTACCAACATTTTATTCGTTTAACAATGCAACAAATTTTTATGAAAATATTATTCGATTAACATCGAATTCGGTGAGGCTATCGATGAGCAGGAAAACTTCTGTTACTCTGTCCACTCTATGAGTAGAGTAACGATATCCAGCTCAGATTGAGGAAAGCAAAACAAGCGTTTGGCATATTAAAAATATTTTGGAGGTCACAGCATATATCCAAACAAACAAAGCTCAAGGTTTTTAATACCAACATAAAGTCTGTCCTGCTATACTGCTGCCAAGCATGGACGATATTCAAACGCGATATGTAAAGCATGCAAGCATTTATAAATCGATGCCTTTACCGAATATTCTGGCCAACCACGATTTCCAACCGCGAGCTCTGGGATGCGACTAAACAAAGTCCATTAGAGATTGAAATCAGATCACGAGAATTTAGCTGGATTGGTCACAGGATGAGAAAACCTGCAAACGACTTAGCAATGCAGGCTCTAGAGAGTCTGGTAGACCCGCAAATACTTGGAGGCGCCAAGTTGAGACAGAGCTTCAACAGAACGGTGCATCATGGAATGAAATGAAAGCCCTCGCCGCTAATAGGTCCCGATGGAAAGCATTTGTAATGGCCCTATGTTCCACCAGGAATTAAAGGACTATATATATAACATCGCAAAAAATGTTCTATCAAAACTTTATTCGATAAACATTGCCAACACTTTTTTATACTAATTTTATTCGATTATTTTTATATAAATCTTAATGAAAAAAGAAGAACTTTAAGTGCTAAATAAACGCTATTATTTTTTTCCATACTCTCTCCCTCTCTCTCTGTCTACTATTAAATACCAAAATGTCAGAAGATTATGTTGTTGTTTTGCAGTTGTTTTTAGTCTAAAGGGAGAAGGAATTACAAATAGGAGAATATAACTTTTCTTGTCATCAAGCTTCCTTATATTGTTGTTCACCAAATGTTCGCAAGTTAATTATCAACATGATTGTGATAAGACTTATCACTGTTGTTGTTAAATAGTTTTATTACAAACGCTAACAGACAAAACATATAATTACTTAAGCACACAATACACATTTCCAAGATTTTATCTACGAGGGATGTGCTATCTGCACTTTATAATTAAAAATGAATAAGTATCAAAAATACTTTCCAACACACTTTTATTTTTCAGCAATAAAATTTAAAAGTTTTCCTGAAGTTGAATTTTTAAATTTTGTATGGACAAGTGTGTCTTTTTATCTGAAGTTCATTCCTCAAATACTGTAATAGGTTTGCATAGAAAGAAAATACATTACTTGAATAAAATATAGTATTCGTCGTTTTTCTGTCTCCATAGTTGAATATGGTAAAAACAGGTTAAGGATCGGTTTAGAAGTTTGATTTAAATAATATAAAGAACAAAATGTTTTCCAAAGTAACAGGCATTTCTTTTTTTCCCTATAGTTTTCTAACCTAAATATATTTCAGATCAAGTTGCTCTAGCCTAAACCTTCTAGCACAGTCCTCGTAAAAAAACAATCAAGGAAGCAAATCATTAACAAAAGCACTGCGATAAAAAGGTCAAAACATTAAAAGAATTCAATTACAAACGAAATGAATGCGAAAAAGATACATAAACAAAGCAAATAAACAAATATGAGCTAACTAAAGGTCTCTACGAATTTATATTTTTATTTGTTTCTAGATATCCATCCTAAATTTTACTCATTTGCTTTATTATTATGAACGTTTTTTTTTCTGTTGTATTTTATTTAAACAAATGAAGGAAATATACAAAATTGCATTAGTTTTCCATGTTTATTATTATTCTTTCTTATTTATATTCATAAAAATACAAATTATAAATAAGGACAAATATATGTTCATGTGTTTGTGTGTTTGTTCAAGAGTATTTGTCTAAATGATTAGTGCAGCTGCTTTTTTTTGCTACACTTTCTTCGCTACTCTATTCTTTGTGTTAATATTTTAAATTCTTTGTTTATTGCAAGAGAGCCCTTCACATAACATTAATGCTTAAAAAGCTCAATCCGATACACACACATGCATATGAAAAAATTACTTATACAAAAATGTATTGTTATCAGTTTGTAAGTGTGTTAAAAAATTTATGCAAGCAAGCCATTGTTGCTGCTTGCTTTTGTAGGGAAAAAAGCTTTTGTAAAATGTGCATAAAAGTGCATTAGTATGTGCCACTCATCGTTAAATGTTTTATTCAACATACAACGTGAACAGTAAAAATTGAAACAGTAGTTTTGAAACGAAAAAATTCCTTCAACGTTCAATAATAACACTATGCGACAAGAAAAATTCCAAGTAGTACTAGTCTATTTTTTGGATGTGTTATGGTCCCCTAATTGCAAAAACAGTTAAATTTTAAATTCTATGCATATTTTTTTCTAAATTTTTAAATTTTTACAAAAATGTTATCATTAATTACGAAATGCTTGTCCAATTTTATTACAAAAATTATTAAAATGATATTTTTTTCATGAAAATTTTGTGGTTAAATATTGACTTTATTCATAATAATTCTTGCAAAAAAAAAAACCGACTACAAAATAGTCGTGGCACCGCCCCCATATTTTATCATCTTTTACTCTTACGAGAACTAATTGCGTATGCGAAGTTTCATCGGATGAGTAAAAGTAGTTAAAATTAATATTTTCTTTTCATGGGCGTGGCACTGCCCACTTTTCTAACCACAATATTGTGTTGTAACGATAACTAAATATGTATGCAAACTTTCACAAGAATCAGCTAAGTAGAAGTAGTTAAAATGCTTATTTACTTTTCATGGGCGTGGCAGTTGCCCACTTTTTTAAACATAATGTTGTATTGTAACGATAACTAAGTGAGTGTGCAAAGTTGTATGAGAATCAGTTTAATAGAAGTTGTTGAAAAAGAATATTTACTTTGCATGGGCGTGGCACATCCCACTATTTTTATTCTGATGTAGTCTTTAAACAGAAGCTTAATGTGTGTGTGCAGTTTCATAAGAATAGGTTGAGTATAAGTAGTTGAAAACGAATGTGTATTTACATTGTATGGGCGTGACGCCGCCCACTTTTCAACGGGACCAATCGGGAAATACATCCTTTGGAATAGAGAAAAAAATCCGAAATCTGTTCATAAATGGCGGAGTTTTCAGTGAACATTCATAAAAAAATCCATGACGAATTGATAACCTTTCTCCTTTTTTGAAATCGGTTAACAAAATGAAATTAACTGAGTTTTGTAAAAAATTTTGTTTTTAAGGGGGCGCTCTACAGATATTATTAAAGTTGAGAAAAATTCGTCCAATTTTGTTAGATATGCAGCAAAAATATTTATCGTGATGTTTTCCATAAAAGTGCTGAGCATATCTTATGCCTTAAACGTAAGGCCTACAAAATATCCTATGCCGAGTCAGTATAACAACATATGTACAAAAGGTGGGGCAACTTAGGTCCTTCTAAAATGAGTCCCAGATATAAACTTTCAAAATGCCGATACAAATGTATATGTTTTTGGTGCCCTTTATCAGTATCAGTTGTGAAAACCATTAAAAACTAATCGTCATACAAAAAAAATCGATTTTGTTGCACTTTGTAATTATTCGTAATTTTTGAAAAATCAGGTAGCTTAACATATAATAAAACTAGAAAAGGGGCGTGTTTGTAATTGAAATATTTTTTGTAAATTTTTATGCTGGCTTAATTTTGGATTTATTGCCTGTCTGTCTGTCCGAACACGCATCACGCAAGAACCACTGAACCGAAATCTGTGGAGCAGCCGCTTCACAGTTCCATTTTTTCCAAATCAGGCACTTTCACTTTAATGTGACTAAAATCAATATTTATACATCGATTTCTATTAATTGTTATATATGCTGTTGTTTATAAAGTAAAAAAAAATAAAAAATTTCTAATCTTACCTAAAAAAATATTTTCGATATTCCGGTCTGATTAATTCCGAAATCATTGAGTATATAAAGAAGTTAATACTAAAAGTCAATTTTCTTTCAAGTTTTTTTTAGTGCAAGAAAATGACTAACCCTTTCCAAGTTATGATAAAATAATTGGAGTAGAATCTCGAAAAATCCTAATTTTTCGAAAAAAAATCGTATGCGTAGAATTTTAAATTTCAACGGGAATTTGTAGTATTGTAGTAAGGGCAGCAGCTCTCATAAAAAAGTGGTCATCAATGGTTTGTTTTGACCTCTTGGAAAAAGCACTTTTTGAAAAAATTGTTTTTCAAAAAGAGTAACTTTTGAAAAAAGTACTTTCTGAGGTACATTTTAAGAAATTCTTATTAAAAAAGTATTTTCAGAAATACCTTTTAAGAAATTCTTATTAAAAAAAGTACTTTTTTGAAAAAAGTACCGTTTAAAAAACGTACCTTTCAAAAAATTTTACCTTCTAAAAATACTACCTTTTAAACCAAGTGCTTTCATGACCATTAAATCATCAAAAGTCATGAGAAAAAAATACCTTCTGAAAAAAGTACTTTTTGAAACAAATAAATTTTGGAGAAAGTGCCTCTTGAATTACTTTAAAAAAATCTTATTAAAAAATACTTTTTTGAAAAATGTATCTTTTGAGGTACCTTTTAAAAACATCCTTATTTTTTAGAAGTATCTTTTAAAAACTTCTTATTAAAAAACAGTCTTTGAAAAAAGTACCTTTTAAGAAATGTAAATTTAAAAACAATTTACCTTCTGAAAAAATCACCTCTTTAAATAATTGATTTAAGAAAATTTAATTTTTTAAAAAAATCATCAAAGGTCATGACAAAGTACCTTCTGAAAAAAGTACTTTTTGAAAACAGTAATTGCGTTCTCATTTCTACAAAAGTGAAATTAGTAGAAATTATTGTAAAAAAAGGAATGCTAAACTACGATTTTTTTCATAAAAAGTTAAAGAGGTAAATTTTTTCTAGAAAAGAGAACGCCGCAACTTTTAAAAAACCACCTTTTGAAAAAATATTTTTTGAAAAACGTATCCTTTAAAAAATTCTTATTTAAAAAAAAACTTTTTTTTTTTAAGTACCTTTAGTGGTAGATTTTAAACAATTCTTATTAAAAAAAAAGTATTTTTTGAAAAAAGTACTGTTAGAAGTACCTTTTAAAAAATGATTATTAGAAAAGTAATTTTTTGAAAAAAGTACTGGTCGAAGTAACTATTAAAAATTTTTTTTATTAAAAAAGTACTTTTTTGAAAAAAGGTAGAAAGAATTACCTTTTAAAAAAAGTGCATTTAAAAAAAGTACCATTTTAAAAAAGTGCCTTTTTAAAAAAGTATCTTTTTACAAAAGTACCTTTTTAAAAAAGTACCTTTTTAAAAAAGTACCTTTTTAAAAAAGTACCTTTTTAAAAAGTACCTTTTTAAAAAAGTACCTTATTGAAAAAGTACCTTTTTAAAAAAGTACCATTTAAAAAAAGTACCTTTTTAAAAAAGTACCTTTTTAAAAAAGTACCTTTTTAAAAAAGTACCTTTTTAAAAAAGTACCTTTTTAAAAAAGTACCTTTTTAAAAAAGTACCTTTTTAAAAAAGTACCTTTTTAAAAAAGTACCTTTTTAAAAAAGTACCTTTTTAAGAAAGTACCTTTTTAAAAAAGTACCTTTTTAAAAAAGTACCTTTTTAAAAAAGTACCTTTTTAAAAAAGTATCCTTTTAAAAAAGTACCTTTTTAAAGAAGCACCTTTTTAAAAAAGTACCTTTTTAAAAAAGTACCTTTTTAAAAAGTACCTTTTTAAAAAAGTACCTTTTTAAAAAAGTACCTTTTTAAAAAAGTACCTTTTTAAAAAAGTACCTTTTTAAAAAAGTACCTTTTTAAAAAAGTACCTTTTTAAAAAAGTACCTTTTTAAAAAAGTACCTTTTTTAAAAAAGTACCTTTTAAAAGAAGTACTTTTTTAAAAAAGTACCTTTTTAAAAAAGTACCTTTTTAAAAACGTACCTTTTTAAAAAAGTACCTTTTTTAAAAAGTACCATTTTAAAAAAGTACCTTTTTAAAAAAGTACCTTTTTTAAAAATACCTTTTTAAAAAGTACCTTTTTAAAAAAGTACTTTTTTAAGAAAGTACCTTTTTAACAAAGTACCTTTTTAAAAAAGAACCTTTTTAAAAAAGTACCTTTTTAAAAAAGTACCTTTTTAATAAGTACCATTTGTGAAAAAAGTACGTTTTAATAAATTCCTTTTTAAAAAAAGTTTCTTATTAAAAAGTATCTTTTAGAATAACTTTTAAATCACTGTGCTTAACTTCTTATTCAAAATTTTCATGCTGATGTGTCTGCTTGCATCACAATCAGTAGCGAATTCTCTTGTACAAAAACAGACTGAGTCGCACATACAAACTCACCTCTTAACGAGAGTATATTTGTATATGTTATTGTTTTTTGTTTCCTTTTTGTTGTAATCATTTGTTTAGTTAACGCTTTAGCTGTAGTACACACTCTATTTTTATAGTTGCATGTAGTTGTTGTACGTGTTTTTTTTTTTCTTCTTTTAACTTAATTTTTCTATGGTGTATTTTTGCGAGTGTCACTACTCATGTGAGTAAAAATTCATTTTCAAGGGTTTTGTGTTGTTTTGTTTTAAAGTGTATACATTTTCATACAAGTTTTCATGTGTGTTCATTAGTTTTTATTTCATTTTACTTTTATTTTTTGAAATTAGTTGCACATTTTTTTGCACTTTAATGAAAACGCTGGCATTTGTTTGAGCTGCAGTAGCATAAAAAGGCATATTTATAAATGTGAGTGTTTGTTTTGTACACGACTATTGATAATATTATAATTTTTAATTAAATTACTTCATTATGCTTTGTTGTTGTTTAAGTTTAAGTGAGGTTTTGTAGTTTTACTTTTTTGTAGCTTGTTCTGTTGGAGCGAAAAAAGTTGCATGTTTTTTTCTTTAAATTATTTATGTTTACTAAAACTTTATTTTCATATGAAGTTAATTAAAAGGTAATTATGTTTGATAATAGAAAAAATGTATTTATAAAACAAAACGTTTAGTCAACGTTCGGAGGATACAAGTCTTATTGATCAGCTTCTTATTTAGCTGTGAGAAAGACAGAGAAATGAATACAAATTTCCCTGTCGCTATCCCAGCTGAATAGGAAGCTGATCAATAAGATTTGCATCGTCTGAACGTTGACTTAAGCTAGTGAGCGCTATTTAAAACTTTAAGAATATTAAGTATTTCGGAGATAAAAAAATAGAAATTAATTCCATGACGTTGAAAAAAATACTACCGCACAGTGGTATTTTTTTTTTGGCAAAAGCTATTTTCGACTATCATTTTTCAAATTAATGATGCAGTTCTATGAACTGCTTCACTAAGAAAAATCCATAATTGCTTTTGTAAAAAAGCAACATTTTGTGATAGAAAGAATCTAGTGAAGTTGCTAAAATATTTTACCATGAAAACTGATACAAATTTTTATGCAACTCATTGGCTTATGCATGTAACATATTTTTACTGCTAACATTTTAATGCCGTTTTTACTGAAATATAGCTACTTCTATTCAATAAAAAAAATGTCTAGATTGCATGTGTAGTTTAGTAGATATGAGCGAATTAAAATGGTCTTATAAAACTCCGCGTTTGCAGTTTTCCTTCGCAAAAAAAAAAATAAAAATAAAATAATTCAGTAAAATGCGACTTTGGCTCGTATACGAAAGGTTTTGAATTTTTTCTCATTTTGAAATTTTTCGTTTAATTTTAGTTTTTTTATTTTTTAAAGTTTTTTTTTTGATTTTTTTTTTAGTTTTGGCGATTTTTTCATTTATATAATTTTAAATATATAATTTTTTTTTGCGATTATTCCTTTTTTCCAATTTTTTGTTTTTTTACGATCTTTTTAGTTTTGGCGATTATTTTATTTTGGCGTTTTTTTTTTGTTTTAATGCTTTTTTCGCTTTTTGACTATATATTTAGTTTAAGCCATTTATATTAGTCTTGGCGCTTTTTTGGTTTCTGGGGTTTTTTTTTCGGTTTTTGGTTTTTTTAGCTTTAGCGATTTTTTCGGTTTTGACACTTTTTTCGTTTTGGCGATTTTTTCGGTTTTGTAAATTTTTTTAGTCTTGGCGCTTTTTTCTGTTTGGCGTTTTTTCAGTTTTGGCGATTTTTTCTCATTTTTAACGATATTTTTTCGTTTTTAGACGATATTTTTAGCTTTAGCGATTTTTTAGGTTTAAGTGCTTTTTTTCGTTTTGATGCCTTCTCTCGGGTTTTTGCGTTTTTTTTCGATTTTTTTAGTTTTGGTGATTTTTTGCGTTTTAGCGTTTTAGCGTTTTTTAATTTTGGCTCTTTTTTCCTTTAAGCGCTTTTTTCATTTTGGCGATTTTTCGTTTTGACATTTTATTAATTTTGGAATTTTTTAGTTTTAGCGATTTTTAAAATTTCAAGAGTTTGCCTCTTACGGTTTTCAAGATACAGCAAATTGTCTAAATTACATAGTCAAAATTACATTAGCTTATAGAACACCCTTTAATTTTTATTGTTTTAAATATCAATGTTAATTGCTGTAGTCTATTCTATAGACAGGCATGGATCCAGAGAAGGGGAAAAAGTGATATTTCCCCTTCCACAACGAATAAAATAAACCCCATTACTACTGAGTTTCTAAACGAAAATTTTCAAAATGGTATCTTTCATTTATATTTACAAATTTGTTTGTAGGTCTGTTTCTAGACAAGCTATTTACTATTTCATTGAATTCCTTTACTGAACATTAAATCAAATTTTTTTCTGTATATGTCCCAAATTTGAGGACTTTTGTTTGGATAGGAACAATTTTATGCGAAAAAGTTGATTTGAATTGTAGAAAGTGTATGTATAAAAATTGAAGACTTTTGCTTCGATTGGAAAAATTGTATGAGAAAAAAATCGATTTGGACTGTATGGACGGTGGGCGGTGGGCGATGGGCGTAATTATATTTTATTTTTTATTTCTTAATTTAGTTAATATAATGCTCGGTGGAAATTATTAATGATCTAGGACAACAACTCCTTATATTTTTGGTACAAAAATGCATGAAGCCTTCCCTGTGTGCACCGGGTAAGAACGAAGTTCCCTACGTTGCATATGCTGAAAAAAACTATAACATGTCATGACATGACATAACAGGAAATGAAATGACATGACAGGACATGATGTGACACGACATGACATGACAATAAACTAGTATCCTTTAAAAACTTATCTTCAAAAAAGTGTACTTAAAAAAATATCGTTTCAAAAAAATTCTTTTAAAAAAGTATCTCATAAATTAATCGAAATGTCAATATATTTTAAGCTCCTATTTGTAATTTTCAATGTACCCTCGCTTTTTCAATACTTCTATAACCTTTTGATTACATTTCAAAACTATTATGTATTAATCAAATTTATAACGAACAATTACTTATGAAATGAATAGTTAATTAAAACATTGTTTATTTATTTGTTTATTTTTTTTCGCTTGTTTTATAATTATTCATTTGTTTTTGTTGGTCTGTATTATTATCCAATTTAATACCCTGTTGTTTTATTATCAAACGAAAGTTTATTTTTTCAATACCATGCATTTTTTTAATATTCGCGCTATTTTAGTTTTATTGCAGATAACTACATTTTTAGATATGTCTGACTGACATAAATACATGTCAAATTGTCAATTACGTTCATTCGTTTAACTCGCGTTTTTTTCTTGCACTTTTTACTTAAATCGTGTCATAAAAATACAGACTCAATTTTTCACAAACAGGAAAATTCTGTGAAAATTTTAAATGTTTAACATTTTTATTTGTAACATTTTTGCTTATGTTAGCGCGGAATGTTTTACAATATTACAATGACAATTTAGTTGAAAATTTTAATTTGAATGACATGAAGATATGGATACACTTAGCATTTATATGGCTTTAGAGTAATGTGGGTATTTACACAGGCCGCAATTTCCAGTTGTTGCAATTTTGGACAATTTTAAGCAATTTGAAAAGACTTCTAGTACTGCTAAGTTTTGATAAGTTTAAAATTACAGATGCTCCAAAAAATTTATATTGTGGAGTCTTTTTGTTATGGATAAAATTTTTTACATACAGGGACGACTTATCTATCCATAAGTGTCTTTTCACACTATGCCTTTTTAGCCTGCCTTATTTTTTGACAATTTTCTTTTAAAACTCCTACGAAAAGTGACGCACATTTACATAACAGACTTTTTCTCTTTGCCTTTTTTTTACGTTAATACACATGCTTAACAGGGTTGTCAGATATGGCGATTTCTCGCCAAACAAAGCGACCTTTATCCTTGCCTGGTGTCCAAATTTTTGGTTTGGCGACACGGCGATTTTTCTAGTGATAAATAAATTTTTTTGCGATTCTTATGGCTACTTTTTAACAAAAACTTATTTTGGCCACCCAGAAAAAATTATCACCAAAAAATTTTCAAACAAAAGTTTGTCTAAAAATAAAATTCATTTTCAGTAAACGTTCTTTACATATTCAATGAATTGTTTGTTTGGCTCTTATTTAGGACACAAACACAAAAAAAACAAGAAAAACAGTGTCGTAAAAAAACAACCTCGATGACGACATACACACAAATAACAAGAAAAACAATGATAACAAAAGGAATGCGATTGTACCACGTTTGTTTACTGAAGATTTTTGAGTGAATCAATTCTTTAATGTTGTTGCGTTAATTCTCATTCATTTGTTTAAAGTTTTTAGATAAACAGTCAGACTTGAACACATTTAACAAAGTGAAATTTCATAAATGCTTAATGGATGATGATGACCCAGACAAAAATTTTGTTTGATATATTACAAAAAATCCAGTAAATATGGGGTTTTAATATTTGTTAATATTTTTAGAATAATTCTTTTATAAATTCATACAAAAATATTGTTTGATATTTTTTGAAAAAATCCAGTAAACCTTTTTGTTTGATTTAGTAAATTGTTTTGTTTACAATTCGTAAATATTTTCAGACAAATTGTTTTATAGATTTAGATAATTTGTTTACTGAAAAAATAACGCGATTTTTTTCAATGAAATTGTTGAGATATTTTTGTCTATATTTACAAATTTGTTTGTAGGTCCGTTCCTAGACAAAATAGTTACTATTTCACTGAATTCCTTTACAGAATATGAAATTTAGTTTTTTCTGTGCAAACGTTTATCATTCGAGAAAATTATTTTGCGGAATTCAGTATTCGCCGGAAATGGTCTTGCTAAAGTGCAAATACAAAACGTCGTAGCTTTTTTATGAATAACAACAGCAAAATACACAGAATTGTTGTTGGATTTCATAAAAAACTTTCGATATTTTACATTCTCACTTTTGCAAGATCATTTGGATCAAAAACTAAAATCCGCTAATGTTATTTTTATGCTTTAATAAGCGTCAGAAAACTTTTGCATCAAACACTGAATACCGCCGATATATTGCAATTTTTGCATCTTGTTATATTGAAAACTTACAACTCTCATACAATGTTTTTTGAAACAGGATGGCAAATCTGATGACAATTTTAAATACATAGAATATATTAGAACCCATTTCATTTTTCTTATATGCAATCATTTTTAGGGTTCCATACACTAAAAGTGTAAGGGAACCCTATTGTTTTCGCTACGCAGTCCGCATGTCTGTAATCAGAGGAGAAACTTCGTGCTTAACATATTAATAAAAACAAATATAGAGGTACTCATATTCTATTTCGTCATAAAATTAGATTAAATAGCTGATGTTTCCTTAATACTAGTATCCACGATCAAACGTGGTAAAAGTGAACAAAGGTCGCTGATGATGACAGTGTAGCGGCTGTCGAAATTAGTAGTACTAATCCGTTCTGCTAGTCTGATTAGATATTCTAATATTTCACTCTTAAAAATAATTTGAATTTACATTAATTCAATTATTAAACTTAAGCCGAATAAATGAAATTTATTTGCAGGTGTTTAAGCATTGTCTATATGCAGCGTTTCATTGGCGCTTTACCAAATCGCCAGTAGACTTCAAGGTGTAGAAAAATAAAATAGATTCATATCGAATATAAATTATTTGCTGGGTTTTGTATAATTTCCAAAGCCTACTTTGCTTATTTTTCAAAATCATTTAACTATTTGTGAATTCTCAAACGGTTTTTGAAAGTCTGTACATAAGATAAAGGATTTGTAACTGTACAAAATTGTGTTTGAAGTGTACTGACAATTTGGTAAAGCGCCAATGAAATGCTGCATATAGACAATGCTTAAGCACCAGCAAATAAATTTCATTTAAAATAAAATTATGACAATATGTCAAATAATAAGTTTCTTAAAGGCTTAGGCCGAATAATAATAATAACTTCCGACTTAAAAATATAATTTAATTAAAAAATTAAATTAGAAATAAGCTTAAGCCGAAATAAACAATTAATTTACTTTTTCTTCTGTAATAAAATTATTTTCAGTTCGAATAATAATTACGTACAAATATTAAAATTTCGATGTTAATAAATTTCTCTAAAGTTCCATTTTAAATCGTTTAAAAAATCACAAATACTTGTAACGAAATTTACTCCTTTTTTAAAGTTTATTCAGCATTAATTTTGATTTACCTTTGGGCCACATTGTTCTTAAAAAAAAACGGCATTTCTTTTTAAAAGAAACCTCCTTCTATCGGTTTCTTAGAGTGTGTGCAAGCCAAAGTCTGCTAGGAAGAAAAAAAACAGTAATAACCCACGGCTAACTGACACTAAGAGGCCTATAGGATGCCACACAATGGCAACAAAAAAAAACTTGAGACTAGAGCAAAAAAATAACGTCAAAAGGATAAATTTGTTATTCGAAAGAATAAACGTAAAATTTGCTTATGCAATAGACAGGAAAATGGTCAAGGACAATTTAGAGAGTTTAAATATTTCTTTTTGGTACTTAAATATGCAGACACTTTAAGGCAGGAAGTTGGTATTTGGTAAAGAAATTTGAGTAAATAATCAGAATCAAATTAATATTTCAAAGCCATTAGAAATTAAATACAATTGCATTAAATTTCAAAACTTAATTGTTTAACTTAATAATAACTCAATAAAATGTATTAAGATTAAATAGAAACATAAAAGGCAATATTTAGCTATAAGACAAACATCAGAACACTTGTTTAAATTGAAATATATATTTTATTTGTGTTGCAGTTTCTGATTCAACAACTTGTCTTCATTTTGTTGTATTGATTACACACTGTGCAACAAAATGATATATTTATTTTGTTATATATTTGATGGATACGTTTTTTTAAAACTTTTTTTATTAAATTTGGATTTTTCAAGAGGCTGATTCAACGATTTCATCATAACTTGGAAAAGGTTAGCCCAATTTGATAACGAAAAACACTAAAAAACTTGAAATAAAATTACTGTAGACCGTTCTAGTATTATTATTTATTTATAGACTCAATGTTTCGCAGTTATTCAAACCGCAATAATGAAAAATATATTTTTTTATGCATAATTGAAAATATTTTATAAAAAAATTCACAAAACCGTAAATGATTTGTATTAATTAGTTATAAAGTCACATATATAACAAATAAAAAGAGGTTTATTCTATAAAAACCTTTGGATACATATTGATTTTATTCACAATAAAGTGAAAATACATGCTTTTTGCAAAAAAAAAATCGACTTTTGAAGATAATGCTTCAGCCATTTTATAACTTGGGAAGGGGTTATCCAATTTAACCCAAATTGTCCTGGCGCACCCATATGGTAACACAAAAGACCGTTACACTAGAAGCTTCACAGAAATCCAAATGCAAAATATTTTTACACATAATCACTTGCATTGCATCATAGAAACACCTGCTAACATTTACAAATTGTTTGTAGGTCAGTTGTGTTTTGTTCGTGGGTCTTCTCAAAAATCTTAAAAAAAAATTGACAAATAGTGAAAAATGGATTACATGAAAAAGTAAGTTAACCTTTCTTTTTACCTGTGTTGTGCTTAGGAAAAATATTTTATTATAATATACAACCGAATAGTCATACTTAGTTTTGACATAAATCAGCATATTACAAAATATATATCTCACCCACTTTTGACGCGGTACATTGTTCCGTTACCATATTGGTGCATCAGGCGCTATAAGGAAATTTTTCATGTAATACTTTGGTTTGTAGATATTCTGTGGAAAACATTTTTTATTGATATGGAATGTTCTCTGTTTGCAAAACTTAATCTTAGTGAAGCCATTGGCGTAGATAGGCCCTTCTGGAGAGGGATAAGCCCCCTTTTCTTCAAGAAGTTCAAAATATTAGAGTAATTTTGGTAATATAAGTGCACTAGAAGATTAATTTTGGTTTTAGCCCCCCCTCCCCACCAGAAAATATTCAAGCAATGCTTATGAGTGAAGCACGGAACTTTTTTGATGAGCTTAATAGTAAAAATGACGAAAGTATCGTATAGAGAAGTTCTGCAGCTGCAATTGCACCATTTCCTGAGGCGAATTATATAGACTGCAGCAGTCTTCCGCCACATGAATAGTTTGAAATATATTTTTGTGATGTCTTGATCCAATATCTCTAAGTAAAATGAAGATGCTGTTTTACGAGGAATATAATACGAGTATATAATACGAGTATATAATCGGTCATCAATATATCGATCAGCTGATGGCGATTTATTTAATTAAAAAAATATATATACTTACGTATTTATAGTAGTTTTTGTAATCATTTTGCAATAAAAACACATATTTATTAAGAACTTCTAACAATTTTCTTTGAGCAAAAAAAAAATCCTATGTAGTGCCGAACGTGACCATATGGTAACGGCCTATTATACCCGATCCAGAGGCCGTATAAAAATTTTAGGCACTAAGTTAACGTTCTTAGATCCTATAGGTATGGATTTAGTAAATTTTATTTAAATTTAAAACAAAGCATATATCCGGACAATTTGGGTTAATTTTAAAAACCACGTAAAAAGTTGTAATAAAATTACCTTTAAGCTTTTGCAATATATTTTTTTTCTCTACTTTATAGCTTCGTAGTTATTCAGACAGAAATAGTGAAAAATATATATTAGGCAAAATTGGATAATTTGTATTTTTTAAAAATTTATATCACATCGAAAATGGCAACAGCTTCTAATATTATTAACTGATAATAAAGCCACATATGCCACAAATAAAAGAGCATTATTTTATGAAAACCGATGGATAAATAATGACTTTATTTACAATAAAGTGAAATTACCTGACTTTTGAAAAAAAAAATAGTTTTGAAGAGGCTCCTCCACCGACTTTATCGTAATGTGGGAAGGGGTTATCCAATTTAATTTTAAAAACCATGTAAAAACTTAAAATAAGATTACATTAAAGCTGGTGGAATGAGTATAATGAGTATATTTTTTTCTTTTCTTCAGGCCGCAATGATGAAAAATATATACATATTTTTTAGACCAAATTAGAAAAGTGTAATTTTATTAAAATTTATAAAATATCGAAAATTGATTTTGTTGTTCAGTGTAAATATTCGAAATTTTTGCAAAAATTAGGTGACTTCACTTTATAATAAATAAAATTAATATTTATCCTTCGTTTTTCATGAAATAAAGCTTATTTTTCGTATATGAGTAATTCCATTTAGCCGGGTGTGACCATTTTACACACATTTTTTGGTTTAAATCAAGAATATAAAATTTGTTACTTTAAAAAAGTATCCGACTACCAAGGATGTTAGGCTTAAAGTCGTTTAATAATGGCTAGACACTGGGAAAACACAAGCTATGCTCAGAATGGTTAACAGAAGTGTGTGATGGGTAGTACCTTACAAATCTTAGTTTTAAAGAATTATGACTTTTAGGAGAAATTCTGTAGAATTTTTACTGTAATATACCTAACAATTTTGGCGTAGCTAATTGCTCAAAGTGTTAACTGTTTGACAAAAAATCATTTTCCTAAAAAAAACAAATTTTAAAATAAGACGTGTGTGACCGACGGGTGCGACCTAGTATGAAAATTAAAAAAAAACTCGAAGAAAATAAAACTTTTTATTGATTTCATTAATATAAATAATGTAAAATTATCTTTTATTATTTATTATTTATTTAATGATGAAACAGAACTAAGTCTGCAACTTCAGGCAAAAACGCTGTCAAATAAACAGGCCCAAAACTAAATCGACGGCAGTAGCTTCAAAATTCTCTCATATTAATGTTTATTTTCGTTTGTTCTTATATTCCGAATGAAAAATGTATGAAACTTTATTAAAACATGGCAACATTGTTGAGAGAATGAGTGGCTAAAACTGAGAGCATGAGAAAAAACGTTCTCAAAATATAATAGATTCTATCCCATGACTGCTTTTTACGGCGTATGATTAATGACAATTTGTATGGAAAAACTCGTCTAGCCCCAGTTCTGTTTCATCATTTATAATGTAAAATTTATCATAAGAAAATAATAAGGCATTAAATTGTTTGCTATCCGTGCTACTATAGACTAGGGACGGGCAAGTGAAATAAAAATATATCGATATATATCGATATATTTTTGAGTAAATATCGATATATCGATATTTTTTTCCCATCCCTACACAGAATACGCTAAACGAGTATTTTTTAAAATTCAATAAAAATAAAAAAAAATCTTTTTTTGAGAGATAACGGTTTTTACTAATACTGAGAAGGGGAATAACAGAAAATCATAAAAAATTATATTTTTCATTATTGTGGTCTGGATAATTCCGCAACCGTTAAATTTATAAAAAAAAGTACTACAACGGCTTAAATGTAATTTTATTTCAAGTTTTCTGGTGTTTTTTTTTTTGTTATAAAATTGGACTATCCCCTCTTAAGTTATAATGAAATCGGTGAGCAGCCTCTAGAAAAATCTTAAATTTTAGAAAAAAAAATTACAAAATAATTTATCCCTACAATTTTAAATTTCGACCGTTTTTGTAGTTAGGGGAAAACAAAAATATAGTGCTGATCAAAGGTCATGACAAAAGTTTCATTTTGTTGCATAGTGTTATCAGTGGTAATTTTTGTTGACATAACACAATTCATTATATTTATGAAGTTATTTATTTAACAAATTTATTAGTTTCATAAGACATTAAAGTTTCAGCTACAAGAATATTATTTAATTTTCTAATCAAATAAAACTATATTAAAAATACATACATACATACATAGGTCTTACACCCAGTTCACACGGTGAGTAAAAAGCCATGATTTTTTTTTATTTATCTTTGACACATCTTCAAAAATCCTCTTACATTTATACAATGATATTTATTTTCATGTTTTTTTTATATATTACTTTCAAGTTTTGCTATATTTACTCATTCATAACAACAAAAACCATAACACAATCACAGAGAGAGAGAGAGAGAGAGAGAGAGAGGGAAAATTCAAATCGAACTAAAGAAGAATAAAAAAAAGAACATGAAAAACAGAAGTCGTGATATTTTCTCTCTCTCTCTCTCTCTCTCTCTCTCTCTTCTCTAACCCTCTCGCCCACCAAAAAAATTGTCATGATTTTTGGTCAAGATTAAAAATCACCGTGTGAATCGCCTGTTATACTGCTAACATGTATAGAGATTTGCTGCAGAAATTTGATTGATGTACTTTATACTGTATTTGCTGAGGACGTATAAGCTATATTAATTTATTATAAAACAAGATAAATAATAATCATACGTCTAGGTAAGCGTTTGCTGAAGTGGCACTGAAAAGTGAAGCAGCAGATTATATATACTAGACATCTGCAACAAGCCACACTATATTTTTCCAAATCGTGCTTTGATTTGACTTGAAATTTACATGCTAAGTCATTACACTATACAAATACAAGAATGATTTACAAATCACAGGCTTGTAAGTAATAAGTCAAATGTGTGTAGAGTAATGAACAAGAAAAGACAGTACATCATTTTAGCTTGTAAAACATGATTCAAATTGCAAGTCACACTTATGAGTTTAGTGTAATTTTTACTTTTTTTTTATGTATATATTTATGTAAGCCGATTTATTTGAAATTTGGTACATACATTTACTGAGTGATGGAGATTTTTGTATCAGTTTTTGGGAGTCCGGGAAACTTCAAGAATTTTGGGGAGATTTCAGTAATTGCTTTTGGGATTGCAGGAACCTTCAGGAATTTTGGAAGATTTTCGTAATAGTCTTTGGGAATCCGGGGAAATTCTGGGATTTAGGAGAGATTTTTGTAAAAGTTTTTGGGAATACGGGGAGCTTCTGGGATTGTGAGGAGATTTTCGTAAAAGGTTTTGTTAAGCAGAGGAAATTCTGGGATTTAGGAAAGATTTTTGTAAAAGTTTTTTGGAATCCGGGGAACTTCTGGGATTTTGGCGGCCTTTTTTTAAAAACCAAAAGGGATATACATATGTGTATTCGTACGGAACCCTTCGTGTGCGAGCCAAAGTCAAACTTTACTTACTGTCAGGCCCACTATGTCGACATGTTCTTTCTTTCGCCATAATTACATTTAAAACAAATTCTAAAATTTTGTTTTTGTTTTATATGTTATTATAAGAAAGAAAGAATCGGGTCGACATAGTGGGCCTGGCATTTAATTTATTTTATTTGGCTTGAGGTGGAATAACTCTATATCCCTTTAAAAAATTATGCTATTGTTAATAGTTTTTAAACTATATGCACGATAAACAATTCACTAAATCCCTTTTAATTTTTTAACAATGATTTAATCGATTTATATTTTACAGGAGAAGTGAGAATTATGCAAAAAAAACTTTGAAAATTTCATTTCGTATAATAAAAATTTTCGGTAAAAAAATAAGTGAATGACTTAAAATTAAATCACTAAATTTTGACACACTTCCACGGCTACAAACAAAAATGTATAAATTTATTTTCCTTTGAAATCAACTGCATGAAAAACATTTCACACACAAGAGTTTCCTACTTTTTCCCAACGACGAAAAGCAATGATTATTAAAATCTTTTTTTTTTATCAACAACATCATAATTTATACATGTATTATTGCGAGTGTATGTGTATGTGTGTGTGTGTGTTTAGCTGTAGCAACAAAAAAAGAGCTGATATGAATAAACCACTATAAATTTTAGAAAAAACAAACAAATTTTAAAGGAAAAAAGAAGAAAAAAAAATGCATAACAACACATGAATCTAAAACCAGCATATAAAGATGTGTGCTAACACATACATTATTACAGATATTTATAGAAAGGAGTGACAGGCGGGAAAGAGATAGTAGGGTAGTAGAGCTAAACAAAAGTGCATAAAACAGCACACAAGTAAAATAACATCATAATAAAAAAAGAATGCGATGAAAAAAGTCATAAAATAAAATATAGAAATTTACTTCTAACAAACTTAATTCTTATGCACAAGAAAATCAAAGAAAAACAAATAAATAGGGTCAGGGTCAATTACTAAAGGGGTTTATAGGGATAACAATTAATAGTAAGGGAAGACGAAACCAATTGAAAGCTTAGACAAGGTGGTTATAAAGCACTTAATATACATGTTTATAATTAACTGTCCGGTAGATTTTAGCAAAAATTTTTCTATAGAAAAAAAAAGAACGTGTGGTATCGTGGGACACCGAGAAGAAACGAAGTTCGTTACGTTTTATTTACCTAAAAAATTTAACATAAAACTATATGTTATATTATGTCATGTTTACATAACGTAACATTACAGGAGATGACATACCATGCCATCACATAACATGACATATAAGACATGACAATATGACATGACATGATAGAACATGACATAGCATGACATGACATGATAGGACATAACATGACATGTGCAGCTGGGGTGGTACTGGCACCATCAGGTGGTATATCGGCAGGCTCTGGTGTGTGAGTCGTAGGATCAAGGACTAACTACTACGAGTCCTTGGGAAAAGCTTGTACCATTTTTTAATCGGAAGTTTATGCCATTGAGATATGCGCTCAATTTAATCTTAGCAGGGACTACCGAGGGAGAGAAATAACCATCTGCTCGGATAGTCAGGCTGCCATCAAAGCACTCAGCTCATATGAGTTTTCCTCTAAGTTAGCTTGGGAATGGTCAGCTAAGCACACTCTGCTGGGTTTCTGGACATGCCGGGGTGATAGGAAACGAAAATGTAGACAAAATGGCCAGAAGGTGGGCTCGTACACCCACGTTCGGATCAGGATTGGATAAAATCCGGGAAGATATATCGACGGAGATCCAGAGTACTAGGGAACACCTCTGGTTCAATTTCCCTGGATTGAGGCATGCAAAGCTAATGATTAGAACGTATAATCAAAATCGTTTCATAGCTCTCATGTCCCTGAGTAAAAACAACCTAAGAATGCTTACAGGTTTCCTCACAGGCCATTGCAGCCCAAGAAAATACCTCAACAGCCTTGGCATTGAGAGTAACAGCCTGTGCAGATTCTGTGATTATGATGATGAAACTCCAGAGCATATGGAGGATTGGGAACCAATGGCAATCTTGAGATTCCTCAGGTCTAGATGAGGAGCTATGGCACCTGGCAAGGAATACAATAGATCTTTTTCGGTCGCAGTATCCCTTTTAGTTTAAATCATTTATTGATTCATACCCCCTAGCATAGAAAACATGTATATGCTGCATATCATATGCATAACGTGCCATAAAGAACTTCATTCCAAAAAGTTCTCTTACCAAACCAAATAGTTTCTTAAACACATTTAGCTACCCCTCTGAATTCTTGGTAAAACCATAAATATATTGAAATTATTATAAAAGAAAAAATTTTAAATTTCTATTTGCTGCTTTGATCCCTCTCCGCATACAGCTCACAAACGTCATGGTTTATTGTGCAGAAACACAAACTGAATTGAAGAGCAAAAAAAAAAAAAAAATACGAATCCTTAGCGGAAATAAAAAATTGTAAGTGAAAGGAACAAATTTTTTTCTGCAAAATAAAATCTGGTAAAAAAACACACAGAAAATAAATATATGAAGTAGAAAGAAAAAAAAAACAAAAAATATATTTCATTTAAAATTAAAAAAAAACACAGAAAAAATAACCTCCATGGAGAATGAAATATACTCGTAGTAATACAACTCTGAAGTAGTTAAATGAATGGTAGTTGAAATGGTTCGTTCACGTTAGCACTGGTGGAAGTAAAATGAAGCAAAACTAAAAAATATGGAGAGAGAAAAAAAAAATCACGACAGAAGTTGATTGCAGACACCAGGTGCATGCTATCGATTTATTAATCTTTTGATGTTGGTTTATTGACAGGGTAAAAGTATTGTTTTTCTACAACTTTTTAATTTTTTTTTCTGCTCATGTTGTTCGTTAAGGTTTTTTTGTTTTTTAATATTTTCAAATTCCCAATGCTTTGTGATTTCATTTCAATTTTACCAATATTTTTCATTTTTATTATTATTATTATTCCCCATTTTGGCTGCAAGTTGACTTTTATTTGTGACTCTAGAGGGCAAAAAAAAAATTGGAGAAAAACGTTATATTTTTGAGTTTTTTTTGCCTTTTTTTTGAGAAATGTGTATGACATTTATTGTTTTAATTTAGAAATTTTGTGTAACGAAAGGAAAAATAATATGAAAAAAAAAGAAAAAACTACGCTTGAATTCGCTTCACTAGAGTTGCGAGACAGTCTGCTATTTGCAGCTTTAAATTATGATAAATCACTTTTTGAAAGGTTTTCCTTTCCCTTGTAGAAATAAAGTTATTTGTATTAAGTTCTTAAGCAACTATTTGTTGAATTCATAAATCTTTAAGTTAAATTCCTTCCTTTAATACTCAGAAGTTTTGTTTTTTTGCTTGATTAACTATTTGCCACAATTTGCATATTTCTAAGAAAATTTAAACTTAATTTTATTACAATTTTCACCGCAATTTACAACAAATTAAAATGGAATTTTATATTGGAAAATTCCTTATTTAGTTTTCTCTGCAGCAAAACCACTTTGTAAAAACCGCTTTGAGTTTTGCAAACAGTTGGAAATTTATTTGCACAGAAAATGGTTGTAAATAGATTTTTAGAATATCTATAGAAATTTTAAATAGATTATGAATCTTGTTTTTGCTTGATTATAGATTTAGTTTAGAAAATAAAAAAATAATAATATCAAACCAAAAAGTATATTAAAGGAAAGATTACCCTGTAGTTCTGGGGATGTTCAATACAATTGACACTCAAACGATAGAAAGGCGAGAGCACTGATTACATTTCAGAGTTATTCAGAGATTGGTGACGAAAAAAATTTTCATTAGAAATTATCCTTTTTTGTTTTCAAAAGTTCATAAAAAAATTAAGAAAGCAAATATTTTACAGTTTTATCATTAATCAGAAAGGTAGGTGTGCTAGGAATAAAATAATATATAAATTATGAAAATCGATGAACTAATGTTGATTTTATTCACTATTAAATGAAAAAGTTTTAAGTTAAATTTTGAATGAAAAATTTTTTTTCCTACGAATTTTGGAATAACAGCTGAATATACAAAAAATATATATTAGGATGAATTAAAGTTAATTTTTAGTGTTTCATTTTTCTAAATCGGACAAACCGTTGTCGAGAGTCATATTAATCTGCCCATTAAAACAATTTTAGTTCAGCAGTCCCGAGGAGCATTTACTGTTCCGCTAAACAGTTTTTAACATTCTTTGAATCATCTAAGCTGACTTTGGCTTAAAACTAAGACTTGAATTGGTCAAACTTTTAGTAATATTTCATTTTCTTACTGTAGTGGGACCCAAAGTAATTACACTATGCAAAAAGAAATATAGAACAGATAAGTTCTGCTTTTATTTGTTTTATTATGATCCTCTAACTATAAAAACATTCGAAATATAAAATTCTATTGATGAGTATCTGGAACGAAGTTCTATTTGGGCACTTATACTCACAACGGTGAGTGAAAAAATAAGAATATGAAATAAAAACATAGAACGCGAACATATAACGAAAACATCAAACACTAACATTTAAAAAAGCATTGAATAGATAGAAGAAATTGTCAAAACGGAGAAAAGACGTAAAAATGTTGAGAAATCACATATAACGTACAAAATAGCACCATAACGGAAATTGGTAAAAATCGCTAAAAAGAAAAAAATCGCCGAAATAGAAATGACTCAGTTTTGTAGAACAAAAAATAGATCGCTAAAATGGAAAAAATCACCAGAACGAAAAAAAAACACTTAAGCGGAAAAATATATTGCCAAAACGAAATAAAGTCTCCGAAACGGAGAAAAATCACTAAAAAATTCGCCAAAATGGGAAAAATTTCTAGAACAAAAAGTAGATCACAAAAACGGATAAAGTCACCAGAATAAAAAGAAAAACGCTTAAGCGGAAAAGATATCGCCAAAATGAAATAAAGTCACCGAAAGGGAGAAAAATCACTAAAACGGCAACAACGAAAAAAATTCTACAAAACGAAAAAAATCTGAAACAAAAATTGGATCGCTAAATATATTGCCAAGGTCACCAAAATGAAAAAAATTCATCAAAAGTGAAAAAAATTTCTAAAATAGAAAAAGAAATCGCCAAGACTTAAAAAATCGCTTGAACGAAAAAAAGAAAAAACGTTTTAACGTAAAAGTGATCACAAAAAAAATCTAACAAAAATTGAGAAAAATCGCTATATTGGAATTATTTGCCCAAAACAAAAACGTCAACAAATAATTCTAAAATAAAAATAAATCACTAAAATGGAAAGAAAATCGCCTGAACTGGAAAAACGCTTAAACGGGGAATATATCACATAAAAAACTCAGCAAAACCGAGAAAATTCTATAAAAACCTCTCAAATAGATTATAGACTTGTATTTTAATATTCATTTTCAAATAAACAACATAAAAAAAAAAACCAAATATAAAAGATTTCTTTTCATCACAAATGGGATATTGTGCAGAGAAGCATCCGGGTTATAGTTATAAATAAATGTACATAATTTTGTTTTTGTGTAAGACTGCCCATTATGTGTTAAAAGCGAAGATTGAAAATACTGTTTATACTCTCTCTATACTAAATGGCGTGTCCGTAATGCATGCTGTTAATTATCCACAATAAGAAAGTATAAATTTTTCCCAAAACGAGATTAAATTTGTAAAGGTTTTAGAATATATCCATTTGCTTCTCATATTTTACACATCAAATCGAACAAGATTATAAATTGAAATTATATTTTTTCTGTTAGGAAATTTTTAGCTAATTTGTTTTATATTTCAATTTATTATCGATTATACACTTTTTAAGTTGTTTTATTTTATATTTTTACTCACTGTTTGTATTTTAACTTTAATTAGTATCGAGCTAATCTTCTTCAGGTAATTGACATAACTTTTATTTTTGTTGTTCTATTTCCTTGAAATTAGTCTTATTTGAAAGAAGAGTTAGCCTACTTTTTGCTTATGAATCCAAGTCAAAATTGAAAGAGTGGTCACTACTTTTAATTTCATCCTGCGAGTATTATAACTTTTTACTTTTAGAGAGTAGATTTATAGTGCTTTCAAACATTTTACAAATTTTTTGAGGTGTATTTTTTCCATAAAAATCATTCCCACAACAAAGGCGAAAGCTGATGTAACGATCAATAAATAAAAATGTTAAAAAATCTAAAAATCTAATTTTATTTCAGGATCTCATATTTCTATTAGTTACATTGGTAGACAAAAAATATATTAAGTAAAGTGCGACTTTGGCTCGCACATGAAGGGTTCCGTACGAATACACATCCCTTTTCGTTTTGCCCCTTTTTTCATTTTGGCATATTTTTCGTTGTGCTTTTTTGTTTAATTTTTCTATTTTTTAAGTATTTTGTTGTTTTTGGCGCTTTTTTAATTTTCGTATTTTTTGGTTTTTTTTTGTTTTTTTGGCTATTTTTTTTTGGGTTTTGCCTATTTTTTGGTTTTGGCGCTTGTTTAACGTTTTTTTTTCACTTTTTGGCGATATTTTTAGTTTTAGTGGTTTATTTTATTTGTGGCAATTTTTTCAGTTTTGAAATTTTTTCGGTTTGTGGAATTTTTTTTCGGTTTTTTTTGAGTTTTTTAGTTTTAGCGATTTTTTTTGTTTTTGACACTTTTTTTGTTTATGGCATTTTTAGTTTTAGGCGATTTTTTTTTGTTTTGGCGGTTTTTTTTTGGTTTTGGTGCTTTTTTCGTTTATGTGATTTTTTTATTTTTGGCGATTTTTTCGTTTTTTTATGATATATTTAGTTTTAGCGATTTTTTATGTTGCTTGTTTGATGCATTTTTTCGGTTCCTTTTTTATGCCTTTTTCGGGTTTTTACATTGTTTTTGCCGATTTTTTAGTTCTGAAAATTTTTTGTGTTTTACCTTTTTTTAATTTTGGTTCTTTTTTCCGTTAAGCGATTTTTTCATTTTGGCGATTTTTCGTTTTGAATTTTTTTTTAATTTTGGAATCTTTTAGTTTTACCGATTTTTGAAATTTCAAGAGTTTGCCTCTTAAGGTTTCCAGGATACAGCAAATTGTCTAAATTACATAGTCAAAATTACCTTAACTGATAGAACACCCTTTAATTTTAATTGTTTTAAATATCAGTGCTAATATTCTACAGACTACACCAATTAACACTAACTATGAAAATTTAAAGTGTCTATATATAAGTATCTGTATATCACATTAGTACTTCAATATGTTTCGTTGCTCGCTTTAGAACACCCTTTATTTTTAAATGTCATATATTTGTTGTTGTAGCCGCAAAACTTTTACATATTCTGTGAAAATTTTCGGTCTGTTCCCGAGAAAACAGCCAGTGACAGACAGACAGACGGAAGGAAAGACAGACGGACGGAAAGACAGACAGACAGACGGACAGCGTAACGAAAACAATAGGGGTCCTTTATACTTTTGGTGTACGGAAATCTAAAAATACAAAATGTTAATTTAGAATGAGAACCTCCCATATAGTAACTATGTAATAAAATAATGTTGAGTGAGCATCTATTGTGGTGGTTATGACTAATTACGTAGAAAAGTCGTGCACTATTTATACAATGAATTAAAAATGATGGTTTCAGTTGAACGGACAATTTACTTTTTATTCTAAAGAACGGCAAAAAACCAAATTGGTTTTAATTTTGTTGCAATAAAACAATCTGCAAAAAATAAATGATAGTGCAGCCAAATAAGAAATATTATTAGAACACTTACCCCCTTGAGTGTTCCCAAATGATTAGATTGACGTATATTATTTCAAAGTCAGTTTGGCATTATCTGGTCTCGCCGATATTGTTACCCGACTATGAGTAAGACTGACATAAACCAAATAAGAATTATCGCATCCATTCGGTGAACACTCCAATTGTAAGTGAAAAAAATATTTTTATAGATTCTAGTCAAATCCAATTGCAAATATTAAGGATTGTAATAATTAAATGATAAATTTTGCGTTTAATATATTAAAAACAACAAAAGTTTGTTTGATGTAACCATACATTGCTTAAGACAACCATAATATGGTTATAGAAATAATGCCATAACCATGTAGGTCTTTTCTCTGCGAGTAATGGAAAAGGAATTAATGGACCCACCATCTAAACAGAATAAGCTGGAGCCGCGCCTTAAACGAAGGCGCCTACACTTCGTATTAGTCATTTGAAATGATATTTTACAAAACCAAATTACACATTAAAAAAACCAAAAAATTTTTACAACTGCAGTGCAGGGAAAGTAAGGACTTTATAATGTTAAAAAAAATGAATTAAGAAATTTTTTCTTTCAAAAAAATTGCTCATTAAAATTTTTCCCCATATTTTCCGCCTTAATTGTCTTACATATTTATAGACCATAATTTTCTTCAATTTTCTTTTAATATAAAGTTTTGCCATTTCTACTCTAATATATTTAAACTTGCAAGAAAACCAACATGTTGTTGCCTCAGGCCGGTTGTAATGGTAAACTAAGGAGATTTCTTTTCCTTATGCCCCCCATGTTTATGGCCAGAAGAAATAAGGCGGAAAAGGCAATGATGGCAGCAGTAGAGTAGAATGAGAAGAAAAACTATTACTTGCTATGGCTACAACTACTACAACTAATAGTGGCAAGCATAACAATTGCTATTATGGTCTTATGGACCTGCAACAACGTAATACAGGCATAACAACAAAATGCACACACACATACACACACGCACACACACTAATATTGTAGCATCCGTGAAGGAAGGCTGGGGCCAAATATCTCCAAGTCAACACATTTGGTGACAAGTTTTATGACATTGTCAACGAATCGTCTGCACTTCGTTATTTTGCCTTTAATGGAAAGAGAACTTTTTGAGAACTACAAAACGATTTTTGTTGTTGTCTCATTTTGTTGTGTTGAACAAACATGCCGCTGCATGCACAAATAAAACATCTAATTTAATTACTTTATCTATTAAAATGGTTCTTAGGTATTGATAAGACTCACTAAAATACACTACTGAATCTCTGTTGCCAATGTAGTTCCATGAAAACTATCTAGTCAGTAGCAGCTAGTCACTAGTTCTGCGGTCAACACTAGTGGCATCTCAATGACAAGCACATGCTAAATGTCAATAGTGAATCAGTATAATTTTATTATATACATTTCCTGCAGGGATATTATCATTTGAGTAGAGATTTCTCGCAGGAAAAGAATTTTCTTACAAGTCCTTTACATTATCTTTCTTACATTGAGATTGTCTGTGGACTTGCAAATGTATCCAGGCAAGTATTTAAGTAGTTGTATACTGTGTGCATATGTATATGTGTGTGTGTGTGTATGTGTAGTTTTATTGATAGAGATGATTTGTTGTGCTCTTGTTGTTGCCATTGTAATTCATAATGTTGGGTTTTGGTTAGCAGGCTGGTTGCTTGATTGGTTGGTTGGTTGTTGAATATGAGTCAGTGGTTTTGTTTATTGCTGGGTATGAACAACAACAACAACAAATATGTCTCAACAACAAATACTGCTGCAGGATAAATAAAGTATTGAGGTTGCAGCTGCTGCTTACAAAATGCCTGAGTTGCTTTATGCAAAATTTCTCCTTGACTTCAAGTCTACTTTTAAATTGTATCAATGTGTGATGGGGAATTAATCGAATGTTTGTTAGTTTGTGTTATTATTGTTATGTTTTCGTTACACCTAAATACCCTGTTAACATTTTATGAAATTAATGATCATATTCGAGTTTTTTTTGACTCCTCTACGCCACCAAAAATAAAAATATGCGCTCCCCTAGCCGCAACTCTTCTGAGAGAGTCTCTTATGACTCGCGTTTCTGATCAATTGCGACTCATTTTTGATTGAAAAACACAGTCACATTTCGATCATCTGCATGATCGATTTATGATTGCGCACAAGTCGCTTTTTACGCATTTGCGTGAATCCTTTTCTATTAATCACTTTTTGATCATCTAGGGAGTCATAAAAGACTCAGTTTGGTGATTTTTGCTAAAAACAATCTTCCAAATGCTAAGTGGGTATGTTTTATATTGTGTAGGTACTCGAATACTTGCTATATGCGTGTGTTCGCATAAGTGTGTGTGTGTGTTATTATTTGAGTTTCATTTGTGCAAAATTATTATTTGTAATAGCCCACATTGGGGCAAAACTGTACTAAATGCGGCAATAAATTAATTTTTTTATACTTGCTATTTGGTGTGTGGCTGCACTGACTGGTAACTGTCTGTGTTATCTGCCTACAAATGATATAGGTTATTTTAAAATTACACTATGCAACAAGAAAAATGCCAAAGAGTATCAATTTATTTTTTGAGGTGATTATGGTCCCCTAACTACAAGCACATTTTTAAGAAATTTTTATCTTGTTTCAAATTTAGTAGTTCTTTCCCCTATGTGCAGCATCTGTTGTTTTTTGTTATTGTAACTTTTATATCGCATACAATACAAAGAAATAAACAATTATTTCGTTTACAATCATACAAAATAATGACAAATTGATTGATGCAAAAAAAAAGCGATTTGCTCTTGATTCATTAAGACGTTTATCGGTATGTAATTTACCAAAGCTTTTTTTTCTTATTGAGTGTTTGAAACCATAAAAATTTTGACATTTTGCTTAAGTGACTGAGTAAAATAAGTACACGGTGGAGGCGTTTTTTTTTGTCGCACATGGGAGATTATAGATGTTCAAACTATAATTTATTGGTAAGATAGGAACTATATAAATACCAGGATATTTTAAAGAATTTTTACTAAAATAAGAGTTTAGTTAAATAAATGTATATGAAAGATTGGAAGGAAAATTTTTCAAAAGACAATGAGTAGTATGAATAAAAAAAATTATATGCTTTTTACTTAAAAAATTTTTAAAAACACGAAATTCCGGCAATTATTCAATATAAAATTAAGAAATTTTTTGGTTTTAAAACAAATTTTTAAGTAAAAAGCAAATACTTTTATTATGCATACTACCCAATGTAAACAAAAAATAAATTCTTAAACGCTCACTTGTTGCAACATTGCCATAACTAAATATGTTAAATATTTTATCTAATAATGCAATTTTAATCGCCATGTCCTCCTTTATATATGTAAAAATTTCATAAAAATATCTTGTATTTAACACTTTTGAGAGAAGAAATTCAAAACTATAAACTTGTTTTCTGTAAAACTAATTTTTTTTGAGTTAAGCAAACTTTAGCCTAATATAATTACTTGGTATAGTAGTAGAATTGTTTTTTGTAAATGGTAGTAAAATTTTGTAAATAGTAGTAAAATTTGTTTGAGTTAGGAATTTTTTTTTTGGGAAAATGTAAAGCAATCAAGGTCTATTTTTTCTAATAATTACAATACTTATAACGTTGTAGAAAGTCAAATGGGGCAGAAACTTAATATAAAATAAAAACCACAAGACCACAAGAAAATTTTTCGTAGAATATTAAAGCCCGCTATATCGTCTCTGAATTGAAGGTTTTTGCCCCTCTTTCAAGTAATGTTAAAAAGACCCTTACAACGAAGAGTTGGAAGTTTAATAAGTTCCAGAAAAATGTTTCTTGTGGTGTTTGTCAGAAATAAATTCAGTAAAGTGCGACTTTGGCTTGCACACGAAGGGTTCTCATTTTGAAATTTTTTTTGTTTAATTTAAATTTTTTTATTTTTTAAGTTTTTTATTTTTTGATTTAGCGTCTTGTTTTGGTTTAGGTGCTTTTTTCTTTCTTATAATTTTTTCGTATTTTTGGCGATTTTTGGTTTTTTGAAATTTTTTGTTTTTTCTCTGATTTTTTTAGTTATGGCGTTTTTTTTTTTGTTTTAACGCTTTTTCGCTTTTTGTAGATATTTTTTTAGTTTTAGTGATTTATTTTTTTCGGTTTGACACTTCTTTTTGTTTTGGCGATTTCTTCGGTTTTTGGGGATTTTTTTTTTAATTTTAGGGGTTTTTTTGTTTTAACGCTTTTTTTCGTTTTGATGCCTGTTCTCATTTTTGGCAATTTTTTTCTGGTTTTTTGGCGATATTTTTAGTTTAAGCGATTTTTTTTAGGTCTTAGTGCTTTTTTTCGTTTTGATGCCTTTTTTCTCGATCTTTTTAGTTATTTGGTAATTTTTTGCATTTTTCTTAATTTTGGTGATTTTTTCCTTTAAGCGCTTTTTTAATTTTTTTAATTTTGGAATTTTTTAGTTTTGGAGATTTTTAAAATTTGCCTTTTACGGTTTCCAAGATACAGCAAATTGTCTAAATTACATAGTCAAAATTACATTAACTGATAGAACACCCTATTTTTATTGTTAATTCACAGCAATTATTATCTATTCTACAGACTACACAAATTAAAACTATCTTGAAATTTTAAGTGTCCTTATATACACAGAAAAAACTAAATTTCATTTTCTGTAAAGGAATTCAATAAGATAGTAAATATTTTGTCTATGAACGGACATACAAACGAATTTGTAAATATAGACAAAATACCTCAATAATTTCATTGAAAAAAAACGTGTTTTTTTCAGTGAACAAATTTTTTAAATCTATAAAACAATTTGTCTAAAAATATTTACAAATTGTAGACAAACCAATTTACTAAATCAAACAAAAATATTTACTGGATTTTCTGAAAAATATCAAACAATATTTCTGTCTCAATTTAATAAACAATTAGTGTGGAAATGCTTACAATTATTAAGCAAAATAATTTACTTAATCAAACAAAAATACAAACAACATTTTTGTCTGTGTCATCATCATCATCCATTAAGCATTAATGAGATTTCACTTTGTTAAATGTTTTCAAGTCTGAATGTTTATCTAAATACTCTAAAAAATTAATGAGAATTAAAGCAACGACATTACCTAATCGATTCACTAAAAAATCTTTTCTAAACAAACTTGGTACAATTGCATTCCTCTTGCTATGATTGTTGTTGTTGTTGTTGTTATTTGTGTGTATGTCGTCATCGGGGTGTTTTTTTATGACACAGTTCTTATTGTTGTTTTTGGTGTTTCCATTCTAAATAAAAGTCAAACAAACAATTCATAGATTATGGACAGAACATTTACTGGAACTTAAATTTATTTTTAGACAAACTTTTGTTTGAAAATTTTTTGGTGATAATGTTTTCTGTGTAATTTTGATGTCATCTCTTAAAACGCTGACAGACGTATACTCTACCAAAATCCATTGTCAGAGCCGCTTAATTTTTGAAAAAGTTCGAAATATATACATGTCATTGTATGCGAGGTTCTTATTTTAAGCGTACATTTTGTGTGGGTGTTTTTTTTTTGGAATTTAGCAAATATAAATATGAGAAGGTAGGATTCATCTTAAAGCTTTCGTCGCACTCAATGAGTCCTGAAATAAAACTATATTTTTAGAGTTTTTTTTTTAACATTTTTATGTATTTATCGTTACATTTGCTTTCACGGTTGTTCGAGGAATAATTTTTGCCAAAAAAAAAAAATGCTCCACAAAAAATTTGGGTTTGAGAGCATTATACATCTACTCTCTAAAAACAAAAATATATAATAATCGCAGGACAAAATTAAAAGTTATGGCCACTTTTTCAATTTATTTATTTACTTTTTATTTACTAGCATTTATTTATTTACTAGCATTTATACATAAGCAAAAAGTATGCTTACAATTCTTTCAAATAAGACTAATTTTAATAAAATCGACCAATATATGATCCATCTAATACATTCTTTGAATATATAACAAGCCACAGTGCGGTATAAGCAAAACTTTTTCAAAGGAAATCCAAAATTTGTAAACAGATAATTTTCTTCTTAATATTGTTTCTAACCTTCCGCAGCTATTAACTTTTTTTAACGTCCTAAAATTTATAGATAAATTATATATAAGAATTTTGTTAACGTTAAGAATGCCATCCATACACGTTACGACCGTTGGTACAACTTGATTAGGTTGTACACGAAATTGCAACATTTGTGGGCTAGTTGTATTAAGTTGTGTGTTGGTTGTACGAAAGATCAAAAACTTTTAAATTTTTTGCCATGTTGTACAACAGTGTCTGTCGCATACTATTCTGTGTAGTATACGTATTTAGTATTGTTGTGACCACCTTGCAGCAAACATTGAATGTGAGTATTATTTGCGGACAATATACGGCAATGTCACAGAGTTCAATTCCGTTCGGAAACGGAATTCCATCCACCCCATTTTTGTACCAACTGGTGTCGAAAAAAAGAAAACTAAAAAATGCAAATTTGTCAGGTGTGTCCAGACTGTTGGCGGCGCTGGTATTCTGGGGTATGCTCCGGCTAGGGGTTGACATCTTAGTGTGGATTGAATTCCGTTTCCGAACGGAATTGAACTCTGTGACATGACCGATAATATGGAAGATGTGAATTTGATAGCAACTTGGTTGCAAAATGAAGTTATGCATGAGCTCGCACACTAAATTGTATCGTTTGTGTGACAAACAGACAACGTTATTATTAGCTGAGTTGCACACACCAGCGGTCGCAAAGTGTATAGCTTACATAACGATCAATACATTTTCTTACAAATTCAATAGTTCTTTCAGAACAATTCAGATGTATAATCTTCGATGAGCTCGAACATAAACTCCTTAGTTATTTACTAAAAAAAATTTCAATTAAATTAAATAAATTCAATATTTATTTACTAAGATTGATTGATGAAATCTTTTGCAATATGATTCTATTTAACAAAGTTCACAAAATATTTAAAAAATTTTAAATACTAGCCTACGCTGTCATTTTATTTCCAAAAAATCCCAAAAATGAGAACATTAATGGCAACTGAAGTTCGGTTGCTATCCATAACCGACCCATAAACCTCGAAATAAGTTAATACCCTTTTTGATTTCAGTTTTGCGATTTGAGAAAACGTGCCCTAAATCTGATATTTGCAATACAAATAGGTCTATTTTGATACGCTTTGGCTAATTCAATAAGAAAAATAAAAAAAAAATAAAATTTTTTGCGGTAATATGCTTATACCTTTCAAATAGGTATAAATGTAGAGTAAGTATTATTGCAAAAAAATTTTTAATTATGAAATAATAAACGCATTTTTTTTCTGCAAAAAATGGGGAAAATCCACTTTTTTCAAAAATTTTATTTAAACTGCGTATAACTTTTGACTGAGTAGCTATTTTTGAACAACATATTGTCAGTAATCAACGTTAGTAATCAACGAAAAGTAGTTTTTGCATATCGGAAAAGATTTGACTGACCTCCCCATTAGCAAAACTGTGGACCAAGGTGGGTAAAAAGCAAAACATTTAATTTTTTTAATCAAATATCTCTTAAGCTGTAAATGGAAACCCATAAATGTAGTAGACTTTTTTTACCTCTTTGATAGGAGAATCTACGTACAAAAACTCTTTTTTATCAAATCAAAAACATTAGCTTGGCGTAGGTTTAAAATTTTCAGAAGCCCCAGATAGCCAAATTTGGGGTGTTATGGCTTTGCCCTCCTTAAGCTCCAAACTTATGCTCAGCAGCACCTCTTTAAATGCCGTATGAAATTTTATAAGAATTGAGCTGCGGGCTTAAAAACTGTAGATTTATTGCCATTTTTTCCAAAATCCCCCACAAGCTGTCAACATCGGCCCGCCCTTATACGAAAACTCTATACTTTATTTCATTTCCTTTGGCAGTAAAGGATATACAGATTAAAAAATTTTTTTTAATTTTTTTCAAGATTTGCTAAGCGTTTCTTTAAACTCTTTCGGAGTTTTCCACATTAAAAATATGCCTTTTTAAAGTTTTTATATTCCGTCTGTCAGACATTTACATTCAGAATTTTTCAATTTCTTTTGTTGTCCTTATAAAAGCCATCACTAAAAGTCTCTTGCAAAGTTAATTTTTTTTTGGTAAATCCTGTCCATTTGTCCTTTTTTTGTGTATTTTATTTAGTTCATTTTAACTGTTTTCGATTTTTATATATTTCCTTTTTTCCCTCATTTTTATATGCTAAGAAAGTGTGTTTATTTTTATTATTGCAAGGAGCCTTAAATACATTTTCCGTTGTGGGTGTATGCCATCAGTCAGAAGTTCAAGAAGAAAAGTAAGAGAAGTGTGTGCTTGTGTATTGTAATGAGATTTATTTTTTTATTTTTTTTCCACACACACACATACACACACACACACGCACACATACACAGACACACACACACAGCCACACACACACATACACACACACAAACATACACACACAAACATATACCTTACAGATAATATTGGACTACGTGGTCCATTTTAGCTGAAATGGAGTAGTTACAGCATGGTTCTCTCTAATGCAATCCTGGATCATGTCATTTGCAAGCAATAGCTTCTAGTTAACCGACAAGTGTTTGCGTTTTAACGAGTGCAATAGTTAAAACACGAACACTTTAGTGCTCCATCGAATAGTGACATATAGTAGTTTTAAGACTATTCTGATGTAATGCAGACATGAGCCATGTCATTTGCAAACAAGAGCTTGTAGTTAAGCGACAAGTGGTGGTATTTTAACAATTTCAATACGTTCCATTGAGTACTCCATCAAGTGGCGACATGGAGTAGTTTTGAGACTACTCCAATGTAGTACAAAATTGGGTTATATGGTCTAGCCCTAGGACATCGTAATGTTAAATCGATCATGTTTTCTCCATACATTTGGGTTACACAGAAAAAAATAGACAAGAATTATATTCAATAAAACCATGTTATTAAAAAAAATATGAATTTCAATAACATTTATCTTTAACATAATAAAATATTTCGTTGTAAGTATTTCTTTTCCATGCCGGTTATTTCTTTTCTTTTTATACATAAGTACTTAAAACAAGTTGTATCCCATAAAAAAATAAATGGGATATGGCTCAGCTAGAGAGTGTATGCTTTACGTCCGGAAAACCCGGGTTTGTATTCCAGCCATGTCAAAATTTTTTTTATTTTATGTATATGTATATTTTTATTTTGAAATAATTTTGTTATCAATATAGGGGAATTCTTTATCACAGGAAATTTGAAAAAAAAATTATTGAATACCGGGATTTTTGTTATCAAAAACGAAACTTATTTTTTTCTGTGTTACCTTGGGACTAGTCCTATTCCTCTATGAAGTATACTTTGCATACGCTTATGGACTAGTCGTATTATCTGCAGGGATATACCCTACAGATAATATTGGACTACGTGGTCCATTCTAGCTGACATAGAGTAGTTACAACATGGTCCTATGTAATGCAGTCATGGACCATGTCATTTGCAAACAAGAGCTTGTAGTTAAGCGACAAGTTCTTGCGTTAATCCCATTTCAACACGAACACTTGAGTGCTCCATCAAGTGGTGACATGGAGTAGCTTTGAGACTACTCAAATGTAGTCCAAAATGGGGTTATATGGTCCAGCCCTAGGACATCGTAATGTTAAATCGACCATGTTTTCTCCATACATTTGGGTTACCTTAGGACTAGTCCTATTCCTCAATGGAATATACTTTACAGACGTGTTTGGACTAGTCGCGTTATCTGCAGGGTATATACAGCAGCTTATGTGTGTGAATAATTTTTATGGGGTTTTCCTCATCTTTTACAGGTTTTATAACACAATGCACAATGGCTTGCATTGGAATTACATTAATTATTTTTAAAACAATTTCATAAGTAAAAGTAGGCTCACCAATTTTTAGAATGGGAAAATCTTTAAGAAAATAGCTTAGTTTTTTTTTATTAATAACTATTAATATTCGGATCAGTCCCACTGTTAAATGTTTATTTATTGTTATAGCTTTTGTGTGTTGTTGCTGTTGTTGTTTCTGTAGCAGGAGTAGTGGTAAAGTCTACATCATCAAATGTTGTGTTGTTTTGTGACTATTTCCGTTTGTTATTTGTACCATTTGCCAAAGCCATTTACTATATCACACACACAGACACACGCACACACACACACATGCAACAACATTTATGACCATTTCAATGCAATATCGAACCTTATGAGTATATTTTTATTTTATTTCATCTCATTTTAGATGTCAAATACTTTATCCGGCCGGCTATATAAGAAGTACCACCTCCTTTGTTTTCTCTCCTCCTTTTAGAATATTTACATCATAAAATAATCCTTGAATTTCTATTACTGAAATAAGTGCGAGTGAGAGTAGTTAGTTGTGTTTGAGGGGTTTTTCCAGTGGCTTGAATTCTTGCCATAAAAATATTTGCGAATTGAGATTTTAGCATAAGAAACGCATTTAAATTTGTAACACTCACGTTTTATTTCCATCTTAAATGATTTCTTTTTGTGCTATTTTTTTCCATTTTCCTAAACAATTTGGATAAAAAAGCGATCTCATTTGAATATCCTGCAGGACATTCAAATTCATGCATAAATTGTTTTGTTTATTTGACTAGAGTCATAAAAAATTAACTAAGAAAGAATTTTAGTATTTTTGTTTTTCCAAGACTTTTGTTTTGACATTTTACCTCTGGAATGAAGATTAAGAAAAAATATAAGACAGAGTGTTTGTTATGCTAAGCTGTAACGAATTTTGTATGACCCTAATTTATATAGAAAAATTGCAAAATTTATAATATAAATAAATAGAAATCGACAAGAGTCCTGATAAAACTCCACGCACATATGGCTGAATATGTAACAAATAAGAGAAGTCATATTTTTATTTAAAAGGATCAGCACAGGGTCCTTAGTAGTCGCTACCATTTGCCTACACAGAAAAAACTAAATTTCATTTTCTATAAAGGAATTCAATGAAATAGTAAATATTTTGTTTAGAAACGGACCTACAAACAAATTTGTAAATAAAGACAAAAATATATCAACAATTTCATTGAAAAAACGTGTTTTTTTCAGTGAACAAATTGCTTAAATCTATAAGACAATTTGTCTAAAAATGTTTACAAATTGTAAACCAAACATATTTACTAAATCAAACAAAAAGATTTACTGGATTTTCTGAAATATATTAAACAATATTTTTGTCTAAATTCATAAAACAATTATTCTAAAAATACTAACAAATATTAACAAAAAACAGTTTACTTAGTCAAACAAAAATATTTACTGGATTTTTTGTAATAAATCAAACAAAATTTTTGTCTGGGTCATGATCATCATCCATTAAGCATTTATGAAATTTCACTTTGTTAAATGTGTTCAAGTCTGAATGAATGAGAATTAATGCAATGACATTAACGAATTGATTCACTCAAAAATCTTCAGTAAACAAACTTGGTACAATCGCATTCCTTTTGTTGTCATTGTTGTTGTTGTTATTTGTGTGTATGTCGTCATCGGGATGGTTTTTTTACGACGCAGTTTTTCTTGTTGTTGGTTGGTTTTCGCGTCCTAAATAAGAGTAAAAAAAAATTCACTCGGATTCAGTAAAGAGCATTTGCTGAAAACGAAAATTATTTTTAGACAAACTTTTGCTTGAAATTTTTTTGGTGATAATTTTTTCACTGTAAGGACTGTAACTCAATGACTTTTTAACCGCTCATTACAATATATGTATTGACTGAAAACCGAAAAACATACCTATGCAACAGTGCAAAATTTGTATAATTCAAATAATTAGTTCTCAAGATTTTCAGAAATAACTAAAAAACTGCAATAATATGTTTTTAGGCTTCCGTTACACCAAAAGTGTAAAGGAACCATATTGTTTTCGCTACGCTGTCCGTCTGTCTGTCCGTCTGTCTGTCACAGGCTGTTTTCTCGGGAACCGTAAGAGCTACGGACCTGAAAATTTCACAGGATATCTAAAAAGAGCTTTGGCCGCTACAGCAACAAATATATGACAGTTAAAGATCTAAAGCGAGCAACGAAAAATGTTGAAATACTAATGTAATGTTTTCTCGGGAACCGTAAGAGCTACGGACCTGAAATTTTCACAGAATATTTTGACCGCTATAAGAAATATATATGATAGTTAAAAATTAAAAAGTGTTCTAAAGCGAGCAACTAAAAATGCTGAAATACAAATGTAATAAACAGACACTTACATATAGACACTTTAAATTTTCAAAGTTCGTGTTAACTGGTGTAGTCTGTAGAATAGACTACACCAATTAACACCGATATTTAAAATAATAAAAATTAAAGGGTGTTCTAGCAGTTAATGTAATTTTACTATGTAATTTAGACAATCTGCTGTATCTTGGAAACCGTAAGAGCTACGAACCTGAAATTTTCTCAGAATATGTAAAACATAGGCCGCTATAACAACAAATATATGACAGCTAAAAATCAAAGGGTGTTCTAAAGCGAGCAACGCAACATGTTGAAATACTAATGCAATATGCAGACACTTATATATAGACACTTTAAATTTTCAAAGTAAGTGCTAATTGGTGTAGTCTGTAGAATAGACTACACCAATTAACAGAGATATTTAAAACAATAAAAATTAAAGGGTATTCTATCAGTTATTGTAATTTTGACTATGCAATTTAGACAATATGCTGTATCTTGGAAATCGTAAGACGTAAAATCTTGAAATTTTAAAACACGCTAAAACTAAAAAAAAAAATCCAGAATTAAAAAAAATTTCAAAACGAAAAAAACGCTAAAATGAAAAAAGCGCTTGAAGGAAAAAAGCGCCAAAATTAAAAAAATCGCTAAAACTCAATATATCACTAAAATTAAAAAACGTCAAAAATCGAAAAAGTCTTCAAAACGAAAAAAGCACTACAAAATCGCTAAAACTAAATAAATCATCAAAAAATGAAAAATCCGCCAAAAATGAAAAAAAAAAATCACAAAAACGAATAAAAACGCAAAAACCGAAAAAAAATCGTTAAAACTAAAAAAACGCCAAAAACCAAAAAAATCGCTTTAACGAAAAAAAGTGCCAAAACAAAAAAAAAATCGCTAAAACTAAAAAAACCGCAAAAAACCGAAAAAATTCCCAAAAACGAAAAAAGCGCCACAGCTGAAAATAATCGCCACAACTAAAATAAATCGCTGAAACTAAAAATATCGTCAGAAAGTGAAAACGTTAAATAAATGGCATAACCAAAAAATTGCCAAAACTAAACAAATCGGCAAAAAACCCAAAAAATTGCAAAAAACGAAAAATCGCCAGAAAAAAATTAAAAAAATCACGAAAAGCCCCAAAACCAAAAAAAAAAACCCAAAAAACAACGAAAAATACTTAAAAAAATAAAAAACGAAAATTAAACAAGAAAGCACAACGAAAAAACTGCCAAAATAACAAACGGGGCAAAAACAAAAAGGGATATACATACTTATGTGTATTCGTACGGAACCCTTCGTGTGCGAGAAAAATTCGCAGTTTACTTAATTTTTCTGCGAATAACTCGAAAACGCTTTTTAAGAAAAATAAATCGTATTCAGCACCCCAATTTAGATAAGAAAACATCACTTTTTCAGGGTATGGCAAAAAATTTTGAATTTTGTTAGCAGCAGGTTTTCAAAGACAATGAACTTTTAAGCAAGAAATCATTCAAAGCTTAAAATATGTTTAGGGCTTAATTTCGTACTTATTCACAATTAGTATTCGGTATAGGAGATCTTGTAAGCCTTACGTTTAAGGTAAAAAATGTTTCCAGATTTTTTTTTTGTTGTAAAACACTGTTAGAAACATTTTTGTAGAATATTTTAGGGCACTTGAGCGCCGTAGAATGGAAGTTTGTTGCCCCTTGTTGACAAAAAAGCATACAACGCAGAGCTAGATTGCTAAAATGTTCCACAAAAATTTGTTTCAAGACGTTTTACATAAAATATGCTTAGCTTGTTTCTTTTAGTCTTATGTCTTTCCTACAACAACACAAATTTTAAGCAGAGATAAAACTTTGTATTATTAGTATCGTTGTAAAATTAAGCTAGTTGCAATTTTTAAAAGCTTATAGATCCTAAAATACTGAACCGATTTTAACAAAATATGATTGTCCACATCTGTCAATATCAATATCTCTAAAATAGTTTTGTCAAAATTGGCTGTATGATGTGAGCATAAACTGCAGCACAAAAACTCGTCTCGCCTATTAGTCATATACACGGCTCAGACTTTCATGCAAATGCATGTTTTTTGTGGTGATAGATAAAGAGGTATTGACTAATTATTTAAGCGAATCATCAAATTTTAAGTAGTTTGGCATCGTTTTTTAGTTGCATATTATTGAATATTTTGGCAATAAGTGCATATTTTTGGAGTAATAAAAATTTGTTAATGCATATTTCTCAATTTTTAACAAAAATATCAATAGGCTAATTATGGATGTCAACCGAGCCTCAGTTGGGTCACCAGTTGCTAAAAATGGTACTACTGATACTACTGATGGCAACTGGCAACTGAGAGCTGGCAATTTTAGTTGTTATCTAGTGCCTTTCTGGCAACCATTAATTTTCAGTTGCCGACTGCCAACGCAACTAAAGTTCGGTTGCATTAAATAATAGACCCAATTATGTTTGTTTTATGTTTTTTTCTCTAATAAAAATAAAAAATTAAAAAAAATATATTTTCATATTATTTTAGTTTTGGTACTTTGTTCGCAGGTAAATGCATATTTTGTGCATATTTTTCGTTTTTAGGTGCATTTGTTAAGCGCTTAAAATCAATTTTTAGTTGCATGAAAGTTCGAGCCCTGATCATAGAGATTAATATATGCAATTGTCTACACTATGTATCAGTAGGAGTTTCAAAATTGGCTTTACCCCACTATTTGCTGTAATAAATGGAATTAATTTTCTGCAGTAAAATTTACAATTGTATATATATATATATATAGAAATATCTGTATGTGTGTACTTTTCCGGTCTGAAATAATTTTTTTTATATTTGATTTAATTTTTTTTATATTGTTGGCATGTTTTCCCTTCATAGAGTTGTTTTATTTTTTTTATATATATTTTGAGATTTCTGTTTGGTATATTTTAGTGTTCTTGTTTTGTAGTTGTTTTAAAATTTATGCCTTTAAGAGCTGCTGCTGTTGTAAAATGCTTGACGTTTGTACGCAATTTAATTGAAAATAAAAATAAAAATGCACATAAAAATAAAGACATACAAAAAAGTTCAAATAAAAATAATAAAATATAAAAAAAACAAGTGGAAAACAATTTTTCTACCATTTGCCGCTTACAATAAAAAATATATATAAACATACACACACATACACACACGCACATAAACACTCGCATACACTTGAATTCAAACAAACAGAACATGCCCGCATCCTTTAAACTGACCTTTTTTTTCGTTCTTTATTTTTATTGTTATTTCTTGTCGTTGCTGTTGTCACTGTTGTTTTTGGGCCCATAATGAAGAGGCAGGATTGCAAAATAAAACATATTGTTGTTTTTGCTGTTGCTGCCATTTTAATATTCCTTAAAGGCGTAAAAAGCCCAAGGAATTTATATCTTGCCTGCCTGTGCTTTCCTTTGAGCTTTATTTTTTTTTTCCTGAAGGCTAAATGGCTAAATGAACGTTGGTCACTGCTCAGATTAATAAATGTTGATCCTTTTTTTATTTCTGTGAATTATTAAAATAAAAAGGGGGCACGAGTTAAATAAAGCCAAGAAAATAACAAACAAAAGTTTCCGTTTTCCCTTTTTTTTGGCCTCAAAGAGTTCGTTTTTATTCCTTTATTGTTTTTCCTTATTTTTGTTAAATTACTCATTCATGTTGTTGTAATTGTTTAAATGTTACTAAAGTGGTAATAAAATCATTTAAAGAGGCGTTCGTGTATAATGCTTTGTTTTATGTCTTTTCATTTAAATGGCCAAGAACACATCATTACGTTTGATGCCTTTTGAGATGGCTATTTGTTTGTGCTAATGTTGGTTTTGTTATTAAAGAAAATTTATTAAAGAGCCACCATTTTGTTCGATCATTAAACTCATACATGTACAATATCTATGTATATGCAAAGAAACTTAATTCAGAAAGGTGACCCCAAATATCCAACACCCTCATCTCTGCGCTATCAAACATTTGACATTGGAAATTAATCGAAAACGGCAGAACATTAGAGAGAATCTGTTAGAACAGTGGTAAAAATGGCTGTAATCGTCGTTAAAATATTAATTCATAATTTTTAAACCACCTGGGACAGCGTTAAATAAAATGTTTGGACTAGAAGTATTTGTTCTTTACTATACATATCTTCCATATAAATGGAACTAACAATAAGCACCCTAGAGGGGAGAGAACCTGTCACAAGAGAGGTCACGTAAATGGTTCCCGGTGACTTGCCACTGGTTCGGGTTCCTGAACTATATATGAAAGTGATCGGTAACTTTTACATGACGTTGTCATTGGATGGGGTCAAACAACATAATTAAGATACTCAGTGATAGGTTCTAGGCCCGAGATACTTGACCTGTGTTGGTTTCTTTAATGTGTACTAGTTAAGTTACTCTGCTTTAAACAAAGGTTTTTGATTTGAAACAAATTTGCTTGTGCAGTGATCGTATTTCGCTAACATTTTTGTTCTAGTATTGTGATATATTATCTTTTCACCGGTCACGATTCAGGAACATTTTGTAACATTCCCATTTTCACCAGTCATAGCACAAGTACGCCCAATACAATTTCCCGCAGGGTATACATTAGAGTGGTCCTAAAAAATTAATGTTATGATTTCTTTAACCCAAATCGATGGGTATCTGTAACAAACTTTTTCCCGAAAAAGGTCTTTAAATAAATAAAATTTAACAAAGTGTGTTTGCAAGCAAAAGCCTGATAGTTAGGAGGAAAGAGACGGGTACCAATTCAAAGTGATTTATAATTATCCCATATCTGGAGAACCAGCATAGCGATATTCTCTAAATTTGATGTAAGTTACGCTAAAAACATTTTGTTCTCTTCACCAAGAGCCTGGTGGTATAGAAGTGGGGGGACGGGTACCCCCATACAAATTATTAATTATTAATTTTCATACATCTGCACAGTAATGGTGTAGCGAAGCACACCGGCCGTTGCTAGTCCCATTATATTTTTCTATAAAAGATTTTGCCATTGGAAATTTTTCTATAAAAAATTTTCTATAATTTCTATAATTTTCTATAAAAATTGTTTATTGAATTTTATTTTTACAATATGCGTTATCGAAAATATTTCTTAAAAGACTTGCTGTGTGGTAAATTTCTCTAAAAAAAATTATCGAAAAATTTTCAGAAAAACTTCTATGAAAGTATGTATTCGATATCGGAATTTCGTTATCGAAAATATTTCTACAAAAATTTTTGTTATCGATAATTTTCCTTAAAAAAACTTTTTTTTAAAACAATTTTTAAGCACTTTTGTTATCGCAAATTTTTCTACAAAAGTTTTTGCTATCGAAAATTTTTCTATAAAAATTTTTGTTATCAAAAATTTTTCTATTAAAGTTTGTTATCGAATTTTACTTAAAAAATTTTGCTATAAAAATTTTTGTTATCAAAAATGTTGCTATAAAAGCTTGTTATCGAATTTTACTTAGAATATATGCGTTATCGAAAATATTTTCTACATGACTTGCTGCGGCAAATTTTTATAATAAAATTTAACGAACAATTTTCAAAAATGAAAGTGTGTATTCGATATCGGAATTTTGTTATCGAAAATATTTCTACAAAAATATTTGTTATCAATAATTTTTCATAAACAAATTTCATTAAAAAAAATTTTTTTAAACACTTCTGTTATCACAAATTTTTCTACAAAAGTTTATGCTATCGAAAATTTTTCTATAATAATTTTTGTCATCAAAAAGTTTTCTATAAATTTATTCTCGAATTTTACTTATAAAATATGCGTTATCGAAAATATTTTCTACATGACTTGCTGTGGTAAGTTTCTATATAAAATTTATCGAACAATTTTCAAGAAAACTTCTGTGAAAGGATGTATTCGATATCGGAATTTCGCTTTCGAAAATATTTCTACATAAATTTTTGTTATCGAAAATTTTTCTTAAAAAAATTTTATAAAATAAAACAACAGAAGTGTTGGCGCAAATTTTTCTATAAAAGTTTTTTCTATCGGAAATTTTTCTATAAAAAATTGTGCTATCGAAAATTTTTCTATAAAAATTTCTTACGTAATTTAATTTTTAAAATATGCGTTATCGAAAATATTTTCTAAAAGAGTTGCTGTGGCCAATTTCTCAAATAAAATTTCTCGAGAAATTTTCAAGAAAACTATGTGTATTCGATATCGGAATTTTGTTATCGAAAATATTTATAAAAAAAATTTTTTATCGAAAATTGGTCTAAAATATATTCGTTTTTACAGGTATGGAAAACTTTTCTATACAGATTTATCACCAAGAAATCTACTATGGGAAAATTTGATATCGAAATTTTGTTATCGAAATTTTTTCTACAAAAATTTTTGTTATTCGCTAGCAAAAGTTATGGAAAATTTTTCTATAAAAATATATCATCAATAAATCTTCTATGAAAATATTTGATGTCGGAATTTTGTTATCGAATTTTTTTCTAATACCAAATTTACACGACGAAATATTTCATGTAATTTTGATCATGAAACGTTTCTTATTTGCTTATTTCCAGCGCAGCAAAATCAAATGGGGTAAAGAAAATTTACAAAACCCAACTGAAATTTAATTTCCCACTACTTTTTCCACTCAAATTGTTTCCCTATCCATTCTATTAGCAAATAAAGAAAGTTTCAATACACAAATTTTATGATCATAGTATAAATTTTCTTTTAACAAGACTTGTTGTAAGAAAATTTTCTCATCATACAAATATGTATATATTTTTTCTTTTAAAGAGAAGTAACACAATTAGGCAATTAATGCCTACCAGTTAATTAATTAATGTGTTACCTTCTTTGGGAAAGGGATAGTGTAGAGAGAACAGGTGGTGAGGTGTGAGAGAGATAGAAAACTTAATTTATTAACAGCTCTGCTATTGCGTATGTGTTTTGTAAGCAGTGTTGCACACCCTCTGGTGTCAAGCAGAGGCATTAACTGTTCAAGCTGTGTAGCCCTTTATTAGTTGTTTTACTTCGCGGACAGTTTTGCTACCAGCAAAGGTGGATGCTGTGAAGTGCATTAGGATATGTTAGTATTAATTGCTACCGGTACTATTAAAGTGATCAGTGCTATTATGCCTTCATCACTTGAACAGTCCAACAATAACAAATACAATAACACACGAGTGCACATAAAAAAAAATAATGTGAGTCCGATCACAGGGGAGATGTGTAAACATTTAGTAATGAAACATTTCACCTTCTACCGAAACATTCTTCTCATCATTCACCCGTTTCAACTTCGGCGAACCCGGCTTAATCCGCTTCTTTTTCACCCTCGTACCTTCCTCCACACCCGACAAATCGCTCAATTCGATCACCCTTCCGCTTCTCCGCAGACATAAATAATAGTATTATTTATCCACCAGAAAAAAATAATATACCCATACAAAATAGTTGGAATTACCGCAGTTAAGCAGCAAAATAACCAACAGTCAAAGACAAACGCAGTCAATAAACCGTCAGCCAAATATCGCACCAAGCTCAGCAAAAAATTCGGTAAAACCGAAAACCCGGTTTTTTTCAAAAACCCGGATTTAAGAACCGAGACGAACCGGGTCTGAATCCCTAAAAACTGGAAACAAAATCCCCTAAATCCCAGAAGTTCCCGACTAAAATTAAAAACGGCAACGCCGAAATACTCACTCAATTCAAAAACACGGCAGCGCAGCACCAACCAACAAACGTATGACCTTACTGCGGGAGTTTGACCTTGAGACTCCCTTTGCCAGTGTTAGTGTATTTCTATGCAACTGTTAAGTTTCTCTGTACTTCTTGTTGTCCGTATGATTACACTAATACACTCATACACAGCTCACACCGCGTTATTAGTAAGATTAATCTTACACAAAATTTGTGATTGCATTGTGAAAAAGATTTTTACGCCCTAGCGTATAGATGTTTACAAATCAAAAATTATGGTGTTGTTGGCTTGCCTGAAACTAGTCTTGATCTCAAGATCGCAAGGTTTGTAGTCAAACGCGATAACCATTCAGCCAACAGCACCCTCCAAGAGGTAAGAGGGTGATTTTTATCTTGCCACAAACAAGGCTAGGAAGTTGCTGATTTCACTTTGATTTTCGGATATCTGGTTTTCATCAGATCTCAACGTTTTGAGGTCATGGGAATCTATTCTGACTTTTACGATGATGTCCGTATGGATGTATGTATGTATGAATATGTGTGTGTGTGTGAGTGTATGTCTATGTGTGTATTTTTGATTGTATGTGTGTATGTAAGCCTCTCCTAACTTAAGAACAGATTAACCGATCTGAACCAAATTTACGGCATTCTAAAAACATTAGCCTCACTTATATTCCTTAAAATGATGAACCGATTTGGTTCGGTAGATTTTGAGAATTTTCCAAAAAAAAAAGATTATCGAAAAAAAATTTTTTTCAAATAAATTCTAAATAAACTCAATACCAACTGCTGCAAATTTGATTGAAATCGGTTGAATGGTTCAAGAGATATTGTTGACGAACATTTTTGAAAAAAGCGTTTTATTTTAAAAACTGCAAAAGTTCTTCTCAAATTGCTTTTTGGTATTCATTTACTTTTTTAAATTGAAAAATTTTTGAAATTTTTTTAAATTTATTTTATTTAATACATAAATCTTTGGATTTCGCAGCTCGAAGTTAGCGGGTAGTCCCAGAGATGGCCGGCAATGTCGACTTTGCCCCACAATTTTTTGTAGTTTTGTTATCGAATTTTTTTTTTATAATTTCCTAAAATTATTAGATTGATTCTAATATTGAAATTTATTAAATATATTGGACATCGAATAGATTTGATATCGAATTATGAAAAATAAATATATTTGTTCACCGTGAGGAGAACTCACAAGCATCTACAGATATCACAACTCTTTGAGTATTATAGTGAATTAGCGAGTGTCCGACCGAATGTTCGGGTTTGGTGTCGAAGTTCGGCAAAAAGCTGTGTTTGGTTGATGTTCGGCGTTCGGTAAAATTTTTACCGAACACCGAACTTTGTATAATTTTTTTTATATACATATTTATAATCATCAAACATACACAAAATGCAGTCCTATAAAATATTATCGAAAAAAGCAACGTACTACGAATTTGTTCATGTTGTATTTATTAAATAAATGAGTTATAATTATAAAAAAGTTAAGTTGAAACTCTGCTCTTCAATAAAAAAGTTCGGTTTCGCGTTCGGGTTCGGCTTCGGTTCTAAAAATTCAACCAAAGTTCGGGTTCGGTCTGAAAAAAGTGCGTTCGGCCGGACACTAGAATTAGCTATTCCTTAAAGTTAAAAGTTAATTTTCAGCTGCATTGAGTTTGAACAAAAAAATTTTAACTTTTCCATAAAAATAGAACCCAGCTAAAGTTAGACTACTGGATCATTAGCATTACTTTTTTATTTGAACTTTATGTTTTAATTCAATTACGAATACAAAACACAACAGGATAGAGCTCGACAAATACACTGTGCCACAGTTAATGTGCAAATGTTTGTGTTCGTTTCGATGTTTATTTGTATGAAAGTGTTTGTGTGCCATAGAGAGATAGATAGAGAGAGAGAGAGAGAGAGAGAGAGAGAGGGAGAATGTGTTGATAAGAGTTTTTGTACTTATAATCCGTTAGTACATTTGACATAAGCAAAATTATTGTTATTGCCATTTATTGTGGCTTAAGCGACAAGTGCACACACACACATACACATACATATTGCAACCTGGTTGGCAATGTCTTTCAGACATCTTGCAAGACCGATTCGTGACAATGATAAAGCGTCGATGGCCTGTTGGTGACAGCTCATACAGATCACTGAGTATATTTTCGAAAAAATGACCGATAAGTTCATACATGACAATAGGAGCGACACTGTCACCCATCTTTTCATTAATGACCATGTAAATATAACAACATCCTTAGAAATGTCTCCAATACATTTTTTCGATTGTTTCTTTTTTACACGTGCTCTAAAATAACAATTAGAGGAATTTGTCGCTCAGAGAGTATATAATACAAGAAGTATCAATAGACATTGTAACAGAACTCTTCATCAGCTCAATATCGCTTAATTTTAGCAAGCAGGAATGTATCAAATTGATTCAAGCTGGTGACAGACTGAACGACAATGTCCACAAGAAATTCATTTAGCTAGTTGGCATGACTACCAACGATGCCATTTTTAGCCTTTTTTACGATATGACAAAAAAAAACGATATGACATAATGTGTTGTTATATCATAAGTTTCTTACGATATGATAACACTAAGATAGCCATACACGGTGTTGTCATATTTTAGTGTTGTCATATCGTAAAAAGTTTACGATATGACAACACAATATGCCATATCGTTTTTTGTCATATCGTAAAAAAGGCTAAAAATGGCACCGCTGATTACCAGTTGAGTAGTTTTCCTTTTATCCATTCTTTAAGTACGGTTTCTGTTTTTTTTGCCAAATATCGTGCTGACAAATGTCGAATTTCTTTAAGTAGTCGTTGATGAAAATGTCCTTTACGACGAGTTGGCCAACCGGGAAACGAACAGATTGATACATATGTGTGGCATAAGTATGCGTTTAATGTTGAATGAGTTAAAGTGTCGCCATTATGTTTGTAAACATACACACGGTATGACGACAACACACTATACACAACCACACATGCATGAATATGTTTATACTAACAAAAATATGTATGAGTTGGAAAGTGTTCCATATGGTTTGATCTCTAACTGGCATGAGGAATAGCTGGCTGCTCTCAAAATGATGATGATGATGATGATGATGACGATGATGCTGATGATGATATAGTAAAGTTTAGCTGGCAGTAGTACTCATTGATAAGCAAACTTATAGTCTCCTTTACTGTTGTTGCTGCTTTAGTAGTCATATGCAGTGGGAATTTGTTTGTGCGCTTGTGAATTTGTCCACATAATTTTTACTTTTATAACAGCGCATAAATTCGTTCTTCATGATTCATATTTTAATGGATTTTTATACAATATCATACTGTTGATTTCTTCTAGTGATTTTGTATTTTTTATTCACGCTTTTCTCAACGCATTATAGATAATATTAAAATGTTATAAAAATCTGTTCATATTAAAGTATAAAATTTACTGGTGCTAAAGTGCAGTGGGGTTGATGATTATTTTAGCGGTGTTTGATTTTTCTACTTTTATAAGTTTATAAAGAGGTAATAAAAAATTAATTAGATAAAAGTTATAGCGTTTTGCTTTAACTATAATGGTATAAGCTGGAAATACTATGGGACAGGTATTAATAAAAATATTGGTAAAAAATCCAAAACTAATGAAATGAAATACACTATTGATCGGGCTAAATTAAAATTTTTTTTAGAGTCCGACCGAAACCAGTTTTTCGAAGCCGAAACCAAACCGAACCTAAAATTCGGCTGAATCCGAAACTTACCGAAACTTTTTAGCATTAACTAATATTGATATTTTTAAAACTTTTAAGAACTAAAAAGCCATTTATTTTATTAACGGCCATTTTCACCATGTGCTTAAAAGTAGGGATGTAACGAATACCGATACCGATACCGATATATCGGCGATACTTCAGATTTTCCGATACATCGGTATCGGCGATATTTTACTGTCGATACGACGATACTTTTAAAATTTTTTTCAGAGTTTTTTTTAACAAATAATTTATTTTTGTTCAATTTTGCCAAGAATTAAATTCACTTCGTTATTTTTTAAATCTTACTAATATCAATTTTAAACATTAATAATATTTTATGCTGTTATTTTGTAAAAAAAATTATTTATTTTTTGTTAATTTTACCATGAATTCAAATTCAAGTCGTTGTTTTTTAAATCTTATTCCAGCAAAAAAAGACACTCCAAAGAAGTCACGAAAATGTAGAATTCGCGATCCGGAAGTATTGCAAATTCGGATAATTTCTAATTAGTTTTACATATCCTTGCCATTGCAAGAAGTTCTGTTTTTCGATTACCAATCACCGAATTGGAAGCGATGCTAGGACAAATTTCTTTTTCGGTGTTCTATAATGGTTTTTCCTCAAGGAAAAAGGATAAAAAATTACCCATTTTCACAATTTTTTTATGCGAATTTAAACTCAAAACTTTATTGTCATGTAAATTTAAGTGAATAAATATAAACTTTTAGAAGACTTTTAATAATTAAGCTATTAAGTTATTTAGAAGAATATTAGTTGATAAATGTTCTTTAAAAAATCGATTTTTTAAAAAGCATGGCGAGTATTTTTTAAAATTACAAAGGAATTAAAAATTGTTTCTTGCTTTTCTACTAATTATCTGCATATTTTTAATATAGATTTTTTTGAAGCAAAGAAAATGTAGCTCCTTAAAAATTACTTCCAATTTTTTATACTGGGCTAAAATCAATTTTAAATATTCTCTCTTACAATGTAATTTTGTATAATAAAAAATTGCACTTGAGTTTTGTTGATCTAAATTTGAACTCAATTTCAATATTCGTATCGGTATCGGAATCGGTATCGGCGATATTTATCGGTATCGGTATCGGATCGGCAAAACGGCGTATCGTTACATCCCTACTTAAAAGTTAACGTGGTCCTTAGCGGCGAATTCGGCATACAAAACTTTCCGTTAAATTATACGATAATCTTAAACCATACAATGTGAAAAGGAGCGTAAGAGTATTTCTTCATACATACAGTGTCAGTCAAAATAATAGCACAAATTGAATATATTTTACTCCATCGGGCAAAAATAAAACTTACACATTTACGAGCATATGACTAATAAAAACTTCGACATGGAATTAGCGAAAATGATAAGTAGAACTGGAATATTGTGTTCGGTACACATACATTTAGGAGTGTTTCATCACTCTATTGATAACGTTACAAGAGCTCCAATGAAAAAGTTGAGTCGGAATAACTAAAAAATATAAAGTGGAATCTTTAACTATTTTTGATTGACGCTATATTTATACGATTTCATTTCTACCAAAGTGAAGTTTTTTGATTTGCATCCTCATTTCATCGATTTTTATCATCGATGAAACAAGGATGAAACAATAAAGAATTTTTCTTGACAGTATAAAATTTATCGTAAAGATTCAAAATGAGTATTCTTCATATTTTGATATTATTTTAAAAAATCAATATTAAAAGACAAATAATCAATTTCAGAGCAAAATCTCAAGAATATCACAAAATATATTTTCGATTGGTATCGAAATCGGTTTGTCATTTCCTAGTTTATGCTATACATTTTGGCAATAAACAGTTTCACAATTTATGATACAATATCTTTTGGTTACACTTTATAAAACTAATTAAAATCTTCATTCAGTTTGAGAAGATATGGGCGAGAAAACAGATTAATGGCGGTGACATATTTTAAATTTGGAATATACTATTTCAATTAACTTCCTTATTTCGGTTTCGGTATTCGGCCAAAAATTTGGCCTAAGCCGAATATCAGCCGAAACCACAGTTTTGGCCGAATCCGAAACCGAAACCGAATATTCGGTTGGACCCAATTTTTTCTAGAAAAAAAATATAGTTGATAGTTTTAACTAAAGGTTTTGGTCTAGAACAGAAGTAAGCAATTTTCGCGTGTAATACGAAGTTTGTCGGTTATTTGTCGGCTATTTACATTTACACAACATGAACATGCAAATAAACAACAAACAAAACAACAGCAATAGCACAACAGTGTGTTGTAGCTATTAACAAAGCAAATAAACACCAACAAAGTTAAAAAGAAAATTATTTCTCATTTATTAAGTTTTCTTTTCGCCGGGCTCTGGTCTAAAAGTACCAGATGACTTAAATGATTATTATGGAATTCTTCGTGGCATATTTAGTTTTTAATATATCTCCCAAACAAATTTATTTTTAGCCGACTTCGTTTTAATGTTTGTTCCCCCAAAACTCCACCATTTGCAAACTAATTTCAGATTTTTCCTTATTTGAAAGGATGTAATTCCAGATTGGTCCCGTTGAAAAGTGGGCAGTGCCTCACCCATTCAAAGTAAATATTTTTTTCAAAGAACTTCTACTCAACCAAATCTTATAAAAAAATTGCACTCACATTAAGATTCTGTTTCAATATCACATCATGATAAAAGAAGGTGGGCAGTGCCACGCCCATTCAAAGTAAATATTTTTTTAAAACAACTTTCACTAAGCTGGTTCTAATGAAACTTTAGACGCAATTATAGGTATCATGACAATACAACATTATAATAAAAAACTGGGCAGTGCCACGCCCATGGTGGGTAAATATAATTTTTTAAATAACTTCTGCTAAAGCGATTCTTATAAACGCTGATATACGTATATATTTTTTGGCCCTTCTACCAGAATCAATCGTTATTTGGAAAAAAATTTTTATTTTTTATTTTATTCAATAGTGATTTTTTACCATTTTGAGCCATAGTGCTCTTCTATGCACAACCATTTAGTGGTCCATTATATGAAATATATTTTTAAAACACTCCCCAACATTAAATGTCTTTCTTTTGATTACTTTTAAGTATCAGTAAAACATAATTAATAATAATCACACTATAAGGCAAAGTTTTATAACAACGAAATCACATTTTTGCTTCAACTATTCCCACTCTACAGATACAAAATTGCAAATAAATATTTTATAATACCTTTCTTTTCATAGTTTTTATCAGGCATGCTACAAACAAACACACACACACACACAATTTATTCCTTAAGAAATTTTTTCCAACAAATTTATTGCGCTTTAAGAAGATAATCTGTAGGAAAATAGCAAATATGTAAGAATAAGTCTTTAATTGAATTTCTCAACTGTTCCAAGTCATTTCGGATAAAGTTTTTTATTATTTATTTATTTATTGTTCACTCGAATCATAAGTTATCGATTGTGTGTTCAATTACAAAGAAAAGTGTACAAATAAAAATACATTAAACTTTTAAGGTCTACAATTTTGCGTTTTACACACGTGCTTTGTACGTGTATTTAATAGAAATGAGGGAATTAGTATAAACGTACAAGTATGTTGTCAAAAGTGTGTGTGCGTGTGTGTGTCTGTGTGTGAGTCATAAAATTTTAAGATTGTGTTCAAGTTGTGGGCGGTAAAGCTAATTGTTCTATTAGATTGTTTATACGCAATGGTTCAAATGATTTAAGGATTTTGTTAAAAACACTTACTAATATAGAATTATAAGGTGACGTATGAGTGTTGGTATTTAGGTTGTAAAATAATAATATTAATCATACGCTTATGGTATTTTCATATTCTTTTATGAATTTTAAACTTGCGGTAGATTAGGTTAGATTAAACGCACAGCCTCTATAAATGGATAACGATACGCAGGGGAAAGTACCAAAATATGTTGCAAATAAATCAGCCATTTCTAAACGGTATAAAATTTGACAAGGACATAGAAAATTAATATTTCTATTTAACTAAGGAAGATGATCTCACAATTCCCAAAATCAAAATTTTTTGTGTCCCTATAACCCTTCCCGACTAGAAATTTTCATGCAAACACATTTGGGATCTAACTGGAATCGCATTTGCAATGTAACGCAGAAACGTATTTGGGACCCGATTGGTTTTCTGTGGGGAAATATCAAAATCTTGCAAAAACTTGCTCAAATCGGAGTAATAGCAAACTCTAACTGCCCAACCGAAATAAAAGCGTTAAGCGAACGTGACGGCAGCAGGGTACGTATTTACCGTACATTCAAGTTAAAATAGATCTGTTGCAATGTATGGTAAATACGTGCTCTGCTGCCTGCTAACGCAACGGCACAACGCTCTTATTTAGGTAGAGCCCTAATATTGAATTAAAATTGCTGAAGCCTATCCAAGGAACAAAAGTAACCAATAAATACCTCTATTAAATGAGCAAAAATACGATTAAAAATCTGTGTTAGATTTTCCCAACAAGTTCCCAATAGTTTCCCATTTGGGAAGAACTTTTGTTAAATCACTAATTTATAGATGGGCTATCGCAACAAGTTCCCGGTCAGATCATTCATGGGATAACCCAGATGCGCTCCCAATTGGGCCCCAATATGAGTATTGGGAAAATTTCTAGTCGGGTTATAGGCTTCTAAAAAAAAACATGCTTGGTTAAGCACATATTACGTTTGAAAGTTATAGTTTCTCAACTTTTTAAAACCTTCGTGCAGTATTAAACTGCTTGTCCCAATTGTGTCTTTAATGGAAATAAAGTAGGAAAATATAAAACTTTTAATTTGAAAATTGAAAAATTTTTGAATCTTGAACAATTTTTGCTTCAAAAAGCGCCTTCATATACAGCCCTATTTTCGATTTAACCTTAAGCGACATTATATAAAAAATAACCTTTTTTATTGAAATGAAAATTTTATGGGCCTACCCATAGTTTAGAATTGTCAAAATGCCAAAATTGTTGATATCCTTTAAAATACAGGCTGTTAAATTTTATCGTAAGCGACAATTTTGTGGTCACAAGCCTTAACAGCTTAAGTCGTTTTCCAACATTTTCGGGAGAGCTGTTTAAAATATCAAAAAAAAAACGCTTCCAAGCAGTCGTCAGTTTGCTATTCTTTAATTTATTTATAGATAATTGTCGTCTTAAAAAAGTTACATACTTAAAAAATTAGTAGCGATTTGATTTAGACACGAATGGAGTCCATCACACCAAAAACTCAATTTTGTCCTAACTCGACTTAGCCGGTTAAGGGTTGTGACCACAGAATTTATGTATACAAAAGATATTTGAATATAATAAAAAACTATTTCTTAAAAACTTTTATTTTGGTCACTTACGATTAAATCGAAAATAGGGCTCGATACTTAATATATAAAAAATATTCTTCAAGATCATATAATTATCATAGATGTGATCCAAAAGCATCTTCACACACACACATGCTTTTAGAGAAAAAATTTAATCAAATTTACAATTTTTGTTAGCACTGCAATGCACCGAATCCGTCCTATTGTGCACCAAAGTTTTCAGTTTAGCCCATATGCTCTGTGAGTTCCAAAGCTTGCACTCAAAAACAAATACCAATCGCAGAAACTCTTATGTATATTCATTTGTTAGCCAAAGCAGTAAATGTGAATTTTATGAGCGAAACTATAAAAAATTCCATTTTATATTTCTGTGAAGTTTCTTAGGAATTCCCAGATTCTAATTCCTAAATAAGTGTAAAATTTTATTTGAAAATATCAATAACACTATACAACAATTTCGAATAATTTTTTCAAAATTATGGGGTTCTGTAAGCCGGTTCTGTTAGATGAGACCAAAAAAGAATATCCATGTGTCGGCGCTTTGCAAGATCACTTCGCAAATTTTATTTTGGTGGGGGTTTAATTTTCCCCCTTTTCACCTGTTCGGGCAGCATAGCGGTAGGTACATGAAAATATGTGTTTTTTACATCTGAGGTGCAGGGTATTTTCAACAACTTTGTAGAAAATATTAGGGAAACTATTTTTGTGGAACAAATTAACCCTCGAACTACCCAACATAACGGTCATTTTCGGCTCTTTTGTAAAAAATTCTGCAAAACACTCCTAAACAGGGAGAGTGAAAGGATAATATATTCCACAAAAACGTTTGCCATAAGGTTTTACTATAGGTCTTTAAAGACTAGTAAGCTCCTGCCTCAAACTAGTACACCAGAAATCATTGAAAGCTTAAGCTATATTTAAGGGTTAACTTCATACTTATTCATAATTTGTACTCGGCACAGGGAATCTTGTAAGTCTTATGTTTAAGGTATAAGCTTCCTTTAAGCGGCGATATAGGAGGCTGCAATATTCTACAAAAATATTTGCCATAAAATTCTACTAAAGGCCTTTAAAGAAACCCAAGCTCCACACTTAATTCGGACACTAGAAACCATTCAAAATTTAAAATGTGATTAAGGGTGAATTTCGTACTTGTGTACAATTCGTATGCGGCATAGGAAATCTTGTAACCCTTGTGTTTCACGTATAAGATGTGTTCAGCTTTTTATGTAGAAGACCATGAGGAGCATTTTTGTAGGAGATTTTTTCCGGCTATATCGCCGCTGAATGATAGTTTTTCCCCTTTTTTAAGAAATGTACAGAAATACCCATACAACGAATAGTTACAGGGTCGCAATCTTCCAGAAAAATGTTTTTCTTAGTGTTTTACATGAAAGTACTAAATATATCTTATACCTTAAACGTAAGACTCGCAAGAGTTCCTATGCCGAGTACTAATTGTGAATAAGTAGGAAGTTACCTTTTAAGCATACGGTCATGTCGCAGAGTTCAATTCCGTTCGGAAAAGGAATTCAACCCAACCCATTTTTGTAGCAGCTGGTGTCTAAAAAAGAAAACCAAAATACGCAAATTAGCCAGGTGTGTCCAGACTCTTGGCGCCGCTATTATGCTGCGGTATGCTCCAGCTGGGCCTGACATATTAGGGTGGATTGAATTCCGCTTCCGAAGAGAATTGAATTCTGTGACATGGCCGATAGTTTCAGTTTTCCATGATTTCTGCCGTTAAGTCAAAACTTTATGGCCAACATTTTTTTAGAACATTTTATCCCCGCACACCCCGTTTTTTTATTGGTGTTTTTTTACGATTTATTAGAAAAGAGCCAAAAATCACCGTTATGTGGCGGAGCTAGAGGATTAATATGTTCCACAAAAGTATTTGCCTTAATTTTTTCTACAAAGTTGGTGAACGAACATATCCAACATCTCAGATGTAAAAAAAACATAGTTTCATGTACTGCACGAAAAAGCCAAGAGAGGGAAATTTTAACCCCCCATAAAATAAAATTCCGATGTGATCTTGCAAAATGCCGACAAACGTGTTTGTCTCCTCTACCAGAATCGGTTTACAGAACCCCGCAATTCTTTTTTGTGTTGTACAGTATAATCTACGATTTTATAGTAGTAAGAATAACTTTAATATGCTGAAACAACATTTTTCACCCTCTTTTGCAAAAAATTTTTCAACAAATTTGAAATTATTGAAATCTGAATACACGGCTTAAAGTTACACATAATTATATTTTTATTTCGAGATAAATGTGAAGCATGTAGACAAAGAAAAATTTGACTGCACGGAGGGTAGAACTGACATGTTTTGATAGCTCCCACTAATCTCTTTAGAATTCTTTTCAGCTTAGACTATTCCATCAAAGTCGGTAGTTTGCAGTTAAGAGTTGAATCTCATCTACCTTTAATCAATTTCACACTGTTGCTCTTAGACCTTTATAACTATCAAATTATTGACATTCACTTTTTTTCTTTATGTTTTGTGTTAAACTTATTGTTATTTCTCTATTCTAGTATGAATAGCTATCAAATGAAATGCAGCTCTAAGAGTGGCAGTATGAATTGATTAAAGGTAGATGATCTTCAACTTTTATATGCAAACCACCGACTTTGGTCGAGTGGTCTAAGCTGAAAAGAATTCTGAAGAGATTAGCGGGAGCTATCGAAACATGTCAGTTTAACTCTCCGTGCAGTCAAATTTTTCTTCATATTTATCTCTAAATATGAAGATGCTTTGGAACTTATTGCCCACAAATATAAAGCTCATTGTTGAAAGACAGAATTTTAAGAAAGCCCTTAGCGAATATGTTACGTAAAATATCTAGTCTATAACCCTGTCTTCTCCTCTATTTTGTCCTCTATTTTTTTCCTCTGTGTCACATATTCATTCTCTTTACTATATATACATATAGCTCATTTTATTATCCTTATTTTTTACTAATATATTTTAATATTTTGCTTGTACTGATTTTTTTTAATATATTATAAACTTTGCAATATCTCTATTGTTTTTTTTACTATATTATTTTTATATTTTGCTGTACAAATTTTTTATTTTATTCATTAAAAACTTTGTAATTTATTTCTTTTTGTAATAATAGATAAATTTAAACATTGCAAATGCACGGCGTTCTGTTATGGACTATAAAAGAATTCATCCTATCTCAATAAATAAAAATAAAAATATACTTTAATTGAAAAATTAAATTAAAGCTGAGCTTAAGCTAAAATAATCAAATTTCTTTGCATATAAGCCCATACAGCTCAACTAAAACTCATAACTTAATTTTTTACACATAATTTTATAAATTTTGATATGTGATATATTTACTTTTCTCTTTTATATAATTAAATTAAAACAGACTTATAAATACAAATTCCTGATGATCTGAGGACCAAGGAATGAAAATTCAAATTCGAATGTTTTCACTAAATATTTTGTAACTTTCTCATTTTTTTGTCCGATGCTAATAATTTTACGTTTAATACGTTTTAAATAAAATATTCTTTAGTACATGGCTCAAAAAATTTTTAGAATTTTTTTTTGTCTCAATGGTGGGACTTGAAGTGATAAAATTTGAAAAAAAACAGTAAGAAACTAAAATTTTTTTACATTGCAATGTCTAAAACTCAATGAATTTTTATCCGATCAACACAGCTTATATATGGCTAAAAGGGTAATGGCATTATCTATGCAAATGTGCAACACTTTTACAATTCAGAAGAACAGTTCTCTAGATTTTTGGATATAACAAAAAAAAATCACGTTTTTGGCGAATACTTAAAAAAGCTAAATTAAAAATAAAAATAGGCTAGAAAAAGACACGAAGTTTGAAATGGCTAATCTGGCAACTTTTAAAATTAATAGACTTATAAGTCACAAACCGTACTGATCTGCGGACCAATGAATCAAAACTCAAATTCGAATGTTTTCACTAAATATGTGGTAATTTTCTCATTTTTTATCGGCTGTTAACAATTTTACGCTTAATACGTTTTAAATAAAATATTATTGAATGCGTGGCCCAAAAAAATTTTTAGAAATTTTATTTGCCTCAATGGAAAGACTCAAAAAGGTAAAATTTGAAAAAAAAGGAAAACCGTAACAAGTGAAATTTTTTTTTAGATCTCAAGGTCTGTAACTCAATGAATTTTGATCCGAATATTACGGTTTATATATTAGCTAAAAGAAGAAAAAATTTCTATGCAACACTTCAAATATTGTATATGGGTATGTTTTGTATTTCATGTGGAATTAAAATGTGCGGAGTTATCAAAGCATAGTTGTTATAAATATTAATTTACAACAACACTGCTTTGTTAATTCCGCACATTTTAGTTCCACATGAAATACAGAACATACGCGATAGTTCAGATGAACAGTTGTTAGATTTTCGGAAGTAGCTACAAAATACTGAAATAATGCTTAAAAGAAATAAACGAATGCCATATTCTAATTATTTTAGAAAATTTTTCTTTTTTGAGGTTATGGCAAAAAATTTTTAATTTGTTAACTAGTGTTATTAGCAGATTTGTAAAATTATTTTTATTGAAAAGTACATATATGAGTATTATGATTAGAGAAGTAGGGACTGTCACGCCCATAAAATTTATATATTCTTTTAACTTCTTTTAGTTATAAAATTACTTCTACTTAGCCGATTATTATAAAATAATCAGTACAACATTATGTTTAATAAAGTGGGCAGTTGTATGACCTTGGAAAGTAATTAGATAATTAAAAATTTTATATCGCATTTTTGTAGTCGGTTGCTTTTGCCAAGAATTTTTTTATTTAACAACTGACATTTATTCACTACAGCAAGAAAATCAAAAACTTTCTTTACTGCAATAATTGCTATCATTTACTTTTCTATTAGTAGTCTTACCTAGAGATTATTATCCTCACTAAATTGTCATTTAGTTAAGCACGATAATAATTCTTTTATATCTGTTTAATGATAAAAATAAATGAAATTTGATAGTCGTTTCATAGGAAATTTATAGAAATCAATTAATTTTCAAGAAAAATCAAATACAAAAAAAAACTACGACTCAATGTGCATCTTAATAAAAAAAATAATAAGAGCCAATTATCGTAGATGAGTAAAATTGAAATGTATGTGTATAAAAATTATTTACTGACATGGCATTTTTAAAAAGTAACTGAAGAAAAAAATATTCAATTTCAATAATCATCATCGACAACATAATTTTATTCATACTCACGTAGCCAAAGACAGAACACACACACACGTACGTACACACACTCAGCCATACTTGAAAATTTTAAGAAAGTTCTATAAAATCAATCAAAGCGTATGAGTGATATGGATTTCGAACATATTACAGGTGGCACACGATTTACAGGATTTCTATAGAATGCCACACAATAATAGTGATCATCTTTTAATTGCTCGGTTTTTAGTAGCTCTAAAGTAGCAGAAAGAAGTTCTTGCCTTACTTCAGTTTCTTTTGCATTGAGCAAGCCTAGGGAAACCTGTACACATTTTTAATGAACCCGCTATTTTTATTTCACTTCATTTTCTTCTTAATCTCTCTCTCTCTCTCTCTCTCTCTCTCTCTCTGTTTCTCTTCCTCCTTTCTATTATCATTACAAAAAGCAAGTTAACTATACCGGTCTGTATTGGTATGTGTGATATATATATTTACATGAGTGTGCACAACTATGTGTGCTGTCTGTCGTCTTCTATGGAATATATATTCGACTCATTAAGTTCTTTTCATTTTAAGAGTATTTTTTTTGTGGGAAAAGAATCAAGTAAAATATGCATATGAAATGATATTTAATGTTTTATTGAAAGATGTTAAGATAAAAATATATTTTATTCATAAGTGCAGTTCTTACAGGGTGAGCTGGATCAAATAAGATGGTTCAAAAATTTAAGTATTCTCTCAGAAATTACAAGCACAAAACATGTTAAAGCAGGATAATTAAGGGAAAAAATTAAAGAAAAAGAAAATTTTTAGTTCTGACATTTAAGTTATATTTTTGTCAAAATTTAGACATTGTATGTCTGAAATATTTCAAAGTCCTGACTTTAATTTTTTTTCACGGCTGCAAGAATTCAGATAACTTCAATATTTCTGATGCATACTATCAAGGATATTGTTAACAATCATAAAACATTTTTCTACAAATTTTGGCAATGCTACTTTACGAAATCAGGAACAAAGTCGACCCCAATAGCCAAAATTTTAAAATTCCAATTATCTCTAAAAATATTAGAGATAGCTTAATGAAATAAATTGTACTGTTTTTGCCTATTTAAAGGCTTTACAGCAAGTATAAAAAGTAAAATTAAAAAAAATTTGCATGTCCGATGTCATTTTTGAGATCCTGTAGCTGTAGCTCAGTGTGTGTTTCAACAGGGTAGTCCAAGTTTCAACACTATGAAAGGTTAGGTCCTACTCTATGATTTTTACATACACAGTTTGATAATTGGATGGCAAGTTTCAAAGATACAGACTTATTGCCATTTTTCCCCCCATTGGAACCACATGTGCAAAAGGAGATGAAATTAAGTCTCCCTAAAATGAGTCCCAGAAGTAAACTTGCAAAAAAAACGAAACCCATGTCAATTTTTTTGGTGGCCTATATTCGAATTGGTAGTTACAACCTTGTTATTTAAAAACTAATACTGTTGTTGTACAGTGTATACACGCAAAGAAAAGATATGGTTGTGGCATGGTTGCATCAGCAATGTCATGTTTCCCAATATAGTTTATTATTCTGGTAAATAAGTTATTATTGTTTTAAATAATTGTGAACGTTAATAAGTTTAGGAGAAATAAAGTCATGTTTAGATTCAATCATCACATTATAGAAATTGCAACATGGCTGCATTTAACAGTGTACATTGTTAAAAAAGTGTTGACTACAATCATGGTCTATTTAAAAATGCAACATTAGTATGATTCTTCAAAAGTAAAATATAACAAGAACCATACTATCTGAAGTCAGTTCATTTTCAATGAAACTATGGTTATAAAACAGACATGGCTGTTTGTTTTTAAAAAAGTTTTTGTTCTTAACTTTGGTTGTATGCTTTTCTATCAGTTCTGTATTTAAATTTCAAGCGGTCGGTTCATTTGTGTTAGCTTTTTGTAAAAAAAAAACAGATATAGAAATTTAATAAATAAAATAAAAAGGTAAGTTCCATATAATTAAAGTGTTATATTTGAAAATTTTCTTTTGGGAATTTAATGATATTGTCCACACATAATATACATAATCATGTATGATTGTACATCCTGATTCCGTAGAGGCAAACGGGGCAGGAAACTGGCATTACTTCAGCTATATGAGCTTTTCTACACATTTCAATCATTGTATTGTATAACTGTCGCATTGAATTGCAACTTTGGTATGGTTAATGGAACAATATGCATAATTAAATGGAACCATATATTTGGTTAAAGGAACCGTATGTATGGTTAACTGAAACCATATGTATGGTTAAATGTAACAATATGTATGGTTAATAGATTAATATGTATGGTTAATTAAACCATATCTGTTGTTAATTGGAACCATATGTGTGCTTAGTTGGAACCATATGTGTGTTTAATGGAACCATATGTATGGTTAAATGTAACCATATGTAAGGTTAATAGATTAATATGTATGGTTAATGTAACCATATCTTTGGTTAATTGGAACCATATGTGTGCTTAATTGGAACCATATGTATGGTTAAATGTAACCATATGTAAGGTTAATAGATTAATATGTATGGTTAATGTAACCATGTCTGTGGTTAATTGGAACCATATATGTGCTTAAATGGAACCATATGTATGGTTAGTAGATTAATATGTATGGTTAAATGGAACCATATGTATGGTTAAATGGAACCATATGTATGGTTAAGTGGAACCATATGTATGGTTAAATGGAATCATATATATGTTTAAAGGAACAATATGTATAGTTAAGTGGAACTATATGCATGATTAAATCGAACCATATGTATGATTAGTAAAACCATATGTATGGTTAATGGAACCATATATATGGTTAAATGGAACTATATGCATGGTTATATAACAATGTTTTTGTGAACTTAGACAACATTATAATGTTTAAAGGAAATTTTGTTTCAAAATAGTATGGTTTGACTGCAACCATATATTCAATCATAATATGTTGCTCTTCGATTATGGTTGCCTCAATCATGTTTTTTCTTTGCGTGTATATTCTCAGTTCTGGCAAAAATCAAGTAATTTCACTTTATTATGAATAAAATATCGTAATTTATCAATCGATTTCTTGAAATAAACCACAATTCATTTGAGTTATACGTTGCTGAATAATCCAGAACTAAAAAGATTAATTTTTCGCCTTTTTCGATATTTTATGAATTTTTAATATCTAAAAATTTTTCGATTTTACAAAAATAAATATTTTTTTTTATTATTTCGTTCCGAATGACTCGGAAATTTTAATGGATACAAACAAGAAATAATGTTGAAATATTATAAAGACGGCTAAAATTAAAATTATTTAAACTAATTTTTAACGAAATGGGACCAGTTATTCTCAAGTTATAATAAAATTTGCGGAAAACTCAATTAAAAAAAAATTAGATGATTTCAGTTTATTGTGAATAAAATCAATATTTATGAATCGATTTTCATGAAATAAAGCTCATATTATAGAAATCCCAAATTTTCTTCTAAAAAAACATGTGTCCATAGAATATCAAATTTCGTTTGCTTTTGTTGTTATTGGACCATAACACATCAAAAAATATGGTGGTACTCCTTGGTATTTTTCCTGTTGCATAGTGTTACTGGACAGTTGTTAGTAGTTAAGTGCACTTTTTATCTCTGTTTGACGGTACCCAATAAGTTTTTAGCATAATTATACAATTAACAAAATGAATGCATTTCTGTCCTGCTATACAATTACATAGTTGGCATTGAAATTATGTTGATTTCTTAGTTAAAATAAATCAAAATAAATTAAAGTTGTTCCATATACAGACAGCATGCTCATAGAAAGAATTTAATTGAGCGTGTGTAATTCAATATGTGCACAAGTGGACTTACTTAAAATAATAAAAGAAGAAGAACACACACCATACAAATATCACATCAGAGTATGATGAATATTAAATAAAAATTACTCATACGCTACCATAGAGCTTTCCCATAACACTCATTACTATGCCTTTAAAAGTAATACACCAAAAAAATTTTCATTACATATTTCTAATCCACAAAGAAAATTCAGTTGCGGTAAATGCAGCTAAACTAAAGCAACCACAGATTAAACAAACACATCTCCACACAGGCAAAAACAAGATTAAAGGTCAACCAGAAAAAAAAAACACAATCTTTATACATTTCACAAAAAGAACATAAAATATCTCAGCAAACATTTTTGCAAAACTGAATAAAATATTTTGCAAGCAAAGACACGAAAACTTTATACACAAAAATTTTGTTAGAATTTGTTATCAGGTGAAACATTTTACATTCATCTCTGGCAAATTAATGTCATTGTCATGACATCTTTTTCAAGAGTTAAAAGGAGTTAAACTAATAAAAAGTATTATTTACTTACAAACTGAATTTGTATGCAAAGTTGCAAAAGGAGTTTGGGCATACAGTCGGGGTAATTGATTTGACCTGGCAAATTGCTTCTTGAGGTGAGTTTGTTAAAGAATTTTTCTATTTTAATAGAAGAAGATTTATTATCAATATTTTCAGGTATTAAGCAAATAAGTTGGAGGGAATCAAATTAAAAAAAAATCTATAAATAAATAACACTAGCTTACAAATTTTCAAGCTTTTGCAATACTCTCAAAAACCGGATATTTTTAAAATAAGTCGGGGTCATTGATTACGAACATGGCATTCATTTATTTTTCTTAAAAAGTGCTTTTAAGATATTCGGGAAACAAATTTTTTTAGTTTTTTTTAGATATTTCCAAAAATCTTCCAAGTGAAACATACTATTGCAAAACTTCTTTTAGAATGGTCCAATTGTTTCTCAGGGAAGGCGCTAATGGGCGTAGAATCTTCGAGAGACATGGAAAAATTGCAACTAAAAATAATAAGTCGATAAAAATGACATTTGTAGAAGACCTGCGCTGTAGTTCTATACACTCATAGAAAGCACTTGGGCAGCACAATAATAAACTGGAGTTGGTTGGTCCAATTGTTTCTCAGGGAAGGAGCTATAGGTGGTGGAATCTGACAGAGGCATAGAAAAAATATTTCCACCAATTTTATTTAAACAATTTCAAGTTTTATTTTTTTCAACTAACAAAGAACTAATTGTGACAATCGGCTTTTGTTTGGATCCGTTACATTGAAAATACTGGACCAAAGTTTTGAACAATTGCGAAATTTTAATTTTCAAATGAATATACCTCAGGGCAAATAGTTCCTTAACTAAAGACGACACAATTTTTTAAATCGGGCGTGAAACAAAAAACGTCTAGCGTTGAAAAATTTTACATGCAGAAGTGCTCCAGTTTGGGACTTTATAACTCTGCTCCTGAGCAATAAGTAAAGTTCATCTTCACGGTGTGAAAGGGAAAATTTACATTTTAGGGTTCCGTACACCAAAAGTGTAAAGGAACCCTATTGTTTTTGCTACGCTGTCCGTCTGTCTGTCCGTCTGTCTGTCCGTCTATCTGTCCGTCTGGTTGTCTGTCTGTCTGCCTGTCTGTCCGTCTGTCACAGGCTGTTTTCTAGAGAACCATAAGAGCTACGGACCTGAAATTTTCACAGAACATGTAAAACTATCGCCGCTACAGTTCAAAATTAAAGGGTGTTCTAAAGCGAGCAAAGAAAAATATTGAAATACTAATGTAGTATACAGACACTTTAAATTTTCAAAGTTAGTGTTAATTGGTGTAGTCTATTTAAAGCAATAAAAATCAAAGGGTTTTCCATCAGTTAGTGTAATTTTGACTATGTAATTTAGACAATTTGTATTTTATAAACTGTAAGAGGCAAGCTCTTGATATATTAAAAATTGCTAGAACTAAAAATTCCAAAATTCAAAAAATTTCAAATCGAAAAATCGCCAAAATTAAAAAAGCGCTTAAAGGAAAAAGGCACCAAAATTAAAAAAAGAACGCTAAAGGCATCAAAACGAAAAAAAGCACTATGACCTAAAAAAATTGATAAAACTAAAAATATCGTCCAAAAACGAAACAAATCGCCGAAAATTAAAGAAATCGCCAAAACCAAAAAAAAACCGCAAAAAATCGCCAAAGACAAAGCGCCAAAACTAAAAAAACGCCAAGAACCGTAAAAATCGCTAAAATGAAAAAAAGTATCAAAAACCGAGAAAAAAAATTGTTAAAACTTAAAAAGCCACCAATAACCGAAAAAATCGCAAAAAACAGAAAAAAGTGCAAAATCTGAAAAAAATCGCTAAAACTAAAATAAATTACTTAAACTAAAAATATCGCCAAAAAGCAAAAAAAAAACGTTAAAACAAAAAAAGCGCCTAAACCAAAAAATCGCCAAAACTAAAAAAATCGGTAATAAAAATAAAAGAAATTGCAACAAACGAAAAATCGCAAAAAAGGAAAAAAAAATAAAAACATCGCTTAATCAAAACAAAAAAATTAAATTAAAAAATAAAAAATTAAATTAAACGAAGAATCAAAACAAAAAAATTTTCAAAGACAACAAGAGCAAAACCTTCGTGTTCCGCTTGAAAAAAAATTGGCACACTATAAACCACTACACTCCTAACCATTGTTGCCAAAACCTGATGAGGAAAAAACGCTAGAATTTTACTAAAAAAATGCTAAAATATCCTAAAAATATGCTGGAAAAAATGCTAAAAAGCATTTAATCAAAACTGCAAAGAAAAAACAGTGTAATTAGCATGGTATAAGACTACACCGTGAATACATTGTTAGTATTTTATTATATTTTATTGTATTTTACAATCGCATTTAAAATAAAAGAAAATTTATTTCGTATTTAACATAAAAAGTAGACAAAACAATGCAAAAAGGTTTTTAAATTCAATTTAAGAAACTGGTTGCTTAGGGCCAGGGGTTAATTGGTTCATAAAAGCAGAAACGTGCGTGCTAAAAACGCTAGTGTGGCCTGGCCCTAAGTTAATCAAAAATAACGCATTTTTTTTAAATATTTCTTAAGGTTCTGTGAATGTTTGTACAATGACCAGGGCTTTCATGCTTACAATTTACATCTAAAATACAAGCAATAACGAAATTCTAGACATATCAAAATATCCAGTCATCTTCAACTTCATTTTCATTATTATTTTTATAAGTGGTACCATTTCTACCAAAGTTGATACAAGACACTGTTGCATTTTTTGGAAATCTTTCTTTCACTTTTTTGTATCGAAAATGAAACATTATATTGGTGTTGTAAAGAAAAAGTGCCCCTATGTTTCCAGACCAGACGTTTAGGTAAATTTAAGGTTGAAGTTGATAACAGTTTTAACTCCCATTAACATAAAGCTCAGTTATGCTGATTTTAGCTTTAAGTTTATTAACTTTCAGTTTGCCTAAACTCAAATTTTAACTGAAAGTTAAACATTTTCGTTAACAATAAAAAAATATTGACTTTTGTGGTTGCCTGCAATAAACTATTTTTGGGAAATTCAAAAATTTTTTAAATTTATATAAATAATATCATGGATCAACAGCATGTGAGTACGATTGCGGCACAAAGAAGTACTGCATTCGCCTAGGAAGCTTTGCATTTGTTATTATTCTTGAAAGTGGATGTTAAATATTTACAAAATATTTACAAAAAATTAATTTATTTTCAAAGGTCAATAATTTCTTCAGCTAAGCACTCAAACTCAAGTTAAATTTAATTAAAATTTAATATGTAAATCAGCTTTGTGTTAATGAAATTTTATTAATGAAAATTTAAATTTTAAGTTTAGTGTTAACTGCAACTTAATATTTTTATTGATGACGGCGCTAAAACATATACTAAGCATTCTACAATCGATTTAAACTAGATTGATAAATGGGAATTATAAAAAATAAGGAAAACTGTGAATCAGATTTTAGAAAAAGTTTAAAAAATTTATAAACTTTAAACCTCAAAATGCTATAACTAAAGAATATTTTGGAATTTTCTGGTTATTTACATACATTTTTGTTATCAATAATGTGTACTTTTAGGAAATACCAAAAATGGATTTAGATTTTGGAAAGATAAGTCCCTTTTCATGTGGAACATCACATTTAGATATTTGTACATCCGGTAATAAGGTACAAATTGAGGTAAAACATAAAAATTCAAACGCAAAAACATGCTAAAAAATGCTAAATAATTTTGGAAAAATGCTGAAAAATATGCTATATGCTAAAAACATTTTTTTCATGCTAGATGAGTTAAAAAAATGCTAGGTTTAGCATTTAATATGCTAAATTGGCAACGCTGCTCCTAACAAACTGTTAGGCGATAGAAAGAGTATTTCACTGATGTAAATGTCAGAGCAAAATATAAATTGCATTTAAGCAGTGATGTCCCACCCAACATATCTTATTCTGTGTTTGTGTATGTGCTTCTGGGTTAAATAGATAGGTCGTAGGTCGCACACACAGTGTTTTTGTATTGATATAAAAAAACAGTCGTTGCAAGAGTTCATAGGAAATTGAGAGAATGCCCGCCACTGCATTAAAGCCTTTATTGCATTTGTTGTTGTTGTTGTTGTTGCTGCTGTTTATGATAGTTTCAAGGTGGTACTTAGAACAACAACTTCAAACACTCGACAATAAAATATAAAACTTGCTCTTTGCTTATTTGTTTGCTTGCTTGTTTCGTGCTTTATTTACTTTTTATATCATTTATATTATTTATGTTTGCTTGTACGTATCGGTATAAAGACGTCAATAGTTCGTCAGTAAGAATTGTTGGTCTTCTATTACATTTCGAAGTTAGTTATTTGTTTTTGTTTGTTAGAGGAGAAGTATAATGATGTCAGGATTTGATACACCAGCAACATCAAATAGATTAATTTAAAAACTTTATAATGCATTTTACTGCTAACGACATGTAAGAGTAAGTTTCTCAATTTTACTTTACTTTAAATTGTTTATGTATCTGTATATATTAAAGGATAAATATATCGAATATGTGGCTTGACGTAATTGATGATTTATTAAGGGAAACTTTAGCACTAATCGCTGAGAGTTTTAGAGCACATAACATCGCGACAGATCCCACATCACGCAAAGTCTTTAGCTGATTTAATGATAAGCATTATAAGGATTTTTTACCTTCTTAGAAAGAAGTTTCTTTTATCGCATGTTTGTAAATGAGAACTACAAATAAAAACTAGAATGGGAGTTATTACTACTATTATACAAGATAAAAAAAATAACATGGCTCTAACAACTGTTTCTGGGGGAGGATACCAATATACATATATACATATATATTAGAGTGATCATATAATACTAAGAATTAAAAAACAAAAACAGGTCAATCAGGTAAGATCAAGGCGTGTTGCACGCTCACCAATTTTCGAGTAAAAGATCTTTTTCTGCCTTTTATGTCTCATAACTTAATAAATATTGTACTAACAAAAAATTTTTCTTCCAAAAAGTTGTTGTCCGTGAAGTTTCCAACAAATTTTGCTTTTTATCACAATCACATATTTGACCAAATAAACAGCAATATTGAAATAAATTAAGTAAAATGCGACTTTGGCTCGCACACGAAGGGTTCCGTACGAATACACATATGCATATCCCTTTTTGTTTTTGCCCCGTTTGTCATTTTGGCAGTTTTTTCGTTGTGCTTTCTTGTTTAATTTTAGTTTTTTACTTATTTAAGTTTTTTTCGTTGTTTTTGGTTTTTTTTTTGTTTTGGCGCTTTTCGTGATTTTTTTAAACTTTTTTCTGGCGATATTTCGTTTTTTGCAATTTTTTTGGTTTTTTGCCGATTTGTTTAGTTTTGGCGATATTTTGGTTATGCCATTTATTTAACGTTTTCACTTTCGGACGCTATTTTTAGTTTTAGCGATTTATTTTAGTTGTGACGATTTTTTCGGTTTTTTGCGGTTTTTTTAGTTTTAACGATTTTTTTTGTTTTTACCCTTTTTTTCGTTTCTGGCGATTTTTTTGGTTTTTGGTGTTTTTTTAGTTTTAACGTTTTTTGGCTTTTGCGTTTTTTCCGTTTTTTGGGATTTTTTTTTTCATTTTTGGCGATTTCTTAATTTTTTGATGATTTATTTAGCTTTAGCGATTTTGTAGTGTTTTTTTTCGTTTTGAAGACTTTTTCGATTTTTGACGTTTCTTTAGTTTTTTTGTCAATCTTTTTAATTTTGGTGATATATTGCGTTTTAGCGATTTTTTTAATTTTGGCGCTTTTTTCCTTTAAGCGCTTTCTTCATTTTTGCGTTTTTTTCGTTTTGAAATTTTTTTAATTTTGCATTTTTTTATTAGCGTGTTTTAAAATTTCAAGATTTTACATCTTACGGTTTCCAAGATACAGCATATTGTCTCAATTACATAGTCAAAATTACAATAGAATACCCTTTAATTTTTATTGTTTTAAATATCGGTGTTAATTGGTGTATTCTATTCTACAGACTACACCAATTAGCACTTACTTTGAAAATTTAAAGTGTCTATATATAAGTGTCTGTATATTACATTAGTATTTCAACATGTTGCGTTGCTCGCTTTAAAACACCCTTTATTTTTTAACTGTCATATATTTATTGTTGTAGCGGTCAAAGTTTTACATGTTCTGTGAAAATTTCAGGTCCGTAGCTCTTACGGTTCCCGAGAAAACAGCCTGTGACAGACAGACGGACTGACGGACGGACAGCGTAGCGAAAGCAATAGGGTTCCTTTACACTTTTGATGTATCGAAACCCTAAAAAGCCCAGAACAATTAAAATTTCAAAATGATTAGTCTAATATAAGAATTTCGGTAAACTTTTTCGTTCAAGAAAACTGAAAGCTCTTTCTTTAGTTATTTGGGCCGCTGAACGTGAACCTGCACTCCTTTTTACCAGCTCTAGTTAACGAGGTATACCGTTATGTCAAAATTGAAGGCACTTTCACGACATATATTTTGTCCTATTCCATAAAAAGAAAAATCAGAACTCGACAACAAAATTATATTTAAGCAGAGCCAACATTGCTGCAAACTCTGCTTATTACACAGAAAAAAAAAATTGTAAATACAATTAATTTTTTGTTATATCAATTAAATAATTAATTGAATTTGAACATACAACGATTTTTGTAAATACAATTACGAAATTGTAAGTTAAAAGAAAATCAGAAAAAATATTTAAACCATTTTTTTGTCGCTTTGTCTTTGGGCGGAATTGAATCGGCGACCTCTGGACTAATAGACTAACGTTCTTACCTCTCAGCTACAGAGCAATTCGTTATTAAATACGTAAATAATAAATACGTAAATAATGAAAAGGTGATTTGCTTGGTTCCCTTTACGTGTGTGCATTCATTTGTTATATCAACAATGGTGATTGTTAATTTTTTTCACAATACATAAAAAAAAATTTGGTTAGTTCAGTTTGTATCAACAACTCTATTTGTTATATTAACAAAATATATGTTTGAATTTAAATTACGTATTAACAATTGAAATTGTTATTGTTTGGTGATATTTTTTTTCTGTGTAGTTTCAGAAGTATCGTAAAAGTTTGAGCCTAAAAACTAAAAATTTCATACAAAGTTTTAAAAACTTTTCTCACTAAATTGTAAATAACATCAATACTTGTACACCGATTTGAGCGAAAAAATTCTAATTTTTTTAAGAATATATTCAGCTACAGGTACTAGACAAAAAAAATTGTACCGTTGATGTATTCTCTTTCTATGAATTTTTAAAAGCAAAATTTTTTAATTTTTTTGAAATTATATCCAACGAAATTGAATTATTTTGTCTTGAGTTCGGTTTTAATTTAATTTTTCAATTAAATTATATTTTTATTTAGGGATAAATGTAAAGAATGCAAGAAAATTTTTGACTGCATGCAGGGTTCAACTGACGTTTCAATAGCTACCGCTAATTTCTTCAGAACTCTTTTCCCCTTGACCACTCGACGCCAGTTCAACCCTCCGTGCAGTCAAAAATTTTCTTTGTCACATTTATCTCTAAATAAAAATATAATTTAATTGAAAAATTAATTTAAAACCGAACTCAAGCCAAAATAATTAAATCTCTTTGGATATAAACTCATACAGTTCGACTAAACTCATAACTTAATATTTTTTTGTTGAAATTTTTTAATTTTTCGGTTAAAATTTTTACGATATCTCTGAAGCTAATTGCCATATTTAGAAACAATTTTCGCTTGTCTTAAAGATAATTTTGTTGTCGAATTTTTATTGCTCTTTTTTATTCAATAGGGCAAACCCTGCTCCAGTTATCCTTATATATGTGGTGCAAGTGCCTTCATATTTTAGGGTTCCGTTCACCAAAAGTGTAAAGTAAGCTTATTATTTTCGCTACGCTGTCCGTATGTCCGTATGTCTGTCTGTCTGTGCTGCCCCTGTGGGTAAATGGTAGTGATGCTAGTCTGTCAGTCCAGAGGTCGTGGGTTCGATTTCCGCCATAGGCCCTGGGTGTTTTCCGCAGACAAGCCAATCGCTTCGCGGGTTGTGTTTGTTATATAAAAAAAAATTTTTTTTGTTATATATGCGTCTTAGATAAAAGTTGGTAAGGCCAAAGCTGTCGACAACAAATTTTTGGAAGAGCATTTTTTTTTTGTAAATACTATATTTATTAAGTTATGAGACATATAAAAGAGAAAAAGAGCATTTGCTTAAACTTTGATGGGAGTGCGACGCGCCTTTATTTTGACTGATTGACCTGAAATTTTTTTTAGTTTAGCTTTTTATTTATGCCCATCGATTTGCGGTATGTGACTTAAATAAATCCAAATTAAAATTTTTTACAACCACTTTATATGTGCCAACAAAAATTTTATGAAACTTAATTGAATGTAAGTATCGACCCCGAAATTTTAAAAGCTTTAATTTTAAAATTTTTTTAAAAAAGACATGTCAAATACGATCTTATTATCTTTCAAACGATATACTGCTGAGCTCTGTAACTTGAACATGTTTTGAGATATTTGTAATTATATAATTAAACTCATTGGACTTATTTTTTAAATCTTGATGACGTCACATATTCATAACTAAAAGACCCAGGAACCTAACATTTAATATTCGTGTTTTTGTTATATTAAGATAATTCGCTATCGAATTTCATTAAAATCGGAGGGGGTGAGGTTCATTTCATCCTTTTTAGGGTTCCGATATACCAAAAGTGTAAATGAATAAAGGGTATTCTATTAGTTATTGTAATTTTGACTATGTAATTGAGACAATATGCTGTATCTTGGAAACCGTAAGATGTAAAATCTTGAACTTTTAAAACACTCTAAAACTAAAAAAATCCAAAATTAAAAAAATTTCAAAACGAAAAAAAAACGCTAAAATGAAAAAAGAACTTAAAGGAAAAAAGCGCCAAAATTAAAAAAATCGCTGAAACACAATATATCACCAAAATTAAAACGATCGCCAAAAAAAACTTAAAAAAACGTCACAAATCGAAAAAGTCTTCAAAACGAAAATCGCTAAAACTAAATAAATCATCAAAAAATGAAAAAATCGCCAAAAAATGAAAAAATCACAAAAAACGAAAAAAAAAACGTAAAAACCAAAAATAAAACGCCAAAACTAAAAAACGCCAAAAACCAAAAAAATCGCCAAAACGAAAAAAGTGTCAAAACAAAAAAAAAATGCTAAAACTAAAGAACCAAAAAAAACCGAAAAAAATCCCCAAAAAACGAAAAAAGCGCCAAAACTGAAAAAATCGCCACAACTAAAATAAATCGCTAAAACTAAAAATATCGTCAGAAAGTGAAAACGTTAAATAAATGCCATAACCAAAATATCACCAAAACTAAACAAATCGGCAAAAAACAAAAAAAATTGCAAGAAATGAAAAATCGCCAGAAAAAAATTTACAAAAAAAATCACGAAAAGCGCCAAAAACCAAAAAAAAACAACGAAAAATACTTTAAAAAAATAAAAAACGCAAATTAAACAAGAAATCACAACGAAAAAACTGCCAAAATGACAAACGGGACAAAAACAAAAAGGGATATACATATGTGTATTCCTACGGAACCCTTCGTGTGCGAGCCAAAGTCGCACTTTACTTAATTTATTCTTAGTTGATATGAGGTGGATTAACTCTATAACTATTTCATCAAACCGTCTTAATTTATTTTTTCCCATTTAATACATAAAATATATGAGAAAAACAGATTCACTTCCACAGCGTTTTCCCTCTATGCCACTCCTACTTCTTTTAAAGGTTATTTCTATTATTTCTATTATTTTTCTCACTGTTGTTAATATTTGTTGCGGTTTTACGTCGCGCATTGCACAAGTTTTAGGATTTTAGGTTTCCAAACATCATTATTATCGTTCCTTAACACTTGATTATCGTCTAAAAAAAAAACTCATCATGATGTAAAGCTGATATTGTTTAGAAATTTCGTGTTGTTATTTTTGTTTTTCTATAGAATAAAACAAAAGTTTTCTGTGGCCGAAAACTAAAACATACAGAAAATATTGTTTTGTATTAAATTTTCTACGCAAAACAAAACTAAAACAACAGCAACAAAATAAATTTAAAATTATTTACAATGTTTGCACACAAAAACGACTGACTGATTTTTTCTTTTCTAGGCAACCGCAAAAGATTTTTTATGTTTTCAGTTTTGCTGCAAATTTTCCATACAAAATATGTTAACATCATATATCGTAGCACCAATTGAAAAAAGATTATTAAATGTGAAACTTTGAAACTTGCGATCCAATTATAGAACGATATATGTAAAAGTAATAGCGGAGCAGCTAAGCTTTCCGAATTTTGAAATTTCAACCTCACGTTGAGCTACAGGGTGTCGAAATTGACTACTTCGGGCATGGCAAATCTTGTCGGCCTCATAAGTTTTGCAAATGTTATCCGATTTTAGTCAATTTAAGCTTGGTGCAAAGTTCATAAATATAGAAAGAAAATACAGTTTTATTTCTTAAGATATTTGCAATATTTTCAAATATATTTAGCTTTGAATTTTAAAATTTTGGGTTTTGGCCACAACTATATTCTCAATTTCGTCAATATTTCCGGTAATAGCAAAATAATTTTCAAAAAAAAAAATATTTTAATCATTAAGTTATGAGTTTAGTCGAACTGTATGGGTTTATATTAGGAATGTAACTATACGCCGTTTTGCCGATCCGATACTCGAAAATAAATATCGCCGATACCGATTCCGATACCGATACGCATATTAAAATTGAGTTCAATTCTAGATTAACAAAACTCAAGCCGGGCAATTTTTCTATTATACAAAATTACAGTGTAACAGATTATTAACATTTAAAATTGATATTAACCCAGTATAAAAAATTGGAAGTAATTTTTAAGGAACTACATTGTCATTGCTTCAAAAGAATCTATATTAAAAATATGCAGATAATTAGTAGAAAAGCCAGTACAAATTTGTAATTACTTTATAATTTTAAAAAATACTAGAAATGCTTTTTAAAAAATCGATTTTTTAAAGGACATTTATCAACTAATATTCTTCTAAATAACTTATTAGCTTAATTATTAAAAGTCTGCTAAAAGTTTATATTTATTCACTTAAATTTACATGAAAACACAGATTTGTGTTTAAATTCGCATAAAAAGAAACAAGTTCTGAAAATGGGTAATTTTTCATCCTTTTTTAACCGACTTCCAAAAAGAAGAAGGTTATCAATTCGTGTTTTTTTTTTCTTTTTTTGTACACGCATAACTCTGTCATTTGTGAAGCGATTTTAAAAATTCCTTTTTTGCTGGAAAGGGTTTGCCTGCAGTTTGGTCCCATAATTTTTTTTTAAATCGGAGGGGAAATCCGCTCCCCCAATGCTGTCATTTGTGAACCGATTTTCAAAATCCTTGTTTTGTTTGAAAGGGTTTGGCAAAAACTGGTCCCAGTTTTTTTTGTCGAAAATCGGAGAAGCAAGTTTGCTCCCCCTCCCCACCAATCCATAACTATGTCATTTGTGAACAGCTTTTCAAAATTCTTGTGTTGTTTTCATGGGTTTGCTAGTGGTTTGGCCCCATAACTCTTTTCGAAAATGGGAGGGGGAACCATGTATAACTTTGCCATTGGGAACCGACTATCAAAATTTTATTTATTTTTTTTGAAAGGGTTTGACTACAGTTTTTTTTCGAAAATCAGTTGTGAAATTTGCTGCAAGCCCCCTTCAGGTTGGTACCATAATTGTTCTCCAAAATCTGTGCGGGATTTCCCCTTCCCCCAGAAATATTGATTATCGCATAGCTCCTCCATTTATGGGCCGAATTCCAAAATTTATTTTTTGTTTGGAATGGTTTGCCTAGAGTTTGGTCGCATAATTTTTCTACGAAAATCTGTGGGGCAAGTCTTCCACGCCTCCACCCAAAATATTTATTAGAGCACAATTCCTCCATTGGCTTACCGATTTTCAAAATTGTTTATATGGAAGGCCATTAAGTATATTACTCTTTATACTGAAGTCGGCTTTTTTCCAGAATTATTTGAGGAATCATTATAGAACACCGAAAAAGAAATTTGTACTAACATCACTTCAAATTCGGTGATTGGTAATGGAAAAAGAGAACTTCTTGCTATGACAAGCAAATGTGAAACTAATTAGAAATTATCCAAATTCGCAATATTTCCGGATCTCGCGAATGCTACATTTTCATGATTTCTTTATAATGTCTTTTTTTGCTGGGAATAAGATTTAAAAAACAACGAATTGAATTTGAGTTCATAGTAAAATTAACAATAAATAAATTATTGTTTTTGCAAAATAACAGCGTAAAATATTATAAATTTTTAAAATTGATATCAATAAGATTTAAAAAATAACGAAATGAGTTTAGTTCTTGGTAAAATTAACAAAAAAATAAATAATTTGTTTAAAAAAACTGAAAAAAATTTTTAAAGTATCGTCGTATCGACAGTAAAATATCGCCGATACCGATGTATCGGAAAATCTGATGTATCGCCGATATATCGGTATCAGTATCGGTTACATCCCTAGTTTATGTGCAAAGAAATTTTAATTATTTTGGCTGAGTTCGGTTTCAATTTAATTTTTCAATTAAATTATATTTTTATTTAGAGATAAATGTGAAGCTTGTAGACAAAGGAAATTTTGACTGCGCGGAGGGTTGAACTGACTTTTCCACAGCTGCCGCTAATCTCATCAGAGTTCTCCATACAAAAACAAGAATGACTTACAAATCATAGGCTTGTCACTAATAAGTCAAATGTGTGTAGAACAATGAATAAGAAAAGGCAGTAAATCATTTTAGCTTGTAAGACATGACTTAAATTGCGTGTCACACATGTGTGTTTAGTGTCATTTTTCCCTTTTTGTTTTTATGTATGTTTGTATGTGGATTTGTACATATTTATGTACTATTATATACATACATATATGTATGGGTCGTCAAATCTAGAGTTGAAAATTTACACACTTCCTGTTGACCGATTTATCTGAAATTTTGTAGACACCTTTACTGAGTGTTGCTGCTATGGTATTTTCTCGGCTTTCATTGTTGCCGCTGTTTTCCGGGGAGCTTTTAGGATTTTGGGGATTTTTGTAAAAGTTTTTGAAAATCCGGGGAACTTATGGGATTTTGGGGATTTTCGTAAAAGTTTTTTGGGAAATCGGGGAGCTTCTCAAATTTTGGGGAAATTTTTATAAAAGTTATTAGGAAACCGGGGAACTTGTGGGATTTTGGGGAGATTTTTGTCCCAGTTTTGGGGGATTCTTAGACCGATTTTGTGTCTAAGGATGGTGTCCTTGCTTTGTTAAGGTACCTCGGCTAAACACCAGGTGTCTCGGCTAAATTCTTGAAAAGTATCACCTAAGTAGCTTCCAGGCAATGCTAAAAAAAGTATTCATTTTTGTAAAAATATGTCTGCTCTGAAATACTGTTTCTTAAGATTATTTTTTAAATATGTTTTCTTCATTTTAATCTTAAAAGGGCATTTGTTTTTGCTTCCATACAATGTAAACAAATGGCAAGTGTGACTTATTTGTTTCGAGTCATTTTGATGATTTATTAGTACTTCTTGGTAGGGGTGCTCTTTTCATTTTAGAGAAACAATTCATGTAATGACTTGATTCTCACGAAACAATTCATGTAATGACTTGATTCTCACAAAACAAGACATGATTTGATACTCTTAAAGCTGTTTCTTCATTTCATTTATTTTGCTTTGCTTCATCGGCTTTATAGACGTTAAACATTTTCTACAAAGATGTTCCTCGTAGTCTTGTACATAAAAAAGGTAAACACATCTTACACCTTAAACGTAAGGCTTACAAGATTTTTTATGCCGAAAACGAACTGTGCATAAGTACGAAATTAATGCTTTAACCTATTTTAAGTTTTAAATTATTTCTAGCGTCAGAGTTAAGTCTGGACCAGAATTTTATGGCGAATATTTTGGTAGAAGATTTAAGACTACTATATCGCGGCTGAAGGTTTTTAAAAAGAAGAGTTTTTAAAATTTTTTTCAGAAATGTTCAAAAAGACCCATAAAGCGAATAGTTACAGGGTAAAAATGTTTCAAAAAAATTTTTTCTTTTGGTGTTTTACATACAAATACTTAGCGCATCTGATACCTTAAACGGAAGACTTGCAAGAGTTCCTACGCCGAGTTCTAATTGTGAATATGTATGAAGTTAACCCTTAAACATAGTTTAAGTTTTCAATGATTTCTGGCGTACAAGTTAAGTTCAGAGCTTGGTTATCTTTGAAGACCTGTAGTAGAATTTTATGCCCATCATTTTTGTGGAACATTGCATCCCTAAACTCCCCATTTCTAGGGGTGTTTTTTACGATTTGTAAGAAAAGAGCCAAAGGCGACCGTTATGTGGGGGAGTTAGAGGACTAATATGTTCTAAAAATATATTTGCCCTAATATTTTCTACAAAAATGCTATACATAGCCTACACCTTAGATGTAAATAACACATAGTTTTATATACCGATATGCTGCACGAACAGGCCTAAAGGGGAACTTTAACCCATCTTAAAGCAAAATTCTGATGTGATCTTGCAAAACACCGACACAGGTATATTTGTTTTTTGGTGTTGTACAGTGCTGTTTAAAATTGACATAATGTTTAACATTGTTGCTTGTTTATATTAAACATAAAGCCTGTTTTTGAAAATAAAATAAACATTTTCGGTTGGTAATTTATATTGAAACAACAATATAAAATCTAATACGAAAGCTTTCAATTTAAATTTCAAAACGAAAGTTTGTATTTTCAAAAAAAAAACAGGCAGTTAGTTTTATTCAACAGAAAAAAGAATTAGCCTGCTTTTTAATTATATAAAACTTTTTTGTAAACAATTATTTTAAAAGATGCTTAATTTTTAGTTTTCCATGGGAGCCAAAGTCAAAAATAAAAAATGGTCATAACTCTGAATTTTCTCCTACATATATTTTAAAATTATGCTTTATATAGAGTAGATATATAGTGCTTTCAAACCCTTTACTCACCTTTCGTTGAATATTTGTTTCGTAAAATTCACTCCCAGACCAGCCGAGAACTGTAAACAATTATTAACTGTTAATGTTTCTTTTTTTATTTCTTTAAAATCCTAAATAAACCACTCAGTAATAAAATATTACAGGAAAAAGTGCTGCCAACACTAAATAGTGTTAAAAAAATATAGTTTAAAAGATATCACAAATCTACTTAGAGACAAAATAAAACCAAAACGGTAACGTTGGCATAACAAAAACAAAGCACAACCAAAAGACTCTCTATTAATATTTTCCTCGTATATGCTCATAGAATGGTGTATATGCGTGCGTGTGTGTGTGTGTGTGTGTCTGTAAACATTCCCTGAATGAAATTTCGATTGTAAAACTGTACTGATTCACACTATTGACTTTGCCCCAGTACTACTGACAAATTATACCCCACGCAATGTTCTGTGCTATTGACATTTATCATGTGTTTGTCATTGAGATTCCACTACTGACATCGAAGCTATTGATATACTATAGATTAGGTGGTTCTTAAGGGACCACAATGGCACAAGAGATTAAATAGTGTATTATAATGATTCAACAGATATCGATAGTCATACGTTGACAACACGTAACTGATTTTTTTATTATTAAAAAAAAGCCGGGAAACGTAAAATAAATCGCTAAAAAATGTATCTTATACTCAAAATAAAGAAACCGAAATTAGCTAAGAGTATGTACTTAATGATTCTCAATTATTTGTAGGGTTCCCTACACCAAAAGTGTAGAGGAACCCTATTATTTGCGCTACGCTGTCCGTCTGTCGGTCTGTCGGTCCGTCTGTCTGTCACAGACTGTTTTCTCGGGAACCGTAAGAGCTAAGGACATGAAATTTTCACAGAATATGTAAAACGTTGGCCGCTACAACAGCAAATATATGCCAGTTAAAAATTAAAGGGTGTTCTAAAGCGAGCAACGAAAAATTTTGAAATACTAATATACAGACACTTTAAATACATACAGATACTTTAAATTTTCAAAGTTCTTTCTAATTGGTGTAGTCTGTAGAATAGACAACACCAATTAACACCGATATTTAAAACAATAAAAATTAAAGGGTATTCTATCAGTTAATGTAATTTTGGCTAAGTAATTAAGACAATTTGCTTTATCTTGAAAACCGTAAGAGGTAAAATCTTAAAATTTTAAAACTCGTTAAAACTAAAAAACTCCCAAATTAAAAAATCTCAAAACGAAAAATCGCCAAAATGCAAAAAAAGCACTTAAGGAAAAAAGTCACCAAAATTAAAACAAAATCGCTAAAACTAAAAATATCACCAAAAAAACTAAAAAAAAACGCTAAACACGAAAATAGTCGTCAAAACGAAAAAAAACACTAAAACTAAAAAAACGCTAAAACTAAAAATATCATCAAAAACGAAAAAAATCGACAATAATTTAAAAAATCTCCAAAACGAAAATAAAAGAAACAAAACTAGATAAAATCGCCAAGAACCGAAAAATCTCCAGAATGAAAAAAAATGTCAAAACCAAAAAAAGTTAAAACTAAAAAATCACCAAAAACCCAAAAAATCCCTAAAACCTAAAAAGCGCCAAAACTGAAAAAAGCGCCGAAACTAATATAAATCGCTAAAACTAAAAATATCGTCAAAAGCGAAAAAAAAACATTTAAAAAAACGCCAAAGGTAATAAATCGCCAGAACTAAAAAAATTGGCAAAAATTGGCAAAAATCGCCAAAACTAAAAAAATTACGAAAATGAAAAAAAAGCGCTGTAATAAAAAAAAATCGCCAAGATAACGAAAAATAGCTTAAAAATTAAAAAAATCAAAATTAAACAAAAAGCACAACGAAAAAACCGCCAAAATGAATAAAGGCAAAAATGGAAAATGATATACATGTGCGTATTCGTACGGAACCCTTCGTGTGCGAGCCAAAGTGGCACTTTACTTAATTTATTTTTTGTTTCGTGGCCAGTAACGCTTTCAGCCTAATTGTAATATAATTTCTTCAACTGAAAGGTAGAAAAAATCAGTTACGTGTTGTCAGCGTATGAAACTTTTTACTAGGTAAATAAAATTTTTTATGAACATTTTTGCAACAAAATGAGACAATAAAAAATTGTTTTGTAGCTGACAAGAACTTCTCTTCCCATTAAAGGCAAAATAAAAAGTGTAGACGATTTAATGTTACAAAAGTTGTCGACAAAAGTGATGACTTGGAGACACTTTGCTCCTGGCTTCCTTCAGGGTTACTTTTGCTCTCAAATTGAATGTGTCGGATAAGCGTGCGGTATGAGTAACACGAATCGCACAGATGTTGCTCATACGTACTCACAAAACAACAATATTTCACTCTGCGTGCATTCTTCGAAATGCGAGATGCTGTAAATGTATTAGTGTTGAGCAAGGGTGCTAATATCCCAGGAAACATATTTTTCCGACATATCTGATGTCTGAGATTTTACCAGACAATCAACCGACTTGTCTAAAATTTTCTCAGAAATTTTACAGAATAGCCGGTAGTTTTTCTAAACTATTATTCGTTTAATATCAGACTAAACTGCACTGTATCTGAAAACAATTTAATTTTCTTTAAGATATTTAACATAATAGTTTGCACGTTTTCTAACCTAAAACTTAAAACTTTTAGAAGCAATTTCTGCACGTTGTCAGATTTTAATTTTCGTAATATTTCTCATTTATCTCTTGAAAGTTTTCCGAAATTGTGCGGATATGTCAAAAATTCCTTTAGAATTTTCATGGAAAAATTTCACAGAATTCGTACAGAATTCTCTTGAAAATTTCGGTAAAGTTTTTAGAGTTTCGTCAGACAAAGAACTCCGCTTTCTTGTAAGCCCCTCATATGATTATCGGCACGCTTTCGTACCGACTTCGGCATATTGTGCAAACTCTCTGGCCGACTTTGGTACGAAAGCGGCAAAAAAACTGTTTGCTGGGATTTCACTCTGCCATTTAATTCATTGTGTGTTGGCGAGAAAAACACTTACAAATCTATTCGTATTAATTCCCAAAAAGAAATTATTTAGAGTGCCAGGAGTATGTATTCGTATTTTCTCTAGGTGTATGTTGTATGTATAATATAGATTTTTTTTTTCTTGCACATTGATAATGACTTTCGTTGTATCGTTTGGTGTTTTTACTTTTGTTGTTATTGTTGCGATGTATTAAAAGTTCTAGGATTTTGTGCTCAGCTACTGTACGAATAGTAAATAGTAAAAATGCTTAAAAAGGAAACGGAAGTTGAAGCATCCGTAACATTACAGTAGCAGCGGCAGCAACAACAACAGAAGCAGCCACAACAAAAAAAAACTGCACAATATCATTTTTATTTTTTTATTATAAATAACAAAAACAAGTTAATAAAAGTAAACAGAGAAAAATGATTATAATACATTTAAAAATTTTTATTCATTAATTTTGCTCTCTTAAGTTTGTTTTCACGGTAGTTCATTCAATTATTTGTTTTAACATTTAATTTTAACATTTTAATATTTTTGTTTTAATGTATGAAGCTAAGTAAGATGTGAAATATGTACATGTAAAGCTTGTAACAGGGGCAACGACAATAACAATAACAATTCCTTAAACCGTAAACGTGTAAAATATCATAAATTATACTGGCATTGAGAGCTGTCATATGAGAAGACGGTACAAAGATAGTTGTAAGAAATTAATTACACTATACAACACGAAAAAAATTACAGGGTTCTGACAATGGCTTCTAGTAGAAAAGCCGAGAAAAATATACGTGTGTCAGCGTTTTGAAACATCATCTAGCGCTTTTGTTTTCCCCCTTTAACCTGTTCGTGTAGCATATCGGTATATGAAACTATGTGTTGTTTACATCTGAGGTGTAGGGTATGTTCCGAAAATTTGTAGAAAATACTAAGAGAAATATTTTTGTTAAACATATTAACCCTCTAACTCCTCCAGATAATAGTAATTATTGGCTCTATTCTAACAAATTATAAAAAACACCCCTAAAAATGGTGAATGCGTGAATGATATAATTTACAAAAATTTTATTTATTATTTTTTTATTATATGTACAAAAAGACCTATACAATGAAAAGTTTGAGGGCTAAATGTTACAAAAAGACGTTTCAGGTGGTGTTTTATATTTTAAACGTAGATCTTACAAGATTTCCTATGGCGAGTACTAATTGTGAATAAGTATGAAATTGTTCCTTAAACATAGTTTAAGTTTTCTAAGATTTTTGGCGTACCAGTTGGGTCTGGAGCTTAAGTTAAAAAGATATTTTTATTTTAGATTTCTTACAGAATTTTGTTTTCTATGCACGAACATATCAAGACATCAAAGACTTCAAAATAGGGGTGGCACCGCCCCCATATTTTATTATCATGTACTTTTACGAGAACTAATTGTGTATGCGAAGTTTCATAAGAATCAAATAAGTATAAGTAGTTAAAATGAATATTTACTTTTAATGGGCGTGGCACTGCCCACTTTTCTAGTCACAATGATGTATTGTAACGATAACTAAGTGTATATGCAAAGTTTCACAAGAATCGTCTAAGTAGAAGTAATTAAAATGCTTATTTACTTTTCATGCGCGTGGCACTGCCCACTTTTCTAAACATAATGTTGTATTGTAACGATAAGTAAGGGTCATAAGAATCTGTTTAGTAGAAGTTGTTGAAAAAGAATATTTAATTTGCATGGGCGTGGCACATCCAACTTTTTTGATCCTGATGTAGTATTTAAACAGAAGCTTAATGTGTTTGTACAGTTTCATAAGAATCGGTTGAGCAGAATTAGTTGAAAACGAATGTGTATTTACATTGTATGGGCGTGACCCCGCCCACTTTTAAACGGGACCAATCTGGAAATACATCCTTTTGAATAGAGAAAAAAAACCCGAAAGCGGTTCATATATGGCGGAGTTTTAAGGGAACATACATAAAAAAAAATACATGACGAATTGATAACCTTTCTCCTTTTTTTGAAGTCGGGAAAAAGTTCATTGTCTCAGGAACTACTAGAATGCTAAATTAATGAACTGTTTCATTAATTTTGTTAAAGAAAAGAATAACAATAACGAATGCTTTCAATGAAAGGTTTTGTATTGAACTTCAATGAATATTTTGATAGAAACAACGTATGCGTTCATTAAATTAATGTATTTTTGCATAAAACTAATAAATCTAGGACACTAAAATGTCAATCATTGAAATTACACATGTAAATTCATTATTACAGTGTAAGCAAGGTCAAAATACTTCTCAGGAACAGCAATTTAACTGACTAAAATGTCGTTCAAAAATATTTGCCATAAAATTCTATTATAAGTCTTTAAACACATCAGAGATCAAAATTTTAATTGAAGGCTAGAAATTATTCCAAGCTTATAAAATGTTTAAGGTTTAAATTCATACTTATTCTGAAATAAATCCTAGAAAAAAACTTTCAAAATGCCACTACACGTATATATTCTTTGATGCCCTCTACCAGAATGAGTCGTTAGAGGCATGTTGTTTTGAAAAAAAATGACACCTAATAGTCACTATATTTTTTCTTTTAATAACATTACATATTACATTAATTACAAAATTACATTTTTTAATAACCTAAAAAAGCTTTAAAAAGAGAAGTCCGCCAAAAACTTCCTTTGTTCTTTAATAAAAACAGAATTCTTTCTTTGTATATCATTTCTGCATAATAATTTTATGCTCTTCTGTGAACTTGTACATATATCAAGGTAGCCAATTTAGCTATTTTTCGCCTAAAGTTAGCGTTTTTTATTCAGTTTAAATAATTAGCTATATGGAATTTGATTAATTCCAAATATCGAATAAATGAAAAATTATTAATACGCATAATTATCAGTTTGGTTATAATTTCTGTTTTAAATTACTTAAATATTTATTTATTTCTTTAATTCAAACATTTCTAGTTATTTTAATCATAAATTTGGAATATGTTAAATTTTTAAAGCTGGCAACATTGGAGCAAATGCTGCTATTCTCAGAAATATTTGTTGTTTTCTAAATAAATACATACACACACACACACACACAATTACAAGTGATGCGAAGTTTTCTCGCACGAGTGCCATATTTGTTTATTTTTTTGCTGTTTGTGTGCATGCCGTGTGTGTGTGTGTTTTTTTTTGTTTTCGCATCTACTTTTAATTCTAGTCATTTTTGTTGAGTCCTGTTATTTTATTGTTTTTGTTTTCTATACAATTTTGTTGTTGTTCTTGACGATGTTGCTGTTGCAGGCTGCGGTTGTTAGTATTTCTACTCTTACAGAGACGGCAGCTTCTGTAATCTATCGTTTTGTTGAGATTTTTAGCTCTCGTAGATTTTCTGGCATCAGTTATTGAGAGGGAGTCGTTGTAAACGGTCGTAATAGATTGAAATTATCGCAAAAATGTCTTGTTTTTTCTTCGTGTCACTTTAAGCGTATCGTAAAACGTAACCAGGATTTTTGAAAAAAAAAAAATCCTTTTAGTCTTTTACGATTTTTATTTGCATGATTGGGTGTGTGTTGATAATCATGTAAAATTTTTTTTTAGATAACATTTTTCCAAATGCTTTTTAATTAATGCGGTAAAAAACAGTAAAAAAGGCAATAATAAAATTAGGAAAGCAAAAAATACCAAACAGTTCGCCAAAGTCAAACAATTTAAATTTACAAAAAGAATGGAAAAAATATACATAACAGAAATTATATTTCTTAAATATGCTAAATAAATGAATTTATGCAAAATTTATAAAAAAAAAGTACACGTTTATTTTCAAGTTTCTCTAATCTTACTTTTTAAAGGCAAAACATTTTTTACTGTATCTTTGTTGTAGTTTTCCAAGTTAATCTGCTGGTGGCCACAAAATATTCGTGTTCTAGTTTTGAGGAAAATGAAAATCCGACAAAAGTTATAAAAACAAAAGAAATAATACACAAAACAAAAAAAAGTGACAAAATTTGCAACATCTATAGAGTTTATTCAAGCAGTTTTGTTTTCATGAATATGTGCATATTTTGTTGTTATTTTTCTGGCCATGATAAGGCGCGTTAGTGACATTGTGCAAAGCAACATTTAAATGCTGCTGGCGTTGCATGACTCTTGTAACTCTATTGATGCTTGATTTCACTGCTAAAAAGCAGCAACAAAAACACAACATGGCAACTTTACATATACAAGTAATCAAAAAAAAAAAGTGTGTTGGCAGGAATGAAATGGTTGGATTTTTTGTCAAATGATAGCCTAAATGCATTTTCTTTTTTCGTACTTACATGACTTATTAAGAGAGCTTATAAGACTTGCTTTAATAAAAACTGTAAAATTTTTAATGCAGGCGTATCTATGGTCCTGATAGTTGATATTTACTGAGCCAGTCACGATACTGCATGTTTATTCATTATGATTCTCAGGCGTATTAAAGGCTTTTGCCTAAATTTAAATTAACACCGGTTTGGTTTTTGGTTTACTTTTGGATGCCGGCATATTTTTCTTTGTAGCTCAAGTAGTAAGTAATTTGATACCGAGAAATCTGCTTGTGATAATTAAATTCAGTCGGGAAAGAAAACTCTAACATCAAATGAAATAATTAGATTATCAGGCAATATGAAATTGTAAGCCATGGGAAAAACTATGAATGCAGAAAAGAATTTCATAAAAATTTTAAAAAATGAAAAAATGTTATTCATTATCGGTTAAGCCGGTCTATATGCCTGACTGTCAGTCAATATTTCTGCTTTGAGTCGGCTTTTTGTGCAAGAATTACTGTAAAACTTATAATAATGCCAATAGTGTCCAATTATATTTTTAGTTTTGTTTCTGGTAATAATATTTTTTATTGAATAGGATACTTTCGAAGATGTTTGCTTACTAGGAATTGCTGTGGTGAATTAACGATAGCTCAAGGTAATCATAGACATGAAATGGCTTACAACTTTAAAAAGTTATTTTAACCAAGGATTTATGTCATTTCACAAAAATTGCAACAACAATTTACATTAACAGCAAGTTAACTATTTAAATTGGCTACATTTACCTACCATTTTATATTGAGTGTGATGATGGAAGTGTAGCTACTTCCAAAAGCGCTGTTATGTTTTGCTGTGTCTGTTGATAATTAAATTGATGTTAATTTTTTCCCTAGTTTCTTGGCATATTAATCATGCCTGATTCTATATAAATATAATATTATGAGCCTCAGCCTAATAATCAATTTGTATCAATAATATATTTTGAAAATATTAATTTTCTCCACAATTTCATAGATGACAATAATATGCAAAAACAATTTTTTCGATAACAAAAATTTTCTATAGAAAGTTTTTCGATAACAAAATTTTTCTATATAAAATTTGTCGATAACAAAAATTTTCTATGGAAAATTTGTCGATAACATAATTTTCTATAGAAAATTTGTAGATAGCGAAAGTTTTGTTCAAAAACTTTGTCGATAACAAAATGTTTCTATAGACATATAGTCGAAAAAAAATTTTTCTAAAGAAAATTTATTATAGAAAATTTGTCGATAACATATATTTTCTATAGAAAATTTGTAGATAACGAAGTTTTTGTACAGAAACTTTGGCGATAACAATATGTTTTTATAGAAAAGCAAAATTTTTCAATAGAAAATTTGTCGATAACAAAAATTTTCTATAGAAAATTTGTTAAAAGGACCATTTTTATATAGAGTCGACAGCAAAGTTTTTCTATAGAAAATTTGTCGATAGAAAATTTTTCTATTGAAAATCTGTCGATAGAAAAATTTTTCGGTACAAAATTTGTCGATAACAAAATTTTTCTATAGAAAATTTGTCGATAACAAAATTTTTTTATAGACAATTTTCCGATAGCAAAATTTTTCTATAGAAAAATTTCTGATAGTAAAATTTTTCTATAGAAAATTTGTCGGCAGCAAAATTTTTCTGTGGAAACTTTGTCGACAGCAAAATTTTTCTTTAGAAAATTTGTCGATAACAAAATTTTTCTATAGAAAATTTATCAATAACAAAAATTTTCTATAGAAAATTTCACTAGAACAAAATGTTTCTATAGAAAATTTGTCGTTAGCAACATTTTTTTAAAGAAAAGGAGCCGATAGCATAATTTTTCTATAAAAAATTTATCGATAACAAAATTTTTGAACAGAAAATTTTTCGATAGCAAAATTTTTGAATAGGAAATTTGTGGATAATTAAATTTTTCTATCGAAAATTTCCCGATAACAAAATTTTTCTATTGAAACTTTTCCGATAGCATAATTTTTCTATAGAAAATTTGTCCATAACAAAATGTTTTTGTAAAAAATTTGCCGATAGCAAAATTTATCTATAGAAAATTTATCGATAACAAAATTTTTCTATAGAAAATTTGTCCATAACAAAATGTTTCTGTAGAAAATTTGCCGATAACAAAATTGTTCAATAGACAATTTTCGATAACAGACATTTTCTATAGAAAATTTGTCGATAACAAACATTTTATATAGAAAATTTGTGAATAACCAACATTTTCTATAGAAAATTTGTTGATAACATATTTTTTCTATATAAAATTTGGCGATAGCAAAATTTTTTTATAGAAAATCTATCGATAGCAAAATTTAAAAAAAAAAAATTTATTAGACAGTAACAATTACTAAAGAAAATTTGTTGCTATCAACATTAATGCAGCACAAAATATATCGATAATAAAATTTTATGTCAAAAATTGATCGAATATAGCAGGATTAAGCTAGAAAGAGTAGTAGTGTCAATTAGTATAATTCCAGTCGGAAACATATTGTTAATTTCTCAATCAATCGCGAAAGCAAAAGTAAGAAGAAAGTCTCGCATTAATCAAACAGCAAGCACCCAACGCGTCTATCGAGACTCTTAGAAAGTTTTCTGCTCATACCAAGTAGTAGTTCGGATCCTCTCAAGTCAAGTTTTGGCCACAAGACTCTGGAGAATTTATAATTCGCCTAAAGCCAATAATAAACATTTTTCATGTATATACATACAACAACAGTTTCTTATGGAAATTTTATTAAAAAACATTTTTTGGAAATTAATCAATACTAACTAATTCTTACACTTTCGATATATTGTCAAAAAATTTAATAGCAGCATCAACCTTTAAAACTGTTCTCTTTTTTCAATTTTGGACTTCATCTTCAGCATTAACGCATTTCATTGACGTTTGAGATGCATTGAGTGTCTTGCTCATGTTTGTCGTTTGATGTTGTCCTTTATGTAATAAAGTCGTTTGCGTACATCAGCATCACCAATGCTTTGCTTCAGAGCATTGGATTGGTAATGGCGCTCTATTCTGTATAGTTTGTTAAGTATAAAGCTTTAGTTTTTAAAAAAGTTCACATGTATGTATATATGAATGTGTGTATGTTGCCTCTATTTTGGCATTTCAATGGAATTTCTATTGTTCGCGCTTTTTTACACTGTTTTTTTGGGTTTTATTATCGTGTTTTATTGCATCTTGTTTTTTTGTTTGTTTTTTATTTATTGCTGTTACTACTAGAGCTGCTACTGGTTATGCGTAAACGTTTCAATACTTGACTATTTGGTTGGATGGTTGATTGTGTTTTCATTGCAGTCGATCATAATGCATTTTTACTTTGAACATGTACTGACATGTACATAAACCTGCCTCGGACATGTAGTTTATGTGTGTTTTTGCCGTTACCCTGCAGACAAAATGACTAGTATGTGGTTAGAAATATACTAGTTGCGTTTTTATTCAGACTAGTTGCCTAACTGTCCTTTTTCCATGTATCGAACTATCGATTTAACATTAGTTTGTCATAGGAGCCCAACTAGTTCATTTGTACATAGTTATATGCTAGTTGAAATACTAGTTATTATAGACTAGTGCGCTTACTAGTTTCTTTATTAATAAAACATTTGGCTCAACCATGGTATGAACACACAGATCTCATCTTTCAAGGCATGTACTCTATCCACTGAGCCGCTTTCTACTTATTATATTTAGAGCTAAAACTTTGTTTTATAAATTTACAGCTGAAAATATGTAAATTTTTAAAAAAGAATTTAAATTACTAGTTTCATTACAACTAGTTGTATGACTGTTCCAAAACGTTGTTGTTTGACTAGTATCGCTACTAGCCTCATTACAACTAGCAAGATGGCAGTCCATTGTTGACTAGTAAGGTTACAACTAGTATAATGACTGTCCCACGACGCAACTATTTGTACATTTATCTGCAGGGTAACCATCAAAATGGATATGCAATAGTGTTAGTATGTTTGCGTTATTGTGTGTTTGAGTTTCAAACGCAACCATGTTAAGTGAAGTGGTGAAAATATTTCGGAAATTACAGCATACTTTTATGCGTGCTTATTTTGTATCTACAAATGATATCTATTTAAAGGCGCGGCCTGTATTTATTTCTTCATTATTTTATACTATTATTTTTATGAGATCGTCTTTGCAAACTACAACAAAGACAATATGTAAATCGAATCTTAAAACAAAACACAAATATGCAATTTATAGAAAACTATATGAGACTAAACTTAAAAGTAAAAAATTTATTATTATTATTTTATACAATTCTGGTGATGTGTATAGTTTTCTACAGCATAAAAAGCAACTAAAAATATAATGTTTTTCTTATTTCAGGCCATCATATAAATGAAAGCTATTTATAAAATTAATTGAAAGTATTAAAAATAAAGCATTCTAAATTATTAAAAAAAAAAATCTTACATTAACCAAAGTGTAAAAAAAAGTATAACAAAAAGATTCATAAAGCTCTGCGTGAAGTGTTTAAAAAATTAGAAACATATCAAAAAATACATAAATAATTAAAGCTGCAATTCGTGAAACAAAAGTGCTGCTAAAAAAAAGGTAAGTCAATGGAAAAACTGAAAGTCAAAAATACTAAAAGAGATTGGCAAAACATTTTTTGTATACATTAAATTATCTGCTTTAAAGAAAATATTAAGAAACAGTATTTGGACACCACCAATTTTCGAAAAAAAAAATTATGGAACCAAACTGCAAGCAAAGCATTTCAAACAAAAAACGAATTTGGAAATCTGTTCATACATGAAGGAGTAATGCGATAATAAATATTTTTGGGGAGGGAGGGGGTGTAATTTCTCACAATTTTGGGAAAAAATTTATGGGACCAAACTGCAAGCAAAGCCTTTCAAACAAAAAATAGAATTTAGAAAATCGGTTCACAAAATCCAGAGCTGTGCGTGGGAGGAACAAATTGCCCCCTCTGATTTTCGGAAAAAAAAATTATGGGACCAAACTGCAGGCAAGCTCTTTGAAACAAACAAATAATTTTAAAAATCGGTTTACAAATGACAGATCTAAGCGTGTACAAACATAAAAAACTAAAAAATAATACACACGAATTGATATCCTTCTGGGTATGAAAATTTTCGATATGACAATTTTCGATATGAAAATCAGCACATGTCTTACTCCTGTGTGCGCATAACATGGCGAAAATTATTTCGATAACTCTTATGGTTTCTATTTTAAAGGCCTCTAAACTTGGGCATTTCGGCCATTTTTGAGAAAAGTTCGTCATATTAAAGATTGAATAACTTTAGAACGCGTCATCGGATGTAAATAAAATTGATGGCATTCGAAAGCTTTCAGTCTCCTCTTAACGAATATTGATTAAAAAGACAAAGTTGTCTGCCACACGTGTGTCTAAAGTATTCTTTATTCTTAAATATCCTGAAAAATGGTATTTTAATTTTCTTTATATTTTTACAGAATGTAGACAACAACATATCTTTATTGTGCACAATTTTCAAGATGAGATGAAAGCAAACTCAAAAGTTATAGTTGTTTCTTTATGATAACTCGATAATTTCGATGATAATTGTATAAGCAATAGTAATAAAATAAACTATTTGTATAAATTAGGATTTTTTTTAAGAAGTTATATTGAAAATAGCATAACTTTGTAGCGCGTCATCAGATTCTAGTAATTTATATATCATTTAATAGGTTAAAGCTCGCTTTTTGCAAGTTCAAGACAAGGATATTACAAATGAAAAAAAATGTTTGATCCTTAAATGTCCTGAAAAGTGGCATTATTGTTTTTTTTTTGCAGCATATAACAGACTAATCTATTGCCATTGTGTAAAAAATACAAATCGAGATTTTAGGAAATACTACGGTTGCGGTTATTTTTATTGTTATTGCTTCTTACACAATTTTCGTAGAAATTATCGGGATATAATAAAGAAACAACTGTTTTCATTTCATCTTGAAAATTTTACACAATAAAGATATGTCAATTGGCTATATTCTGTACAAATATAAAGAAAATTTAAATACCTTTTTTCAGGATATTTAAGGATAAAGGATATTTTGGCATTTTAGAAGCACTTGTGGCAGGAATCGTTGTCTGTTTTAATCAGTTTTTGGTTAAGAGGTCACTGAAATATTTTCAATGATATACAATTGATTTATATCCGATGACTCGTTCTAAAGTTATTCAATCTTCAATATGTCGAATTTTTCTCAAAAATGGCCCAGATGCCCAAGATTAGAGGCCTATAAAATAGAAACCATAAGAAGTATCGAAATAACTTTTAATGTTGTTCCGCGCACACAATTGTAGAATATATATTATATATATAGAATAGAATATATATTATGTCGAATTTCATTAAAATAGAATAGGATAAAAATCCAGACCATGTCGAAAATTTTCGTTTTAACCCTTCTCCGTTTTTACCCTTCTCGGTTAAAAGAGCACGCGTACTAATGAAAATAGTACGCCCAAAGTAGTCGATAACAATAATTATGAATAAATGATATATCGACTGCAAAAAGATTCAATTAAAAATAAAAATGAAATTTAGTATAATAACAGCATTTTATATGCCAAATTTATCAATAGCAAAATTTATCGATAGGTTCCCAAGGACTACCAACCAGTTCGAGCTGTGGAAGATGGTCAATTGGCACAACTGCAGTACTCAGTAATAGCATTTTGATCAAAAGTTAACGCATTGGTCCTGTGGTGGTTTCTTCAATACTAGTTAAATTACTATAATTTAAACATATAATTATTTTTGATTTGGAAAATATTTGCTTATGCAGTAAAGTTATTTTATTAAGTGATGTGTTCGCCTTTCACCGCTCACGACTCGGGAACATGTTGTTCTACTTGCATTTTCACAAATTATAGGACAATTTCGTTGATGACAATTGGTAAAAAATTTTCCGTCGGGAAACTCAATCTTGTTTTATTTTATTCTCTTTTGATATAAAGCTTTTGACTTAAAGCTTTTGTTGTAAGACTGCAATTACATCAGACTCTTATTAGTGGCGATTCTCTTATGAAAATACATAAACATACCCTGCAGCTAAATGTACAACTAGTTACGTTTTGGGACAGCCATTACACTAGTTGTAACATTACTAGTCAACAAAGGAGTGTCATCTTACCAGTTGTAATGAGGCTAGTAGCGATACTAGTCAAACAACAACGTTTTAGAACAGTCACGCAACTAGTTGTAATGATACTAATAATTTAAATTATTTTTTAAACATTTACATATTTCCAGGTGTAAATACATAAAACAAAATTTTAGCTCTAAATATAATAAGTAGAAAGTGGCTCAGTGGATAGAGTACATGCCTTGAGAGATGAGAACGGTGTGTTCATACCCCGGTTGAGCCAAATGTTTTTTAATATTGCAAAAACTATAAATAAAGAAACTAGTAAGTGCACTAGTCTATAATAACTAGTATTTTAACAAGCATATAACTATATACAAATGAACTAGTTGCGCTCCTATGACAACCTAATGTTAAAATCGATAGTTCGATATATGCAAAAAGGACAGTTAGGCAACTAGTCTGAATAAAAAGCAACTAGTATATTTCTAACCACATACTAGTCATTTTGTCTGCAGGGTATATATGAACATTAGAGTGACCCTTACATTGAAAAAAAATTCGATTTCTCCTAGTCTCACGCCCCAGTTTGGTGACAGTTAGTAAAAAACTGATCCTGTCAAATTTTCAGCTCAATCGGTTTGGGGTAAGGCAAGGCGCCCAGCCCGCTCAAATTTGGGAAAACCCATAAAACTTTGTTTTCTTGCTCCATAACTTCCAAAATATTAATTTCACAAAAAAGTTTTGTAATAAGAAAATGTGGCTTGTGAAGTTTGCAACATTTTACTCTCTAACAACTTTTGTGTAGATCTAATAGTTAATAAAATAAATATAAAATTTTCAAGCAATATTAGCTGTATTAAATTTAACAATTTTGATAAAAACAAATTTTTTTCGACAAGTTCCACGATATCTCAACAACTAATGAGCAGATTAAAAGACATTATTCATGTGACTTGAAGATAATACGGTTGTGGAATTAGCGTTTTTGTTTCATATGAATAGGGCAACCCGCTATCTAGTTATGTTAACTTTTGCTGTGCAACTGCTCCATTTTTGAAAACAGCGTATATCTCGAAAACTAGAAAAAAATAAACTGAATGTAGATTCGGATTCAGCGAGTGAAATTACATAAGAAACCATTTTCAGTCGCTACATTCCAAAACCTTGTAAATTTGCGTTTTATTTGCCATTAGCTGGTAGGACGAATGAAGGAAGCATTAAGATAAGCTAATGTTGCTTGAAAATTTTACATTTATTTTATTAACTATTAGATCTACAGAAAAGTTGTTCGGGAATAAAATGTTGCAAACTTTACAAGTAACTTTTTTCTCCTATAAAACTTTTTTGTGAAATTAATATTTCGGAAGTTATGGGGCAAGAAAACAACATTTTATGGCTTTTTCCTCCAAATTTGAGCGGACTGAATTTTCCTGAAAATTTGGCACGATCAGTGTTCTACCTATTGACACCAAACTGGGATGTGAAACTAGGAGAAATCTAATTTTTTCAAAATAAGGGTCACTCTAATGAACACACACACACACATATATCTGTTATAGTATAGACAACAAGATCTCCTATTCCAACATTATTATCCTTCAGGGAGCATCCTCTAGGTTTAATAACAAATACTAATAATAACTGTTGCCCAACACACAAAACATACAAACAAGTATATAAACTGCAACTTAACTATTTATTCAATTGGGAATTAAAAGAAAATGCCTAAGAGTATGCAATTGTTTGTGTTAATTATTCGAATTTTAAATTGATATTAATGATTTCTCCAGGCATTTATATAATTTTCGTCTTCACTATTAATCAAAATATTTTAACGATTTCACTAATTGTTTTTAAAACAACACAACTCCGTTTTGATATACCATTTAGTAATATAATGTTTAATTTTTTTTTTACTTTTCTCTTTTTAGAATGTATTTTCTGTGTCTTTAAAAAAAAATTTTTCTATCTTTTTTATAGATTTTATTTCAAGATTTACTTTAAGATTTATAGTTGTTTGTGTATTTTATGAAATGTTGTTTTCCCATTTTTTAAAGTTTTTTTTTCTATATTTTTTGCCATCTATAAATTTATAACATCGTAAGCAGGAATACCAAAATTGAGAAGAAAAATAGAAAAATAAACTAGAAAAAGCCACATTTTTCCATTATTTCTGTGTTGTTAGTTTTTACCGACTTTTTTTATTCTTTGTTTTAAGTTACTCTATAGTAAAAGACTTTGAAAAATAAATAGTTTAGTGGAGACGTTTTGAAGGTGTTTATAATCGTACAGCTGTTATGAATATTTGACATCGATAAATTTTTTTTATTTAAAATGTTTGTAATCGAGAGCATAACATGATATCGTTTAATTTTGACTCTTAAATTTTCACAATCAAAATTTAATTGCTGAAAAGTTCTCAGAGTTTCTATTGGTTATCGATAACTTTCCATATGAAATTTTAGTTATCGATAAATTTGCATTGTAAAAGTGTGGTTATTAAACAAATTTTTATAGCAAATTATTGTTTTCGCTATGCTGTATTTAAGTTAATTTTACTATAGAGAAATTTTTTAAATACTATTTTAATTATCGATAAAATTTTTAGATTTTAATACTAAAAAATATTTCTTCAATAACTTTTCTACTGTTAAAAAATTTTCTATGAACAGTTTTCAATTGTGAGCCAACTTTCTGTGTTAAATTTGATATTTCTTAGAAAAAGTTTTTAATCGATTAATATTATTTATTAAATTTCTGCGGTCGATAGCTTTTTATCAAAAAAATGTCTTTAAACCCCTTTTGTTATCGATTAAATTTCTAAAGAAAATTTTTGTATTCTTTAGAATCGAAACATTTTTTATACATATTTACGTTATCGATAATGAATTCATAACGATAATTTTTTATTTATGCTGTTGTTGATAAGCATATTCCATAAAAAACTTACACCATCAAAAATTTTATTTAAATCAATCAATAAAATTTTGCTATCGATACATTTTCGGTAGACGATTTCAGTTTTCGATAATTTTTCTAAGTAAAATATTTGTCATTGATATATACTCGTATTCTATACTAAATGCTTGATTTCAATTTATTGTCTCTCTAAAACCACCAGATTTTTTTTGGAAAAGTTTGTGTTATCGATGACTTTTTCATATATTTTTACCAAATACATTCGATAACTATTATTGGTATATTTTTCATCCTAATTTTAGCTTGTTTGTAAGATTTTGGATAGTTGAACTCTGTTATGGAAAAGAATTATTTGAAAAAATTGTTATCGATAAATTTAATTTTTTCTAAAACTTTTTCGATAACTTTTTTTAGAATTTTTTGTTACCGTTATATAATATTCTTTGTTGAATTTTTTTTTATTACTTTTATTTTTTATGTTTGTTATCGATAAATTTTTAAGGATATATTTTGTTGTCAATGGCCACAAACCACAATGACTTAACTCGAGTTAGGACGTTGCGTTTTTGGTGCATTTCTGACCAGACCATTATTGTCTAAATTTGCTTGCTTTCACTTGTCTTAAATTTTTCATATTCTTGACCTATTGAAGGGAAAGAAAAATAAACCAACGACTGATTGGACGAACGTTTTTGAGACTCGAAAATTTTTCGAAACACCATAAAAGGTTGCGGCTCTAACCAGATTCATGTACATATATAGCCTTTGAAATATTTTTATTATCAATAGATTTTTTGAATAATATTTTTGTTATCGATAAATATCTTACAGTTTCATTATATCGAAAAATGTTTTTTTAGTTGTTTACTTAATCGATATGTTTCCTATTTGCTATTGAACATTTTATAACGCATTTCAAATTCGTTTCGTGCTTAAATGATATAAATACAATTGTTTCTGTTTGAAATTTTCAACCGCCAAACAAACGCGCTCACACTTTCTTCATACCCAACCATACAAACTGTAGCAAATCATTTACTTGCAACCATACATGTTCTTACGTATGCACCATCTTTAGATGCTGATGTTAAAATAAATAATTTTCTATCGTCTGCTAAAAGAAAAGTATGGTTGAAGTAAGAAATAAAAATAAATATACATTGCACAATGGGACTTATTTAGGGCAAATAATAAGTTGTTTTTTTTTCTCCATCAACCGGTAGATAGAGATTGTAAGATATCAATAGAAGTGCTGTTAAGTTTTAAAATGAAAATTAATTTTGAGCCATAATTTTGGCAAATAACACTGTACAACAACATATTTTTAAATAACAATGTTCTAACGACTGATCCCTGTACAAGGGATCGAAAAAATATAATTGTTCTGGCGCTTTGAAAATTTACACATGGGATCCATTTTAAGGAGAATTAAAATCTGTATCTCTTCAACACATTGTTATAGGGAAACGGCATAAGAAATCTTGTAACCCCTTAGATTTAATACAAATTGGCCTCATAAATTCGCGTTTTATGTTACATATATTCTAGCACTAATTGCACTATGCAGCAATATGATACTTTTGTCATGGCTTTTTGTGACCACTATATTGTTTTGATGTGTTAAATGAGTTAAAAACAGTCGAAATTTAAAATTTTATGGGTACGTTTTGTTCTTAACGATTTCATTATAAGTTGAGAATGCACAGAAAAAAATATCATCAAACTGCAACTAACAATTCAAATTGTTATTATGTTATTTAAATCGAAACATATATTTGTTAATATAACAAATTGATAACAATTGATAACAAATTGAGTTGTTGATACGACAAACACGGAAATTTTTTGCAACAAACTGAACTAAGCAAACTTTTTGTTATGTATTGTAAAAAAAAATTAAAAATTACCATTGTTGATATAACAAATGAATGCACACACGTAGATGAAACAAAGCAAATCACCTTTTATGTGTATTCATTATTTGCGTATTTAATAAGGAATTGCTCTGTAGCTGAGAGGTAAGAACGTTAGTCTATTAGTCCAGAGGTCGCCGGTTCGATTCCGCCCAAAGACATTTGGTGTTTTCTGCAGACAAGCAAAAAGTCGCTTCGAGGATTATGATTATATAAAAAAATATTGTTAATAGATCAATTATGATAGTTAAAATTTTTTCGGATAAGCAACAATTCATATTGTTGAAATAACAATAATATTAATTGAAATAACATTGAAATCAACAAAATAATTGTTAAAATATTTTTTCTGATTTTCCTTCAACTTACAATTTCGTAATTGTATTTACAAAAATCATTGTAGGTTCAAAATCAATTAATTATTTAATAGATATAACAAAAAAATTAATTGAATTTACAAATTTTATTTCTGTGTTGGATTACCCATTAATTACAAAAAACACTAAAAAAATTTAAATAAAATTACCATTAAGCCGTTCAAACATAATTTCTATATATACGAGTACTCAATGGCTTCGGAATTATTGAGACCGCAATGATGAAAAATATATTTCTTTATACAAAATTGGAAAATATTTATTTTTTAAAAATCAAATTTATTGACCGGAACTTAAGCAATGTCTATATGTATTTCATTAGTGCTTTGCTAACTCTTCAGTAGACTTCAAACACAATTTTTGAACAATTACAAACCCTTCATCTTATGTACAAACTTTCAAAAACCATTTGAGAGTTCACTAATATATATAAATGATTTTCAAAAATAAGCAAAGTAGGCTTTGAAAATTATACAAAACCCAGCAAATAATTTATAATCTATATGATCCTATTTTATTTTTCTACACCTTTATACAATTCGAAATCCATTAAACAACAATATAAGTATTTATAAGGCCAAATCGTCAAACAAAATTTTTTTTTGTTCAAAATTTTTTTTGTTCAAAATTGTGTTTGAAGTATACTAACGATTTGGCAAAGCACCAATGAAATGCTTAAACTTCAGCAAATAAATTTCATTTAAAATCAATTTATGACGATAGGTAAAATAATAAATTTCTTAAAGGTTATTTTTTAAAAATGTCTAATAAACCAATAATTGCTAAAATTAACCTTTTTATTAACTGTTCATAAAGCCACCCAGGAAAAATGTTGATGACAGAGTAATGAGTTAAAATGCTAATAAACATGCCCTTCACTACTTCAACTTTGACATTTTAACCAATTAGATACCGTAAGTGGCGATGTTATTTGAGTCACATTGGATTACAAATAACAACTTAAAAATTTCAATATTTAGAAGGCATTGAAAGCACAAAACACAATAAAAATTATATATGTATCTCTGCTAAGCATTGAACTCATGCCGTTTTCAGTTAGTGTGTTATTTTATGACAAGTGCTTTACTCACTAGGCTACTGCACAGCTATTTTGTTACGGGCATAAAACTTGTTTTCACATGAACACAATTAAAAAAAAAACCATTTTGCTTTCCCAGGTTTTGAACTGCTTATCGTCGTATGATAAACTAATACACTACTACTCTGCCAATAAAAGAATAAATGGCTTGTTTAATTACTACAAAGTAATTGATCAACTAATGTAAAGTAATTCAGACGGTATGCAGTTTGTGGTTGAAAAGTATGTTGTTTGGTAATGATAATACATTACCAAGATTTTGCTGGGCACATATACAACAAATAAAATAAGCTTTATTTCATGAAAATTGATGGATAGATATTGATTTTATTCATAATAAATCGAAGTCACGTAATTTGTTCGAAAAATTGCGAATATTTGCACTGTGCAACAAAATAAAAAAAAATATATTTTATACATAGTTATACAGACTTGGCATAGAATATCTGGTAGGGCTTACATTTGAAGTATAAGATGTGTTTGAAAGTTTTATGTAAAACAGCACGAGAAAAATTTTTGTTGAACAATTTAGACCGCTATAATGCCGCTGAACGGGTGTTTTTCGCCTCTTATTTGTTTAAGGGCCAAAAAGACCCATACTGTGGATTAAAATATATTATAAAGAGGTTAACAATGACATTTTATATAAAAGTGGATAACATATATAACACGTTAAACATAAGGCCTACAAGATATCCTATGCCAAGTCAGTATAACTATGTCCAAAAGGGTGGGAAATTTAACTCCCCTTTTTTGGTGGCCTGTATTAGAATCAGCCCCTTGTTGTTCACAAAAAAAAATATTTTGTTGTACAGTGTAAATATTCGCAACTTCAGCAAAAATCAGGTGATTTTACTTTGTTACACAGAAAAAATTATCAGCAAAAAATTTTCAAACAAAAGTTTGTCTAAAAATAAATTTAACTTTCAGTAAATGTTCTGTCCATAATCTAAGAATTGTTTGTTTGACTTTTATTTAGAACGCAAACACCAATAACAACAAGAAAAATTGTGCTGTATAAAAAAACAACCCCAATGACGACATACACACAAATAACAACAACAACAACAATGAAAGCAAAAGGAATGCGATTGTGCCAAGTTTGTTTACTGAAGATTTTTGAATGAATCAATTTGTTAATGTCGTTGCATTAATTCTCATTCATTCTTTTAGAGTCTTTAGATAAACATTCAGACTTGAACACATTTACCAAAGTGAAATTTCATAAATGCTTAATGGATGATGATGACCCAGACAAAAATTTCGATAGATATATTAAAAAAAACTATTTGTTTAGTATTTGTTAGTATTTTTAGACTAATTGTTTTATAAATTCAGACAAAAATATGGTTTGATATTTTTCAGAAAATCTAGTAAATCTTTTTGTTTGATTTAGTAAATTGTTTTGTTCGCAATTTGTAAATATTTTTAGACAAATTGTTTTAGAGATTTAAACAATTTGTTAACTGAAAAAACACGTTTTTTTCAATGAAATTTTCGAGATATATTTGTCTATATTTACAAATTTGTTTGTAGGTCCGTTCCTAGACAAAATATTTACTATTTCATTGAATTCCTTTACAGAAAATGAAATTTAGTTTTTTCTGTGTAAGAGAATAAATGGCTTGTGTATTTACTATTTAGAAAGTAATTGATTTAACTACTTTAAAGTAATGCAGACGGTATGTGTGTAGTTTGTATTGGAAAGTATGTTGCTTGGTAATTCCTATTCTTGGATACACATATATTAACTCAACCCATAGTGCACTCTGTAACATTACAAATGCACAATAAACAATACACAATTGCAAACAAACGAATTAAAAAAACAAATTTAAACGGTCTGATGCCGTTTGTGAAGCAAAGAGCGTGAGGAAGAGACAGTGTGTGAGAGAGAGAGAGGGAACAACTGAAAGATGTTAAAGTCGAAGGAATAGAAAAACAAATAAATTAGAGACCCATCACCATAAAGGATACGGAAACGGAACAAGGTGTTTGATATTTTTGTAACTTTGTAAATTTCTGCTTCTTCGTCGTCATTATTGTTGTTGATGACGATGTTTCTCTTGTTGTTGTTCTTGTTATTTAATGTGTAATTTCTTTATACACATTTACGTATGAGTGTGAGCATAACCCGAATGATGCACTTTTGTCTACTTTTTTTTGCAAATATTTTTTTTTTTAACCATTTTTACCAGTTTTATTTCTAAACAATATTTTTGCCAGGACTTTGTTTTAGTTTTATTTTTCTCTCCAATTTTATTCTAGTTTTTATTTATTTTATAAATTTTTTCTGTTGTTTTAGATCTTTTTTTATTTATTTTTTTTTAGCATTATTATACATATTATTCTCCTTTTTTTGTAGCTTAATGTCATTTTCCCCAAAGTGTAATGCAAAAAGTGTGTATGTGTTTGCTTAGTGTTTTAGTATTGATAAAAATTTTAAGCTGCTTTTCAGCTTTTTAGTTTTGTCATACTTTTTCTGTTACTGTTTATGTTAGATTTGTTGTTGCTGCTCTGCTGCTCTGCTGCTCTGCTGCTTTCTTGTTTTTTTGTTGTTGTTTTTTTGTAACTCTCATACTCAATCCTTCTTAAAACTATAACTATTGAGTGTGTATGTGTGTGTTTTTCGAGGATATCTGTATCTGATTTTTTAGAAGAAAAATATATAAAGAGTTTTTCTATCCATATTGTTTTTTTTTATTTCTACAATTCATTCAAATGAAATCATTTCAATTGTTTTGTGACAAAAAAAAAATCATACATACTTAGATATTTGTAACTGTAAATGTTTTTACAAACCAAACCAGAAAAAAAGAAGGAAAACTCCGTTTTAAGTGTAAGTGATGATGTAGAGGATTAGAAATATATTGCTTTTTTATTTCGTTTTGAATAAAATTCAGAAATTTTCAAAAAAAGAAAAAAGCTGCAAAACGAAATAGTGTTGAATTTACAAATGAATAAACAATAATCAGATTAAAATTTCAATTCGATTAAAGTACGACGATGCTGTTGCTGTTCTTTTCAACGAATGACTTTCAATTCAGAACATTAAACAAAATCATATGGTTAGAGGGAGGGAGAGTGAGTGAGCCAGAAAGTAAGAATATGTTAGAGAGCTAAGCTGATAATAGCCAATATGTATGAAACATACTTTTAGGGATTTTAATTTCCTTTATTGAAATTAGCTAAATAAGATACACATAAGTAAACAAAAAGTCTATTTAAATCACACAATAAGCTAAAAAGAAGGACATAATTTCAAAGTAAAAAAAATAAAATACAATCTACGAGGGAGGTTCGAAAATGGCAATTAAGTTTTAGATTAATATCCAAAGAAATTTAATTATTTTGGCTTAAGTTCGGTTTAAATTTAATTTTTCAATTAAATTGTATATTGATTTAGAGATAAATGTAAAGCATGTAGACAAAGAAAAATTTGACTGCACGGAGGGTTGAACTGACATGTTCCGATAGCTGCTACTATTCTAGTCAGAGTTCTTTACCTCGTAGACCACTTGACCAAAGTCGGTGGTTTGCAGTCAAGAGTTGAATATAATTTACCTTAGAGCAATTCATACTGTCACTCTTAGAGCTGTATTTCGTTTGACTGTTTAGAAATAAAATTCTTGACTGCAAAACACCTACTTTGGTCAAGTGGTCTACGTGGTAAAGAACTCTGACGAGAATAGCGGGAGCTATCGAAACATGTCAGTTCAACGCTCAGCGCAGTCAAATTTTTCTTTGTCAACATGCTTTACATTTATCTCTAAATAAAAATATAAATTCACTGAAATATTATATTAAAACCGAACTCAAGCCAAAATAATTAAATTTCTTTGGACATAAACACACACAGTTCGGCTAAAACTTATAACTTAATTGTTTTAGATTAATTTTTTAATGACAGCAAAATAGTTCGCATCAATAAAAAAAATTTTAGTTTCCAAGTGATTTTAATTTTTCTTGAGAATAACTCTTGCAAAAGTAAATCGAATACAGATCTTGCGCGGTATTGCTGACTTTTCTAAGCATAATGTTCTATTGTACCCGGGAACTTTATGTGTGTGCAAAGTTTATTAAGAACCGGTTAAATAGAACTAGTTGCAAGATGAAGTTTATTTCATTTGGGCGCGATCATGGTGTATTAAGTATACAGGTGGCCGCATGAGGGTACAAATACAACAATACAACAAAAAACTAGATGATGCTTGTCAAAAAAATATACGTGTTGGACGTGGTTTATACACAAAACTACCAGAGCAAAATATATTCAGCTGACGTTATGCTGCCACCCGTATACTTATTGCACTATGGGCGCGATACTACCTACATTTCTGATCAATAATATTTTCACGAGGAATATATGTATGTGCGAAGTTTTATAATAATTAGTTTAGTAAAAGCAGCTGAAAAAGTATACTTACTTAGCCCACTTTTCTAACCACAATGTTGTATTGTTACAATAAATAAAGTTTCACAAGAATCGCTTTAGTAGAAGTTGTTAAAAAAGTAATATTTACTTTTTTTAATGATAACTTAATGTGTGTGCAAAGTTTCATAAGAATCAGTTAAGTAATTAGAAGTAATTAAAGAAAACTATGTATGTGGGCATTTCCACAGTTAATTCCACTATTTGTCACGTGCGACACCAAACAATTATGCTGTTTTTTTTCAGGGAAAACTAAAGTATGTTTACTTCTTTATATATTTGTGTAGCCCGTAAGTGGATCTATATAAGTAAAAGTTTAAGAAAAATTGCGCCACATGGTTCTGAAATACAAGGTTAATTGTTTGGTGTCGCACGTGACCAAAATTTGAACTTTGCTGTGGAAATGCCCTTGTACTTTGTATGGACATCATGCTGCCCACTTTTCAACGCGACCAATCTGGAAGTACATCTTTTCAAATAAAGAAGAAAAATCTCAATTCGGTTTTGAGGGTACACACATAAAAAATACAAGAGTGACCCACATGCAATTTAGAGAATGCCTCTAATGTAATTGTGCAGATATAAGGAAATTGAAAATGGATGAATATGTTTAAAAACTAAACTGGAATATATAAATTTCAAGATCTTCAGTGGGACTATTCCAAAATTTCAACACGATCGGTCTCACAATTTGGCTTCCTATAAGGAAAAAGGAAAAAAACACGTCTACAGCGCCACCAGTTGAGAATTTTTCGACTTTTCTTTTTTTCCTAAGCCTTGACGTAAAAATTACGAACAAACCCGCAGAAGGAAGTATCCATTTTGGTCTAGTCGTTTTCAAGTTTTAAGCAGCCGAAGACAACGACGAGTCAGTGGGTAAGAATGCTCCACAAAAATGTTTATCGTGATGTGTTACATAAAACTCCTGAACACATCTTATGCCTTAAACGCTTAAAAGAGTCTCACATGTAGGTTAGTGTAGATCGTTTTATTGTTGTATACATCCTAAAAATCAGCCATTTAATATAATCCTAAAAATATGCAAATTTTTTGTCAATAAACAACCAATCCTAAATGTAGGGAATATTCTTTTTATTACAGGGTATTTACTTGCTTATAAAAACATTCCTAATTATGTATGTATTGACAATTAAATCTAATTCTGTAGCATATTTGTCAATATTTTTTGATACTTTTATCATTCAATTTAATTTATGCTTGTGTAAGCACATAGAAATATTTTATTCATATTAATTCAGTTGTATACACATTAGGGGTTCAATGAAATATATGTGGCTGATTCTCATTCTAACGTACTTTTTTTCAATGTAACTAAATGAAATATGAGAAACTGGGGCTCAAATTTGAGTTTTCGCCTCATTCAATGGAATCTGAAATAATATTATATTGTTCGATTTTTTAATATTTGTGTGTATTGAGCGTTACATTTGCTTTCGCGGTTGTTTTGGAACTGATTTTTGCGAAAAAAAAATACACCACAAAATATGAGTATAGGGATTAAAAGTATTATAAATCTACTCTCTAAAAACAAAAAATTATATTTATCGCAAGACAAAATGAAAAGTTATTACCACTTTTTCAATTTTGATTTGTTTTTACAAGGAAAATTAAAAATTTGTATCTTTAAAAGTAATTCTTTACAAACATTTATACATGAGCAAAAATTAGGCAAACTCTTCTTTCAAAAAATACTAATTTGTACAATGTTAAAATTTATGTCAATTTCAAATAATTTTTCGTAACAAACTACGACCAACCCAATACATTCTACGAAAATATAACAACCTACAGTGCGGTAGAAGCAAAGAAAATCAAAAATTTCCTTCAGCTGCTGTTAACTTTTTTAGCGGTTTAAAATTTATAGATAAATTATATTTAACAATTTTTTTACGTAACGCTCAATACATTTTTTACGAATTCAATATTTTTCCAGTACACACAATATATTTTGAATTCAATACAATTCAGATTTTTAAGCTTTGATGTGTTTTAACATAACCTCCTTAGGTATTCACTAAAAAATTTCAATTAAATTACAAAAATACCGATAACACTCAATAGATTTTTTGGTTACAAACGACGGTTGATTAATGAAACGTTTTGCAATATAATAATATTTAACAAAGCTCACAAAACCATTAAATATTTAGAAGTACAAACCTACGCTGTTATTTTAGTGTATATTAATAATGCAATTTTAATAATCAAACTGCTTAATGAAGCATACCAAAAAAGCGTAACGCTCAATACACAGGATTGCGGTCAACAACAAATAAAAATATTTATAATATGTAGCATTTTTCAAAAATTTTATGTGTAAAATAAGAAAAGCAAATGCAAATATTCTAAAACTGTTATAAGTTTAATCTAGTTTTTGGAAAAAATCATGGTTCCTTAATGTGGAAAATCAACTGCATGCATTATGGACACACCAAAAGTCTAAAGGAAGCCTATTGTTTTCGCTACGCTGTCCGTCTGTTACAGGCTGTTTTTTCGGGAACTGTACGAGCTACGAATCTGCAATTTTCATATAATATGTAAAACTTTGGCCGTTACTACAACAAATATAAGGCAGTTATAAATTAAAGGGTATTCTAAAGCGAGCAACGAAACATATTGAAATACTAACGTAATATACAGACACTTTTATATAGACATTTTATATTTTCAAAGTTAGTGTTAATTGGTGTAGTCTGTACAATAGACTACAGCAAATAACACTGATATTTAAAACAATAAAAATTAAAGGGTGTTCTATCAGTTAATGTATTTTGACTATGTAATTTACACAATTTGCTGTATCTTGGAAACACTTGAATTTTAAAAAAACGGTAAAACTAAAAATTTTCATAATCAAAAAAATTTCAAAACGAAAAATCGCTAAAAGAGAAAAGCGCTTAAAGGAAAATAACACCAAAATGAAAAAAAACTAAAACGCAAAATATCACCAAAGCTAAAAACGACGCCAAGAAACTAAAAAACGCCAAAAACCGACAAAAGTTGTCAAAAAGAAAAAAAAACACTAAACCTAAAAAATCGCTACAACTAAATATATCAAAAAACGAAAAAAATCGTCAACAATAGAAAAAATTACCAAAACGAAAAAACCGCAAAAAAATAGCGCAAAAATGAAAAAGAACGCCAAAAACCGAATAAAGTGCCAAAACGAAAAAAGATTTAAAAACAAAAAAAAAATCGTTGAAACTAAAAAAATCACCAAAAACCTAAAAAATCCTCAAAGCCGAAAAAGCGGCAAACTGAAAAACGCCAAAACTGAAATAAATCGCTAAAACTAAAAATATCGTCAAAAAGCGAAAAAAGCTTAAACAAAAAAAAAACGCCAAAAACAAAAAATCGCCAAAAGTAAAAAATAAAAAACAAAAAAACAAAGCTAAAAAAAAATTCGAAAAACGAAAAGTGGCCAAAATGAAAATAGCGCCAAAACCAAAAAATCGCCAAAACAACGAAAAAAAATTTTTTTTTTTAAATAAAAAAACTAAAATTAAACGGAAAAGCAAAAAAAATTGTCAAAATGAAAAAAAGTGCAAAAGCGAAAAGGTATATATTATGTGTATTCGTACGGAACCCTTCGTGTGCGAGCCAAAGTAGCACTTTACTGAATTTATTTATGAAGACAGTAAAAACAGTATATTCGTTCTTCGTATTTAACATATAACGGACAGTCTTACAGAAAAAAACTTATGTACATTTATTTATAATCTATTAAATTATGCTAAAGCAGTTTTCATTTTAAAGTTTATGCGTTTATTTTATGAAATATTCTACTATACTTCCAACCGACACGAAAAAGACATTTGAAATGAGAATCAGCCATATACTTTTTTTGCTAATTTAAGCAAAACCCTTCGGACTAATGTGGCATGTGGTAGAAAACTCACTTGGGAAAACTATTAAACAAATCGTATAGCCCTAGGGCATTCCCCATTGAGTTGAAAGTTAAAATTTTTGGAAATTTAACACGACTAAAAATGCTTGCATTTGTCACAAATGTTTTTGTATATTTCATAAAATATGATTTTTGCTACTAGAAGTTACTCTTTATAGTTATCAGAATTGACCCGAAATTTTTACCTCTGCTTAATCAAAGATCGCTTGAAGTAAATTGAACTTAATTTTGGTAAATATTTAAAAAATTTACACTTTGGTCTCAAAGGTTTACGACTGAGAACTATAAGAATTGACTAAAGTTTTTATCCTCTGAGTTTTAGACTAAGTCCCATAATAATGTAAAAGATCTATTTTTTGTTTTCATTGGCACTCAAATACAAATAGTTGTTTTTTTTGTTTGACAAGATTTCTGGGCAGAGCTTCTACTTAAGTATTAAAATATGTAACTATTTTTTTATTCTGCTAATTTTTTTAACATTTCTGCTATTTTACTACCATTTAACATTTACTGTTTTGAAATAAATTTCTCTTCATATATCAAGCTGTGCTTAAATTCAATGGTTTAAAATTTAAGAAAATCATGCTTGAATTATTTTTCTTTTCATCAAATGACCTGAAAACCACAGTACGATTTGTATTCTCTTTAAATGCCTTAAAGCTACCAATATAATTCAAAAAAGAAATAAATTTGTTTCTAAATAGATTACTAATGTTTGGTTAAAACAAGCCTATAAATATGCAGCACATTAAGTATTTACATATATTAGTCTGGTTGGGTAAATAGGTATATATTGTAGGCATTAGTACCCATACATTTGCACATTGAGAATAGACAATGGCAAATGAATAGACATGTGAATTGTCAAGCTCCATTGAGTAAACCACAAAACTCATTTCTCAATACTCAAGCCAAACAGGGCATCTAATGCCTCAAACTCTTAAAATGCACAGAGTTGCAGACATTTCTCCCAAGAAAATATATGCTCTTAGCTACAAAACATCTTTATTTGAATATTCTGTTATTAAAATTAACTTAGATGAAATATCAAACTGATTCTGAGTAGAAAATAAGAAATAAATTTGTTTAATTTATAAACTACAAGCCAGAAAATAGGCTACATATTTCATCATATTTCAATTTGATTAAGTCCTTTAAAACGGAGTATATTTTTATGTTCTTATTTCTTAATTTACTTTGCTAATAGCACTACTTTTCTAAAGTAACAAGTGGTTGTTTTGCTATAGAAATAAATTTGTGATAAGCCTTCAAATATGCTACAGCAAAAAAAATTATATTTAAATTCTTTATTTTTGCTTATTCTTTTTCCATTATGATCATGGCTGCCTTGCGAATGCTGTATAATTTCTATTAACAATTTCAACTTATTATTGCAATAATTTATTAAGTATGATTTATATTAAAATTTTCTTTAATTAACTTAATACTTAAATTCTTTTCTGCCAGCCTGTTTTAAATTGTGGATACTTTAAAATTTTACTTTTTACTCTGGCATATTTAATCTGCTTTAATTTCATATAATACTTGCAAGTAAATTTGTACTCCCAAAAGTATGCAATGACATATTTTATCTGTTGAAATTTTGTGGTTTATCAAACAGATTTTGAAAAACAAAAAGCACAATGAAAACCCACAATATGTTTAATTATAAATTTAATTTCAGTTTCAAATCAATACTGTAGGGAAAGGCTGCGGTGGGCGGTAAAAATAACTTGCAAATGAAAACTATAAATAGTTTCAATAAAATTTCAGTTAGAGTAAAATTGCTGCTAATTTAAAAGCTCAGAAAACCTTCAGGTTTCAGAGAGTTTACAATATAATAACTTATTTTACAAGTTCACACAGAAAAATGTCATATTAAAATCGTCGAAAGTAAGGTTAATTTAACATCTTTTGGTAGCGATTTTGCCTCGTAGGTGTTTCAAGTTAATTAAACATGATTTTACAATAATCTTCAAAGAAAATTTTTCCATTTCTAACAACTATATTTCATGTTGATTTCATATTACAGTTTAGTTCAATCAAAATGAAGATGATACTGAAATAATATAAAGAATCATGTTGAATCAAAGTTATTTCAAGTTGAAATAATGAGAATTTGATACTGAAAGAACATGAACAATCATATTGAATTAAAGTTATTTTAGGTGGAAATAATTTGAATTTGATGCTGAATTAATACGAATAATCATGCTGAATCAAAGTTATTTCAAGTTGAGACAACGTAAATTTAATACTAAAGCAACACGAAGAATCTTGTTGAAACAAAATCGTTTAAAATTTAAACAATATGTAGCGATTTTATTAATTATTTTACTTAGGTTATGTGTATTACTATAGGCATCAGAAAAATTTATGTTGTAGTTGGCTGCCCCAGCCAAGATTTGAACTCGGCCCATTTGCATGGTAGTCAACGCGCTAATCACTATAGTCACAATAGCCTCAAATATACTTGGGATATACACTAATATACATGATTTAATTGATGATTTAACATAAAATTTATTTGAAATTTAAAATATAGTCGTGTTGATTTAAAATGAAATGTAACATTGATAACAATGTTGTTTTAACAGTAAAAAATATTAAATCAAAGAGATTTAAGATTACATTCATAATTTTTCATTTAAAATTGATATGAAATAATTAATGGTGGTTTTAAATCAGTAGCAGGAAATTTTCGTTAGTACAGCAAAGTTTGTCGGCTATTTACATTTAAATAACACGAACATCAAAATTAACAACAACAAAGTTACACAGCTGAGCACAACAGTGCATTGTAGGTATGAAGAAAATAAATAAACCCCAAAAACACTTAAGCAACAAATTATTTCTCAAATATTTTATATGATTTCCAATCAACATTACGCGTAAGACTACATCTTAAGGCGGGAACAAAAAAAAAATCATGATATAAGAGTGAGATATCATCTTGTAGGTAGAAGAAATTAAAATTTTTTTTTCTTTTGTATAAGATGCTTGCAAATTAAGTATACTGTCTACAGTAAAGGTTTTAGTAACTTTTATCCAATACTGTTGGAAAAATACTATATAAATGTGTTGAGACAAAAATCTAAATTTGCTTTGAATCTTAAGACTAACAAATATGTATTTCCTATTCACTCTATATTATGAAAGTAACCTTAAAAATGTCGCTTCTTAATTGACAACCTAACTTAAAATTTACTGCAGAAAAATTTAAGTGCAATTTATCTATGCATACTTTTAAACTATATTATAGAATATATAAAAATTAGTTCGTTTAGTCTATGTTTTTTACATTGTTTTAATAATACAAAACTTATGATTTAATTAATATTTATAGCTTAAAATAAAGCAGTATACAATTATTTTCCGTTTAAGAAAATTTTTCAAATACACATACTTCACTCTAATTAATTTATTCAAATGTAATAAATTTTACAATATAAAAAAAAACCTAAGGGTATGCTAACTCAAAAGCTACAATACAGTATTACAATCTCAAATAAATCCTAAAAATATACTATAAAATTAAGAAGTAAAAATCACTTTAAGGTATGCTAAAGAATTGCTAGCTTACGAATGCTGTATAAAAATTCAAACAAATCCTAAAAGTATGCTAAAAAGTTGAAAACTAACTTAGAAAAAATTAGACAGGAATCATAAAATCTGTGTTAAATATAAAAAGGATCAAGTTGTGCTGCAAGTACTACATTTCGTGCAGACAAATTGAACTACTACACTGGTCGGCAGAAAAAAATCGCCTTTAAATAAATATATCCGGAATATATAACGTTTAATGCGCTCAATTTAAATCCGTTGGAGATTAAATCTTTCCAGCTCTTAGCTCTTTCCAGCATAATTATTTATAAAAAAGGTACTTTTTTATATAAAAAAAAAATTCTGGGGACTACGTATGAATTATCATTGTTGGGAAAATATCGATATTTCGATAAATTGATATTTTTTATTCGATATATATCGATGCCGATCGATATTTAAAAATATATCGATATCGATATATATCGATATATTTTTTCATTTGCCCATCCCTGATACACTAACAAATTAAAACTTTTCTGGTATATGGAAATTGTGATTTTTATCAATTGAGTTCTTTCACTTAATTGTGAATAAATTAGACATTTATGTATCGATTTTAATAATTTACGGCTAATTTTATTCCTGATATAATTAGCTTTCTGAAAAATGACAAATATACAACTTTTTGCCCTCTTAATTTTTTTTCTGTGCTTTTGAAAACGAAAAAATATGTAATTTTGCGTGAAAGGAATTTTTTTTGTCGCTAATTTATGAACAACTCCGAAAGAGATGAAAATAAAACTGTGTATGAATAGCGTAAAAGTATTTTTATTACGCATCTTTTGGTTCTTTTTCTTATTCAATCGAGCAAACCGTTCTCAAGATATATTGAAATATATTGGCATGACCGCCCAATTTTGAGTGCCATATTAGTCATGCCCATAAAAAAACTGTGCCTGATAGAAAACAAATTAGAACAGATTTGAGTTTAGTGAAAAAAACTTTATATATTCCACATATTTTTATTTAAAGGTTTGAAATTTTTTTTTTGCAGACCAGCGCTATTTGTAAACGGTTTAATGTAATCGTCAGGAAGGAAATGCCAAATCTATTTTATAATCAGAAAATCTATATTCGGCAACTATATAAGATATATTATTGCCAATTTAATTTATAAAATATGATTACATGGAATTTTATGACAAATATTTTTGTAGAATATTTTAGCCTGCTACATCACCATTCAAGAGGAGTTTTATTGTAACTCTTTTAAGAAAGGGGAAAACGAAGAATTACGGAGTTAAAATGTTATACAGAAATATTCCTCGTGACATAAAAGTCCATTATAACAATATTTAAAATGAGTCCCACGCGTAAACTTTCAAAACGCCTATAAATACATGTTTTGTTCCCTCTAACACAACCAGTCGTTAGAACGATGTTTTGTTTTTGTGCTGAACAGTGTAATAAGTTATTCTTTACACCATTTCTCTGATCGCACCTTTCTGGGCCATCCTCTTCGTGTATTCTTTCTAATTTTAGATATATAAAAATACTAGCGGATTGAAGAACTTCTTTTGTAATTCAATATCAATTATTTTTCTATTAAAGCATGAAATTTAGTTTTCTGCATAATGTTCACTTGGTTTTTTATTTATTTTTTTTAATCTATCCGTTTCATATACACATCCTTTTTATTTTCTATTTTATTTCAATAAATTGTTAATAAAAATTCATTGCATAGTTTTAGGTGTTTTGTTTAGTGCATACTTCAGAAAATATCTATACAACAAGGAATTTCATAATAAAAATCTCTTAATTATATATAAAGCAAAAAAAAAATACTGCATAGCTTTAGGATGTGTGTAAAAAAAATTATTGCATAATTTTTATATAAACTAGTTTCTGTTTTAGTTTATCCATTTAAAATTAGAATTTATAATACGAGTATGATAGTTGTGAAAAAATATTAAAATTAAATGGTTTTGGAATTTAAAAAGAATATTAGGAAAGATGCTGCACTACAATATGCATTAAAATTATTTACATGGTATGTACTATGCTTGACGTATGTATACACAAACAGCAAATATTTAAATAAAGTTTTGTAAAATAAGTTAAAGTTTTATCGGTGCAAGAAATCGCATGCAATCGTAGATTAATAATGTTGTCTGTGCTTGTTAGCATGACGGTAGATTTTATGTAAGAAAAGTAGATAATTAGCAGAATGAGATGAATATTCTGCACCGCTATACACTTCGTCAGTTTTCTTTGTGTCAACCATTTTCTGTTCCATCAAAATCTGAAAAATTATACAAGATTCTATAATATTATCTACGTTTCTAAGGCTGGTTATTGCTGGCAGTGACTGATCGTTGGTTTTATTTATCTTTTTTTTTCATCGTCTCAAATATTTATATTTATTCTTTAATTTTTTTTATAATACTCTCAATTATTAATGTTTACAAATTTTATTATATTCGTATAATATACCTGTTGCCGCCACTGCCTAAATCCCCTAAAGTTTCATCACTAATTTGTAATAGCTTAACTTTAAATGTCAAATTAAATTTTTCGGACTAAACGCCACTTGCGTGATCACTTAGTGCCATTTTTATACTCATTTATCGCCATCTTTACTCACTTATAATTACTTTGGCTTAGCGTGATGATCAATTTTGTCCGGAGGATCTATATTGGTTAAATACATTATTGAATATATATTTTAAGTTTAACTCTAGTGGTTTCCATACCAAAAAGTGAGTTATATTTAGCACGTAATTTAATGTAAATATTCCTAACTTGAATTGTGTTATAGGAATATTAATATAAGATATCCAAAATTGAATAAATTAAATTTTTGTTTGAAATTGGTTTTCTTTATTCAATATCCACGTGGAAGTCACTAGCGAGGCGGCTTCCTCACCCAACAATACCCGATGTTCTTATGTATATCACAATACATAAATAACATTTTATTAAGTGAAACCACAAGTATGCCACAACTTTTATTATTAGCACACACTAAGAGTATGCAATACTATCTATTTTATTTTAAATTTAGAATGTTTTATTACAAAATTCCTTAATTTATAAAAACTGGACAAAATATTAAACTAACACCTAGAACTATGCAACATTTTCTATATATACATACATATATTTATATATTTATATATTTATATTGAATTATTGAAATATTCTCAAACACTAACAATGAATACATAGTAAGTAAGTTAGTTAGTAACTCAATACAAATATAAATATATGTTTATATGAGAAATATAAATATTTACGATAACATTAAACACAGCAAAATTTCATATTAAAATTAATTAAACATTTTTCGGTAGTGATTTTATTCAAGTTGAAACAACTTCAATTTAATATTGAAACAACAGGAAGAATCATGTTGAATCAAAGTTATTTCAAATTTTAAACAACGTGAATTTGATATTGAAACAACACGAAGAATCATGTTGAATTATAGTAATATCAAGTTGAAAGAACATAGCACTATTGCAGCTATTTTATTAATTACAAGCTAAAACCCGTCTGCTTCGCTACACAATATCTTTTTTGTGAAGAAGAGAAAAATATAACTTTTATATATAATTAATTTTCAATTTTGAAACTTGTCCAATTTTGAAACTTTTTCCAAAGACAATGCACAATAACTACCGAATTATCCCAAACTTTACTGAGCGACAGCGCACACTATAAAAAGCATTGCTCACACAAAATTTCAAGTTTCTTGCTGCATTAGTTCCAAAGATATGAATAAAAAATAATAATATAAAAAAAATATAGGGGGGAGTTGCCACGCCCACTAATTTTTGTGCGACTATTTTTTCTAAAACAATGAGTAAAATCAATAGAGTAACTCCTAAAAAATTTTAGGTGCTTTATAACGTTCCCATGATTAGTTATCATTAGTGACAAAATATATATTTGCTATATATGGGAGGTGTCACGCCCACTTGTCCACTCCTTAACAATATGTCTTTGATAACATTATAAAAACAGCTACTCTCACAAATTTTTAAGTCTTTAGCTGCATTAGTTCCACAAATATCCAAAAAAATTTTAATTTCTTCTATGTGGGAAGTGCCACGCCCACTTAACATATTTCAAAATTATATAGCCTATTGTTCCTTGCTTTGATTCAACATGATTTTCGTATTATTTCATTATCAACTTCATTTTGATGTAACTCTACTGCAATAGTAAATCAGCATGAAATATAGTTAATTCAAAGGGATAAATGTTCTTTCAAGATTATTGCAAATCATGTTGAATTAACATGAAACGCCTATGAAGCAAAATCACCACCGAAAAGTGTTAAATTAACATGATTTTCGACGATTTTACATTGAAAATTTTCTGTGTGTACCTTAAAGCTAAAAGGCCTACTGGATATCCCACATCGAGTCCGTATATTTATGTGCAAAAGGGGGGCGGCTATTTTAACTCTTGCTAAAATGAATCGAAGATATAAACTTTCAAACTGCCGATACACGTATATATTTTGTTCATGCCATCTACAGGAACACAATCGAATGAATAATCTGAGCGGCTATATTCTTCATCAGTAATTATTTACTGTAGTAACAATTCTCAATTTCAATCCTTAATTTTTGTATACTTTATTTTCTTGTTGATGAAGTGTGTTGCGGTCATTCTGCTCATGTCGAGATATTACATAACATTTATATTTCTCTTTTCCTAGAAAATTGTCACATTAAGTGAAACCTCCGTTCATTACAAAAACGGTAATTGTAAAAAATGAACTGATTTAGTGCAAAAAAAAAGGAACCATGAACTCTAATTTCAAATGAGAATGAATATAAACTAATTATAAACAATGAATTTTAGTTTGATATGCAACTATTCAAAACTTTATTTAGTTTAGACAAAAGTATGTAGCACTTATTTATTATTAACACATCCTAAAACTATGCAACACTATTTGCATTATATTAAAATGGGAAAGTTTCAGTACGAAATTCTTTGAAATACATATTTAGCTAACAAAGACGGCAGCAATAATATTTAGCCAGCTATATTTTTATTTAATATACATACATTATTTGTATTTCATGAAACTGATTTAATCTGCTTTTGATTTTTGTTTAAATTTTAACATATTATTAAAAGTTAAGCCAGCCCTTTTTTAATTTTTGTCACATGAATGAATATAGTAGCAAAATAAAAAACCAAACGTTTTCAAATATGCTACATCAGTTTACTGAAAACTCGACAAATACACATTCATGGTTAATTAATTTTATTACTTTAGACTAATATTACTATAAATTTTATATTCTCATAACTTAAAAAATACTGAATCGATTTTAATAAATTTAAAACTCTCCTCATTTCTAACCAAATACCTTTCAAATGTTATAATGTCCGCATTACTTGGCTATGCATAGTAAGAGTAAAAGGACACCATATAATCGTATTGGTTGCTAATAACAAAGTATGTACAACAGAAAAAAACTCACGAGATTCTAAGGACTGAATGTGGTAGATAGAGCCGAAAAAATAATATTTAAGTGTATTGGCGTTTTGAAAGTTTACATTGACTAAATTTAGGACATTTTTGTAGTGCACCGGCATAGAAAACTTGTAATCCTTACGTGAAAGGTATAAAATATATTTAGCACTTTTATACAAAAGCCACAAGGAAGGTATCTGTTGAACATTTTAACCCTTCTAATCTTTCCTATATGGGTATTTTCGATCGTATCTGAAAAATGTGCAATAAAACTCTCCTTAAACGGTGATAAAGCGGGGTAAAATGTCCAACAAAAATATTTGTTATAAAATGCTATTACGAGTCTTCGTAGACATCAAAGCTTCAAACGCAACTTAAGCGCCAGAAATCATTCAATACATAAAATGTGTTTAAGGGTACACAGCGTGCTTATTCCGGATTAAACCGGATTCTATGATTTTTTATAACATTACAAAAAATTAAATTAAAACATTGTTAAGTCGTACTTAAAAGTATGCAACACTTTTTGTTAATTGATATGACCCAACACTATGCAACATTTTTTATTTCATTAATGATACCGGGATACAAAAAAATAAAATTAGCGTGTACATTTGACTAAGCCCAACTGTCAACATTCATTTCCGAGCGCTAAGTCCGAATTCGTGGTCCATTTCACAAACGCACCTACAAAATCTCGAGTAAATTGCGAAAAACCTCTAAAATTCCTAAACAGCTACAGCTTTTCGCATTTCACTTGAAATATAAGGGCGAACGAGCCAAACAGATTCTGACTAAGCACGTCAAAATTAATTGTAAGTAGGTGGTTTTGGTCAAATGCACGGTTCACTTATTTTGTTCTGATGTGCCGGTGCACCGACACAAAAAAAAATTTACTGTACATTTGATCAGATCCACCAACTCTCTGAGTGCGAATCTGATGCCAGTTTCACAGAAAAAAAATTTATAAATACAATTAATTTTTTTGTTATATCAATTAAAAAATTAATTGATTTTGAACCTTTTTGTAAATAAAATTACGATTTTTGTAAATTCAATTACGAAATTGTTAGTTAAAGGAAGAAAACATATTTTAACAATTTCTTTGTTGATTTCAAATTTATTTCAATTAAGATCAATCATTTTCTGTAATAAGACAACTGCTAAATCGATATAATTTTATACAAGGAGAAATTTTCATCACAAATTTAGACAATATATGATCGTTAATTTGAAGTAATGTTTTAGAGTGTACTACTTAACTACTTAGTGTGTTACTTTCTTTGGGAAACGGATAGAGTAGGGAAGAAAGGTGGTGCAAAATGTGACAAAAAGCAGAGTTCGTTATTGCGCGTCTTGTTGATTTTGGGACAGTGTTGAAGCGCCTCTTGTGTTGAGTAGCTGCATTAACTTTCTTTGTGTACAGCCATTTTGTAAACTATTTTCCTGCGCCGACGATTTTGCTAGTATTAACGACAAAGAAAGGCACTGTGATGTACATTAGCAATCGCTCCTGGTACTTTTTAGTGACTACTGCCACGCCTTCAGCACTTTAACAGTTCAACAACATTTAACACATTGACAACCCAATGCACACCAGCAAAATTCATAATTCTGATAGCTTGCCTGAAACTAGTCTCGAAACCAAGACCTCAGGCATCATTTTGCTATGTACACTCTAAAACACTTTTGTTGAAAATTAGGTGGATAATAGCCGGCAACACTTTACAGATTGTTATCGACATAAAATTACACACGCATTATTTTTCATCAAAATATGTTTACTAAAAAAAGTGATTGGCAGCGTGCAGGTTTGAACCGCTACCTCCTGACTGATAGTCTGACGTATCTACCATTCAGCCATAGTTAAATTTTTTCCACTTGGACTAAATATGTTTAATTTGAAAGGTTTTTTCTTTAATAAAACAACTGCTAAATCGATGTAATTTTATACAAGGAGAAATTTTCAACACAAATTTAGACAATATATGATCATAAATTTTAAGTAATGTTTTAGAGTGTACTACTTAATTACGTAATGCGTTACTTTCTTTGGGCAACGGATAGTGTAGAGAAGAAAGGTGGTGCAAAATGGGACAGAAAGCAGAGTTCGTTATTGCGCGTCTTGTTAATTTTGGGACAGTGTTGAAGCGCCTCTGGTGTTGAGTAGATGTATTAACTTTCTTTGTGTATAGCCATTTTGTAAACTATTTTCCTGCGTCGACGATTTTGCTAGTATTAACGACAAAGAAAGGCACTGTGATGTACATTAGCAATCGCTCCTGGTACTTTTTAGTGACTACTGCCATGCCTTCAGCACTTCAACAGTTCAACAACAATTAACACATTGACAACCCAATGCACACCAGCAAAATTCATAATTCTGATAGCTTGCCTGAAACTAGTCTCGAAACCAAGACCTCAGGCATCATTTTGCTATGTACACTCTAAAACACTTTTGTTGAAAATTAGGTCGATAATAGTCGGCAACACTTTACAGATTATTATCGACATAAAATTACACACGCATTATTTTTCAACAAAATGTGTTTACTAAGAAAAGTGATTGGCTGCGTGCAGGTTTGAACCGCTACCTCCTGACTGATAGTCTTACGTATCTACCATTCAGCCATAGCCGTATTATATTTTATGTTAAATTTTTTCCACTTGGACTAAATATGTTTAATTTAATGATCGTAAATTTGAAGTAATGCCTTAAAATGTAGTCAACACAGTAACTACATCAGGTAACAGCACCATATAAATATATTAAAATATTCTAATGATCTGGTTATTCCAGTAACTTTTACGAAAATAAAAATATATTGTACACCAATCCCTCGGCATGAAGTTTTTGCCATGATGTTTGTGGGCACAACTTTTTCGCGCAAATACGCTTTTTAATCGGCTACTCGAACCACATTCCTTAAATATTCTCAAGGTAAAGAAATAACTATCTTCAAAAACTATTCTTATATATGATAAAAAAAATTGGCCATAATAATACTCCTATAAAATGGGCAAAAGTTGAGGAATATATATATATAATTAATAGGCAAGACGATTCTATATAATTCATAGCCAAGACGATATTGCTCACATTATACAGCCGATTTTGACAGAACTTTCACAATTTTAAAGATAGCTATTGACAGGTGTGCACAATCTATATTTTATTAAAATCGTTTCAGTATTGTGAAAAGTATAAGCGTTCAGAATTGCTACTAATACATTCTCACATAGTACATCTATTATCTTAAAACTAAAAATATAAAGAAAACATGCATGTGTGCTTACTAATTTTCCTTTCGCAAAGATATTAACAATACATTGATTCTCAGCTTTAAATTGGTGTTGTTGTAGGAAAGGCATACGACTAAAAGATAAAAGAGTTCAGTAAATGAAATCAGCTTTTTTGAAAGAATTTTTTTGAAGAAATTTTGAATTTTAACGGTGTCTCTTAATACAATTACAGGCAAGCTTCTATGTCTCATTAATTAATTATATGTTGAAAGAAAAATAAATTTTTTTTGTCACACGGTGTTATCAGAAAAAGTTGAATACGAGAAATTTTGCAGTAAATATGCCACAAAAGATTGCAATTTTTAATACACAAAATATTTTGAAAGAAAATTTTTTTTGTCACACGGTGTTATCAGAAAAACTTGAATACGAGAAATTTTGCAGTAAATATACCACGAAATATTGCAATCTTTATTACACAAAATTTGTTTTATAATTAAACTAATTTTTCCAATATTCTGCAGCCAAGATAATGTTGCCTACTTTTAGGTAAGTAGAAAATTTTATTTCACAATTGCTGTTGTTCAATAAAATGATTTTTCGCTACAATTCCACGCGATATTTTTCCAAGCGTTTTTTTTTATACTTTATTACTTTTTTTATACTATTGTCCTGATATCATTAGACATTTTTCCAGTAATCTGCTTAACTTAAAAAAACATTTCCATTTTGCAAAATACACACGCTACAATAATACAGCAGCATTTAGAAGATGGAAAAAACAGGATAGTAACAGCAACTACAACGTTAAACTCATGTCTAGCATGTAGACCAGGCATTAGTTTAAAGTACATAAAACGTACCTAAAAGTATGCAGTACAGGTAAACACAATGCAGGCAGGCAGGAAGGAATGGTGGCACGAAGAAAAGTATTTAAGGCTGCTCCTAGAGTGACCACAAAAACATATATTATTTTGTGGTTACAATAGATCAACTTGTTTATGCCTTATTCCACATGATGAGCCACACAACAAGGTATTATGAGTTTCATTTTAAACATTTCTCTAGCTCTGCCACAAACTCAAACTGGACTAGAGTTTATTGTAATGCGAGCAAAACAAAAAAAAAAATGTTATATCAAGATAAAGTGCCTGCCTGCATGTGTAAGTTTATCATAGTAAGAGATTCTGGTGTATTTTTCTGCTTTTTTTTTTGTATAAGAATCTGGCAAAAGGTTGCAGAAGACAGCAATCTTAATATTACCATTAAATGATAAGACTAATGAAGAAGTTGGTCAGACATTATTATGGTCCATGGTGATATGGTTTTATTTATTTCTTTATTTTTTATTTTTTTGTTCTTTTGCTCTACTTCCCTGGCCATCTACTTAAGTTTAGTTTATGGCTCAGTATATTTTAAGTTCTCCTGTTGTTGAGTTGAGATTATCATCGAAAGTATGAAGATTTCTTTAAGCAAAAGGATTTAAGTAGTATAAGCTCTTTTAAAGAAGTTTGTTATATTGAAGAAGAGTATTACAAAGGAGATATAAGAATTTAAACACATGTTAAGCAATCTTTATTCAATGTGGTAACAGGTAAAATTAGTTAGTAAAGGGATGTAATAATAAATTTTATAGCCGACTGTCTGATTATCTGTATGGCAGAAACTTACATATTTGCCAAAAATAATTGAGATAAACTCATTATATTAGGGTTCACTTAGTTTTCTTTTTGTATTGCATATACATAAAACATTTATCTTAAAAGGATGTTTAGGTTTCAACAAAACCCTCTCTTATACAGGACAATTTGAATGCCAACATGAGCGCAAGTTATTCTTTATTTCATATTTTAATTATCGCCCAAAAGCTGTTGCCTAATTTTAGGAGATTTTGTTATTTAATTTATTCCAAACGCTGCTCTTTTTTTACCAGAAACTTTACTTTGAAACATTTAAATTAAAGTAATTTAAATTCCTCTCTGTGTGTTTAAATTACACAGTACAACAATATCAATCTTTAAATTACAAGCTTCTAACGACTGATTCTGGTAGAGAGCACCAAAAATATATATGTGTATAGGCATCTTGAAAGCTTACATCCTGGGATTCAATTTAGGACGCGTTAAATTCCACCCCTCTTTGGTAATATTTACACTGACATGTTCACTAATTTTATGTAAAAAACCACGAGGAACATTTTTTGTAGAAAATGTTAGCCCACTAACTCCTTAACTTTAAAGGTAAAACTTACAAAATTTCCTAAATGTAATGCTAATGCTAAATGTACGATATTAGCCCTTAAAAACATTTTAAGTTTTACAATATTTCTGGAGTTCAAATAAAGTCTAGCGCTTGGAGACTTTAAAACCCATAGTAGAATTTTATCGTAAATTGTTTTGTAAAACATTTCAGCCCGCTATATTGCCGCTGAAGGAGAGTTGTTTGCTCTTTTTTTAAGAAAGGGACAAAAGGACCTGTGAAACGAAGAGTTAAAAGGTTAAAATGTTTCATAAAAATATTCTTAGTGGTGTTTTACATATAGTGCAAAACATATCTTATATTTTTTTATATAAAAAAATACGTAGAAAAATAAGTGTAACGAATACTGGTAACAAATACTGGCAACGAAAATTCAAAACTCTGCGTTACCGCTTGGGTATTTTGCCGGTTTTCGGAATTGCCGTAGTTTTCCTGTAAAGTTCTGGGTTTTTGGGTCGAGTTTTGTTTTAATTTTTGGGAATCCGGAGAACTTCTGCGATTTTGAGGAGATTTTTGTTGTAGTTGTTGGGAATCCGGGGTTCAAAACGAAGGCAATAGCCCGCCGCGATGATTAAATTATTTAAAAACTCTGTGTTGTCGCTTGGGCATTTTCGTGGTTTTCGGCATTGCCGTAGTTTTCCTGCAAAGTTCTGGGTTTTTATATAGATTTGTCCTAGTTCTTACGAGTTCGTAGAACTTCTGCGATTTATGGGAGACTTTGTCCTGTTTTTTTAGGAGTCCGGAAAACGTTTGGGATTTTGGGGACACTTTTTCTAGTTTTTGGGAATCCTTAGACCAGGCTTGTGTCTTGGCTGAAGGTTGGTATCCTTACTAAGTGAAGGTGTCTCGGCTAAACACAAGGTGCTCGGCTAAATTCTTGAGAAGTATCGCCTAAGCCTAAGTTCCAGGCGAAAATGGTTTTTTTGTACGAATTGTAGAAATTACTATCTTTATTTACTTGGTTCACACCAATGGAGGTGAAATTTTAGTTTTCAAATTGTAATATATATATTTTTTGGGGGGATCAGGGAAACAAAGAAGACTAAACGAAGGAATGGTGGTCTCCCGATGGCATAAGGCGGAAAGTATCGGGCCGAGGACAACAAGCCCAAGCCGATAGGCGATGGGCCGAAGGCGACAGCAACATCGACGCAACCCGGTGTCCCATTACACCATGCGTACTTCTTATTAAAGGGACAAATAGACTCATGCAACGAAGAGTTAGAGCGTTATAATGTTCCACAAAAACGTTTACCGTGATGTATTACGTAAAACTACTGAACTTACCTTATACCTTAAACGTAAAGCTTACACGATTTCCTATGCTGAGTGCTAATTGTGAATAAGTACGAAATTAACCTTCAAACACATTTTGAGTTTTGAATCATTTCTAACGCTCAAGTTAAGTCTAGAGTTTGAAAAACTTTAATAAACTATGATACCCACTATAATACCGCTCTAGGGGAGTTTTTTCGCCTCTTTTTAAGAAAGAGACAAAAGACCCATACAACGAAGAGCTGGAGGGTTAAAATGTTCTACAAAAATGTTTTTTATAATGTTTCACATCAAAAGCCTAAACACATCTTATGCCTTTAATGTAAAGCTGATAAGATTTCCTATGCAGAATCGCTATAAAAATGTGGCAAAGCGGAGGAACTTTAACTCCCTCTAAAATGAGTCCCACATGTAAACTTTCGAAACACGCATACACGTTTTAATTTTTTTTTTGGTTCCATCTGCCACAATTAGTCGTTGAAACCATATAATTTTTTTCTGTTGTACAGTGTTATTTGTCAAGTTCTTTTTGGTCCTTACATTTTAAAACCACAAGGAAGCTACACATGTAACACAAACTAAAGCATACTTTTAAGAGCTTGAATAACAAGTGGTTGTAGATTTCCTAAATTTACTTCACAAAAAAATTATATGATAAAGACAAACACACACAGAATATGTAATTCATATTTCTTTTAATTTTAGTTCACATCAGTGTTGCCAGCTAACTTTTTTTCTTCCCCCAAAAAAATTCTAAAACCCCCTAAATTGCGTCTATTTTTAGAATAAAACCCCTAAATGTAAAAGTTTGTGTAATATGTTTAATTAAATTAACTTGATTCAGTTTCAACTTACGTACTGATAGCCTTATATCATTTATATAAAAGTAGATGTAGTTTAAAGATGGCTTTTATAAACATTGAAATCAAGTTTCTTCAAATATATCAAGAGATGTTAAATCATTATCACTAACATGTTATCGGAATGAAAAAGTTTAGGCATATAATAGAAAAACAAAATATTTTCCAATTGCTTTTCTTTATAAATCTTGCACTTGAATTAACAGAAAAATATGTAGTTTAATTTTACTTTATCTGCTATGGAAACGCAATTGATCAGTTCTTTTAGTTATAGGGAAATCTTCTAGCTATCATAAATAACAATGACACTGCAAAAGATATTGACCAGCTGTAAAATATAATAATACTTAGCTCTTGTATAGGCATGCAAATAGGAAAATCTCCTAGAAATCTCTTAGATATAAATTTATGCGCCCTAAATGTCCTCCTTAAATTTGCCGCTAAATGAAATAAAAATCCCTAAACCTAGGGGGAAAACACCGAAACTGGCAACTCTGGTTCACATGTGCATACTTTTACAATTTGCAAATATTTCAAGCATATGTTAAGGTGTTGTGTTAGTTAAATTGTTACTGACAATTGTGCTTTTTTCCTTCTTCTTCTTCCTTCTTCTTCTTCTTCTTCTTATTATTATATTTAATAATGACATTTTAACTAAGCTGCAAATGAAATGCACTCGTATGCTCTGTGTTTAAATAAAATAACAAGGTAAACGTATACAGCATAATTATACAATATAATAGACGAACTGCTTGCGACAGTCAAGTAATTTAGAATTTATTTGCAAGGATATTTTAATTTGTAAAAGCTCCTTCAAGACTTTCAAAAAGAAATTCTACAATAGCTTCTTATTGTCTTAAGCCGATTTTTGGAAATCTTGGAAAGCAGTTTGTTAGCTTAGGTTAGACAGAAGGGTGTAAATATGGCAGAAGAAGTAGAGCAAAATCAATAGATCAATTAGAGCAAAATCAATAGAAAAGGCTTTGCTTTTACTTAAAAATAAAAAAGTATGTCTACCAATATTTTGTCATTCGCGACTTTTCTTTTTCATACAAATACTATTATGAAATAAATCACATACTTGATGTAGTATAAATTAGTTATATCGTAATGAGTAAATAATTGCAAAGCAAAACAAAATATTATTAAAAACGTGTGAAACTGAAGTGTTTATACAAAAATGAGCTTTATCAATTTGCTAAGAATTCATCATTCATTACTGGAATATTTATTCTAAGAGTCCAGGCGAATATTTAATACAAGCAAAATTTTTTTCGAATAGTGAATAAATTGTCTGTCAATCGTAATAATTTGTGTCGTAAATAATTCAATTAAATTAGAGCATTTGCTTAAAATTTGATTGTGAAGAAAAATTGTAATTCGTGACTTGTCTATTTGTATGGATTTTGTTATGGTAGTTTCTAATATCTGATCTCGGTGTTATTGTTTTGGGTTTTAAAGGAAAATAAAAGAAAAACAGATTAAAAGCGTTGTAAAGAAAAATTCAAGCTAGGCGAAAAACCGTACGCAGAATATAAGTAAAAAGCAAAGAAAATGTAAAGGAAATTACTCCTAAAACGACTTATTTTATTTATTAATTCTTTGGATTTAATATAAAGGAGTTCTAAGCTATTAAAACGAGCTGAAATAATGTAGAAATCATATCGTACTTAGTTGAGGTAACGAATGACAACAACATTATGGTAAAAGTAAAGACAGAAGAGACATAAAATTCATGCTTTTTTGAGAGAGACTGTTAATTTTCCACAATCTCTAGACAATTGCTCATTCATTACATATACAAATTTCAATATTTTTCTTCCTTTTTGTAGGATTTAATCAATTTTACCCATATAATAGAACACAAAAAATGCATTTAACAGCTTCAGTGCTTCTTTTGAAAATATTTCTACTAAAGTTAAGCTGTAGACTTTTTATTTGAACAATAAACTCTTTGCAAAAATAAACTGCCTAAATTTTTTTTATAATACCCTATTTTAACTATTTTTTCTATTTACTATTTTGTAACTGCATACATATTGCTTAATTTTGAAATATTTATTTGAGTATTTAGGTTTCCATTTATTTAAATCTTTTATTTTTTTATGTTTTAATTTACTCAGTATTTTATTTTTATTAAAATTGTTATTTGCCAGTTTTTTTCCATTCTATTTTTTGCCTTTTTTGTAAAACAACTAAATAAAATTATTTAATTGTTCAATTTATTTACATTCTTGTTGTTAGAGTTTTTTTATATTTTTTGTTTATTAAATAAAATCATTGCATACTTTAGTGCTTTAGGCAGCTCCCAGGCTCTCATAATGTTGCACTGTTACTCTCTCTATTTCGGTCTTAAATTGCTATACATTTGTTATGAAAACAAAAGGCATTTGTATGCTTAAATGTACAAATTGAATTAAAAAATCTACAATTTTATTAAAAAATATTATACAGATCGCTCATTTGCTGCAATAATATCATAACTCAAAAAACGTAATTTTTGAGTTAATAGCACTTTACAACACAAAGAAACATTAAATGGTTCTAACGACTGATTCTGGCAGCAGGCAACATAAAAATATTCACGAGTGATTTTCATTTTAAATGCTTTTTTCGTGCCCCTTGAAAGTATAGTAAAATATTCCATAAAATAATCGCATACATTTGAAAATGAAAACCACTTTAGTCTGATTTAATAGATTGTCAATAAGTGAACATAAGTTTTCTTTTGTGTAAGACTGTCCATTAGGTGCTAAAAACCAAGAACGAAAATACTGTTTATGGTCTCTTCATACAAAATGACGTGTTCGTAATGCATGCTGTTGATATTCCACACTAAGAAAGTATGAATTTTTCTAAGTACTAGATTCAGTTTATAACCGTTTTAGAATATTTCCATCTGCTTCTCTTATTTCACACAGGCTTGTGTATTGAGCGTTTCGCTTTTTAAGTACGCTTCATTACTCAGTATAATTATTGAAATTATATTAACAACATACACTAAAATAACAATGTAGGTTTGTACTTCTAAATATTTAAAAGTTTTGTGAACTTTGTTAAATAGTATTGCATATGTATTGAGTGTTATCCATATATTGTTGAAAGTATAGTAAAATATTCCATAAAATAAACGCATACATTTTAAAATTAAAACTGCTTTAGCAGTAGGTTTGTTCTTCTAAACATATAAAAGTTTTGTGACATTCATCAACTAATCATGGTTTGTTACCAAAAAAATGTATTGAGTGTTATCCATATTTTTTTAATTTAATTAAAATTTTTAGTGAATAATTAAAGAGGTAATATTAAAACTAATCGAAGATTATATATCTAAATTCTATTAAATTCAAAATAAAGTGTGTGTTCTGAAAAATATATAGAATTCTTAAGAAAATGTATTGAGCGTTATGGTAACAATATTCTTAAATACAATTTATCTAAAAATTTTAGGACGGCAAAAAAAAAATGAACAGCAGCTTAAGGGTAGAAACGATATAAAGAACATTATCTGTTCACAAATTTCTGGTTTTCTTTGAAAAAATATTGCTTCTTTCGCACTATTGGTTGCTCTATTTTCGAAGAATGTATTAGGTAGGTCAAATTTTGTACCGAATAATTATTTGAGATGGCCATAACTATCAACATTGTTGGTCGATTTTATTAAAATTATTCTTATTTGAGAGAAGTGTCAGCGTACTTTTCGCTTATGTATAAATGTCAAAATTTAAAAAGTGCTCATAACTTTTAATTTCATCCTACAATTATTAAAATTTTTTGTGGATAGTGCTTTCAAACTCTATACTCATATTTTGTAGTGTTTTTTCCCCAAAAATCATTCCCAAAACAGCCGCGAAAGCAAATGAACCGTTGAATACACAAAAATGTTGAAAAAATTAAACATATAATTTTATTTCAGGGTCCATTGAATGCGTCGAAAACTATAATATGAATCCTGCCTTCTAATATTTCTGGTACCTATGTTGGTAAACATACAAAAAACAAAAAGTTCTGCCATATTGTTATATTTATGTTGTACTAATTGTGTTACATATATACACAACAGGTAAAAGATATATTCAGCCCTTTTATGTAAAACACCACGAGGAACATTTATGTCAAAATATATGAGCCGCTATATAGCCTTGAAAGAGGTGTTTTCTGCCCCTTATTAAAAAAGGACAAACAAACCCATACCACGAAGAGATAGAGTGATAAATGTTCCACAAAAATTTCCCTCGTGGTGTTTTACACAAAAGTACTCAATACATCTTATACCTTAAACGTAAAGTGGCGCTACTCTGTTCTGCTGTGTACGTTGAATAATTAAATTGATGTTAATTTTTCCCTTGTTCCTTGGAATATTAATCATGCCCAATTCTTTCTGAATATAACGTTACGAACTTTAGCCTAATAATCAATTTAGCTTCGTAAAGCTTACAAGTTTTCCTATGCAGAGTCAGTACAACTATGTGCAAAAGGAGGACCGAAAATTAGGCTCCCCTAAATGAAGCCCTGATGTAAACTTTCAAAACGCCGATAGACGTATATATTCTTTGTTGCCCTCTACCAGAATCGGTCCTTAGAGCTTTGTAATTTTAATGACAGAATTATTTATTCTGCATATTTTGTAAAAATTTCATATTTTGTAAAAATATCTTGTACAGCACTATGATACAAACGAAAATACCCTGACGATGGAAGTATAGCGGCCTCCGCAAGTCGTGCTACTCTGTTCTGCTGTGTACGTTGAAAAATTAAGTTGATGCTAATTTTTCCCATGTTCCTTGGAATATTAATCATGCCCAATTCTTTCTGAATTACACGATACGAGCTTTAGCCTAATAATTAATTTGGATTCAAAATACCGTTAGTTTTTCTAGGTCACTTTCTAAGATGATTTTATAACAGTAAATGTGGTGAAAAAATAGATTCCTTAAGCCGAGTGTCCACTAGCAAGTAACTTGCGGAAGAACTTCTGCAAGTATTTGCTGAAGTGTTTCCACTCAAACTAAAAATTGCGGAAATCTGCTTGCAGAAGTAGTTTGTAGAAGTTATTGCGGCAAACTTGCTGCAAGAAATTGCAGACACGTTTCCACACGATGTAGAGTTTGCTTTTTTTTACGAATGACAGTAAAAAGATTTCTTGTGGCAAAATAAGATTGGCAGCGTATTTACTTAAAAAAAAACGCTAAAATTAAAAAAATGTCAAACCGAAAAATCAGCAAAGTGAAAAAAGCACTTAAAGGACAAAAGCACCAAAATTAAAAAAAATTGCTAAAACGCAAAAAATCACCTAAACTGAAAAGATCACAAAAAAAAACCAAAAAAAAACGCCATAAGTCGAAAATGGTCGTAAGAACGAAAAAAGCACCAAAAACGTAATAAATCGCTAAAACTAAAAATATCGTCAAAAACGGAAAAAAGAAATCACAAAAAATTTAAAAAAATCTGCAAAACGTAAAAAAGCGCTAGAACAAAAAAAATGCCAAAGACCGCAAAAAATCGCCAAAACGAAAAAAAGTGTAAAAAATAATTCCAAAAACTGAATAGCTAAAGCTAAAAATATCGTAAAAAATAAATCGCAAGAAATTGAAAAAAGTCTTCAAAACGTAGAAAAGCGCTAAAACTAAAAAAATCTCCAAAAACCGAAAAAAAATCCCCAACACCGAAAAAGCGCCAAACTGAAAAAGCACCAAAACTAAAATAAGTCGCTAAAACTAAAAATATCGTCAAAAAGCGAAAAATAAAGTTTAAAACAAAAAAACGCCAAAACCAAAAAACGGCTAAACTAAAAAATCAGCAAAAAAAAAACAACAAAAAAAATTACAAAAAAGGAAAATCGCAAAAAAAAACCAAAATGGAAAAGCGCCAAAAGCATATTATTTTTGGTCATTTTTATAAATTTGGAAAAGAACTAAAAAAAAACACAAAACAAAACTGAAAACAGAAGAGAATGCCACAAACCGTTTACCCGACGTATACCCCCGACTTCTTCTTTAAGTCTTCAAAGCACTTGCAGCTCACAGCAAGTCGACCAAGTTACTTGCAGCAAGCAACAAACACGTGTTTCCACATAATTACTGCAGGTAAATTCAGCAAGCCGTGACTTCTGTAAGTCGACTTCTAATACGTGTTTACACGACAAAACCTTCTGGAAGTCACTTCTGGAAGTAACTTCCGCAAGAAAAGTTGCTAGTGGACACTCGGCTTTAGAGTTTGAACTTTAAACAGTCATAACTTCTTTGTTTCAAAACTGAATTCTATGAAATTTTTGAATTAAATGAAAGGTAGGATTCTTATCCTTCAAATAAGGTAGGACTTTCAAAAATCCATTAGTAAATTTATAGTGTTTTAATTGTAAAAAAAAAACATTTTTCAACAAAATTTTAATTTAATTTTGTATACAGAAACTGATTTTTAGCTGCTAATTTCTGAATAACTTCGAAATATAAAACATTTTATATAATTGACTATTTATTCAATTAATTTAAATAAATTTTTTTTATAAACTAAAACAACCCGGGAGTCGATTAGCTTGTCTGCGGAAAACATCCAGGGCCTATGGCGGGAATCGAACCCACCACTTCAAGACTTACAGGCTAGCATCGCTACCACTTAGCCACAGGGGCACGCATCCCTCTTAAGTTTTGATGAAATATATTAGCGTGAACGTCCTATTTCTAAATAAGAAGCAAAAAAGTCAAAACACAACAAATTCCATAACTCTTTTAGTTTTTAACCGATTTTAGTGTAATTACACATTTTGGAAAACTACTTTAGTGTTCTTTTTCACAAAAAAAAAAAATATATATATATATAGTGTTTTGGTAGCAACTTAAAGAATAGGGAAACTGAATTTTTTTTTTGAAAAATTTGTTTTTTTACACTAAAGCCATCATAACTTAACCATTTACCAGCCGATTTTCAAAACCCATACTTTATTTGAAACACAAAAACTACATCTTTCAAATGTATGAAATTTGGTAAAAATTTTTTTGAAACAACAAATTTATGACTGTTTGAATTTGAAACTCTAGTAAAACTGATTTCACCAAATTTATCATTATAAAATCAATGTACGAACTGAGTTGGATAAACTAAAGGGATTTTTGTTCTCTATGAGCTCTAACAAAACAGAATTTGTAATTGAGAACCCCTGAATAATTTTAGTGTATCACTAAATCATTACCTTTTAGGAGAAAAATAATATAATCTTTTCCCATTAAGTTGTGATTAAATTGAAAACTTTAAACTAGTTTTTGGCAAAACCATTTTTTTTGAGTTATGATATTGTTGCTGCAAATGATCAATTTCTGTTTGCTAAAAATAAAAAATTAAATAAAGTAAATAACAAAAAAAAAAACAGGAGAAAACCCCTTTTTTTGGAACTGTAGTTAAAAATTTTTAATGTTTTTAAATAAAATCACTTAAATATTTCATGCTTTTATTTTTATTTACCCAAAAAAAAAAAACATACAAAAAAATACAAAAATAAAAGAACAACTAGACCACAAAAATTCATTATAAGAAATATTTTTTTTGGTAAAACAAATAATAATACAAATAAATAACATCAGTAGTTTCCTAAGTCGATAAAGAAAATTAAATTTTTTTCTTCTCTATATGAATATTTTCATTTTAGTGAAATTAAATATTGGCAAAGCAACAAACATACACATACACACAATAGATTTGATTAGTTTTTTTTGTAGTCATAGGCTCTTACTTATTTGTTAGCCGCCCGTTAACGTTATATGTAGTATATTGTTCTCACATGTAGTTAAGAGTTGTAGTGAAATTTGCACAGTGGTCCCCTTAGGCATAATAACAAATTGATTGGTATGCAACCGTCTATTTCAAAATACTATATATATTATATACATTTTGAATAACGCTTTCCCTTTTGTTTGGTTTGAAAGAAAAAAAAGTTCGTGCAAATAAATTGGAGGATAACAAAGCCGAAGGCACTGCTGAGAAAGGAAACTTGCAAAAAACAGACAAGAAAGTCAAACTTACTTACAACTTTTAATAAAGAACAAAAAACACAAGTTAACAAGCTGTACAAAGCAAACCCTTTAGAAAACTAAGAAACTTAATTTTTTTTAGATAAATAAATGTATAGAGCAAGGGGCGGACCAAAAAGAGTAAATATGTATATGTACATATATATTTTATGAATTTTTTATTGTGCAACAGGTTTTTAGGTTTTTCTAATTTTTAAAGTAATTATGTAATTCCGAAATGAAAATGCAGATTCAACTCTACAGTACAGTACTGCCAACATAAAATTAGTTCATTTGCAACTTTATAATTATTATAATGGAAATAATGAATGATCTGCAAATAATAACGAAATCTTAGAAGATTGTTCGAGGAGGCTGAATAGCAACAATAAACGCAGCAACATCAGTTGTTAGGAGGTTTAAATTAATAACATGTGTTGTTTGTGCAATGCTAACTCACATTAACATTTGTAGGAAATTTCCATACTGCAGTTTAAGCATTGTCTATATGCATTTCACTGGTGCTAAGCCAAATCGTCAGTAGACTTCGAACACAATCTTGAAAAGTTACAAACCCTTTATCTTATGTACAAACTTTCAAAAACCATTTGAGAACTCACAAATATGTAATTTATTTAAAAAAAAGCATAGTAGGCTTTGAAAATTATACAAAACCCAGCAAATAATTTATATTCGATATGAATCTATTTTATTTTTCTACACCTTTATACAACCAGAAATCCATTGGATAACAATAAAAGTACTTATAAGACAAAATTAAAAATAAAACTCTCTTTAAAAACGTGTATTTTATGTTTTTTTTACCATATCAGCGCATAATATTTTTGTCATTCGTTACCTCACTTTATTAGGACGTTATGATTTTATTTTAGTTTGATTAGAACTCCTTTAAATTAAAGCCAAAGAATTAATAAATACAATAAGTTGTTTTATAAGCAATTCCCCTTAACTTTCCCGTGATTATTGCTTATAGTCTGCATACCGTTTTTCCTCTAGTTAGGGTTCCGTACACCAAAAGTGTAAAGGAACCCTATTGTTTTCCTTATGCTGTCCATCTGTTCGTCTGTCCATCTGTTCGTCTGTTCGCCTGTCCGTCTGTCCATCTGTCCGTCTGCCTGTTTGTCACAGGCTGTTTTCTCGGGAACCGTAAGAGCAATGGACCTGAAATTTTCACAAAATATGACAGCTAAAAATTAAAGAGTGTTCTAAAGCGAGCAACGAAACATGATGAAATACTAATGTAATATACAGACACTAATGTAATATATCGACATTTTAAATTTTCAAAGTTAGGGTTAATTGGTACAGTCTGTTGTATAGACCACACCAATTAACACTGATATTTAAAACAATAAAAATTAAAGGGTGTTCTATCAGTTAATGTAATTTTGACTATCTAATTAAGACAATTTGCAGTATCTTGGAAACCGTAAGAGGCAAACCCTTGAAATTTAGAAAAACGCAAAAAAATCGCCAAAATATAAAAGCTCTTAAAAGAAAAAAACACTAAGAAAATCGCTAAAACGCATAAAACAAACAAAATCGCCATAAAACAAACCAAAATACGTCAAAAACCGAAAAAAGTCATCAAAGCAAAAAAAAAAAAAAAAACAACGACAAAAAATCGCTAAAACTAAAAATATCGTTATTAAAGAAAAAAAATCGGCAAAAATGGAAAAAAATAACCAAAACGAAAAAAGAGCCACATCAAAAGAAAAAGCACCAAAACTAAACAAATCGCCAAAACGAAAAATAACTCCAAAAAAACACTAAAACTAGAAATATTACCAAAAAAATCGCCAAAACCGAAAATAAGCGCCAAAACTGAAAAAAGGCGTCATAAATAAATTAACCGCTAAAACTAAAAATATTGTCAAAAAGCGAAAAAAAACTTTAAAAAAGCGGCATAACCAAAAAACCGCTAAGACTAAAACAATCGGCATAAAAACAAAAAAAAAAACTGTAAAAAACATAAAATCGTCAAAAAAAAGGAAAAATTACCAAAATGAAAAGAGCGACAGAACCAAAAAAAGAAAAAAAAACGCCAAAACAATGAAAAAAAAATTTTTTTAATAAAAAAAAACTAAAATTAAACGAAAAAGCAAAACGAAAAAATTGCCTAAATAAAGAAAATGGCAAAAACGAAAAGAGATATATGTGTATTCGTATGGAGCCTTTCGTGTGCGGGCCAAAGTCGCACTTTAATGAATTTATTTCTTTTTTTAATTTTTCTCTCTATATCGTTTCTGATTTTTTTCTTTAGCTAATTTAGTTTTCTTCTCCTTTAAAACTTAAAACAATAACAAAAACACCGAAATACAAAATCCATACAAATGGACAAGTCACGAATTACAATAGTTTTACATGTTTATTTTTTCTTCACAATCAAATTTTAAGTAAATGGTCTAATATAATTGAATAATTACGACTCGAATTCTCGCCTGAGTTTTTGGAATAAAATTTCAAGTAACGAATGACAAATTCTTAACAAATTACTAAAGCTAATGCTACGAATTTTTCAATAAACATCTCAATTTCACATGTTTTTAATAGCTATTTTTCGCATTGCAATTACTACCCACAGAGTTTTAATTAATTTATGCCACTCTCCATTTTATTCAAATATTTGAGATTAGTAATTTGTATTAAATAGAAAAGTCACGAATGATAAACAACTTGTAGACATATTTTTAAAATAAAAAAAATTTTCCTTTTGAATTTCCTCTATTTTAGTGAGAATAAGATACGAAACTGATATGTTTGCTTTTATTTGCGGTTTTTTATTTAGTAAGTATACTGGCTTAATAATTTTTATCCAATACTGTTACAGAAATAATATTTATAGCTGATGAGACAAAAATTATGTTAAGAAATATGTTTTGCCGTCTGCCAGAATCAGTCCTTAAGACCATGCTATTTCTTTAGTGTTGTACAGTAAAATCAATAATACTCATACGCTAGCGAGGATACAAGGGGAAGGGGTGGGAATGGGATATTCCCCCCCAAACGAGTAAATTTCTAAAGAGTTTCTAAAAGAAATTTTGCAAAATAGTATGTTTCACTTAGAAGTTCAAGCTGGATCCACGCCTGCTCATACGACTAAATGGCCAGTTTTTCTATACTTCTTTTTAATTTTCGTTGCAACTAATTAGATATTATATAAATCTATATATGAATTATGCTTCTTTTCTGTTACACTAAATATTAAAATAAAACAATTGTATTGTTGTAAGAAATGATGCTTGATTTTTTTTAAATGCCTCTTTATAACCTTTAACTGGCCACTAGCCTTATAGACAATATAAATAAAAATGGTAGATAAAAATGAAAAGATAAAAATTTATGTATATCCTTTTTACATAAGGTCTACAAAGGTAGCAGAAAGTAAAAATTAGATGAAAAAATTTTGTTTAAAGTCCTTTGTTAAAAAAAATATTCCAAAAGTAAATTAAATTTGAAAGATAACTTTTTTTATTGCAGTCATTCATTTCTATTTCTTTATTTAAATGTTTGTGTTCTGTTTTTTTTTAGTTAACACAATACATTGTATTTAACAGTTTTTTTTTGTAGCATCATAATCGCTTTAAATGATTTATAAGGAAAAACAATGTGAACCCCAGGCAAAATCAGACAAATAACTCTTGTTAAACAAAATGCTTTTTTGCTATTTTTTTGCTTAATACCTGTATTTTTTATTTGTAATCGTGTTCTACCAAAATCAAAAAACTCACACGAAAAAGGTAGAAATATATATTTCACCTTCCTTTAAAGATTTAACTCTGTTTTTGAATGTTTTTTGTTTGTTTGAACAAGGGTTTTGTTAAAACAATAAAAATAAGTATAAAAATTAAAGCTTAACTAAATAAATATTCAAATATTATAATGTTGACAATGAAGATGACGATCGTTAGTTACATTTCTTTCCTCAAGTTAGAAATTTATTTTTCTTTCTTGTTGTTTTATAGCAGTTGCAGAAAGTGTCTGCTAAAAATACTAAACAGGTGACTTTTATTTATTATAAAAGAAAAAACTATTTATGCTTGAGGCTGCTTTGCAGATTGTTTTATATTATTATTGTTTTTTATTTTAGAGAAAAAAAGGGAAAATCCTTTTAGTTTCATTTGTAACATCCTAACAATGTAATAAAATCTTGCAAAGCAATTTTCATTATTTTCAAGACCTTCGATCAACTTGAAACTTTTCGCACACAACAGGTTACCATGGCAATATAACCTGATGGATATAAAAGTAGGGAGTGCCACGATTCCTATGAGACTCCGCACACACATGGCGTTCCTCTGACAATACAACTTAATGATAAAAAAAAAATGGGCACTGCCACGCTCCATGTACTGTATATATCGTTTTTCAACAGTTTGCAATTAACCGATTTTTATGAAACTTTGCACACACATTTTAATGATAAGAAAACTGGACATATCCACGCCCATACAAAGAAAATATTTATTTTCAACTACTTCTACTAAACCGATTCTTATGAAACTTTACAATTTTGTTGTCGACAAATTTTCTATAGAAAAATTTTTTATCGACAGATTTTCTATAGAAAAATTTTGTTTTCGACAAATTTTCTATAGAAAGATTTTGTTATCGAAAAGTCTTCTATAAAAAATTTTGTTATCGACAAGTCTTCTACAGAAACATGTTTTTATTCACAAATTTTATATAGAATAACTTTCTTATCGATAAATTTTCCTATCGACAAATTTTCGATAGAATAATTTTTTTATCGACAGATTATCTATAGAAAAATTTTGCTATCGACAAATGTTGTATAGAAAAATTTAGTTATTGACAAATTTTACATGGAAAAATTTTGTTATCGACAAATGTTCTATAGAAAAATTTAGTTATCGACAAATTTTCCATAGAAAAATTTTATTATCGACAAATTTTCTATAAAAATTTTTGCTATCGATAAATTTTCAATAGAAAAATTTTGTCATCGATAAATTTTCTATAAAAAATGTTTTTATCGACAAACTTGTTATAGGCAAAGGTTTGTAACGTAAGCCGTTGTTAAAACCGTAAAAAAAATTTTTCGACAAATTTTCTATAGAAAAATTTTGTTATCGTCAAATTTTCTATAGACAAATTTTTTATCAACACATTTTCTATAAAAAAAAAATTGTTATCGAAAAATTTTCTATAGAAAACTTTTGTTATTGACAAGCCTTCTGTAGCAAAATTTTGTTATCGACAAGTCTTCTATAGAAACATTTTGTTATCAACAAATTTTATATACAGTAATTTTCTTACCGAAAAATTTTGTATAGAATAATTTTCATATTATCAATAGAAAAATTTTGTTATCTACAAATGTTTTATAGAAAAATTTAGTATCGACAAATTTTCAAAAGAAAAATTTTGTTAGCGACAAATTTTTAAAAGAAAAATTTTACTATCGAAAAATTTTGTGCAGAAAAATTTTGTTATCGACAAACTTTCTATAGAAAATTTTGCTATCGACAAATTTTTCGCAAAAAATTTTGTTTTCGACATATTTTCTATAGAAAACTTTGTTATCGGCAAATTTTCCATCGAAAAATTTTGTTATCGAAAAATGTTCTATAGAAAAATTTAGTTATCGATAAATTTTTCATAAAAAAATTTATTATCGACAATTTTTCTATAAAAATTTTTGTTATCGATAAATTTTCAAAAGAAAAATTTTACTATCGACAAATTTTGTACAGAAAAATTTTGTTATCGACAAACTTTCTATAGAAAAATTTATTTATCTGCAAAATTTCTATTGAAAAAATTTGTTTTAGTCAAATTTTTTTAAAGAAAAATTTTGTTATCGACAAATTTTCTATAGAAAATTTTGCTATCGACAAATTTTCCGCAAAAAAATTTTGTTTTCGACAAATTTTCTATAGAAAATTTTATTATCGCAAATTTTCCATAGAAAAATTTTGTTATCGACAAAAATTTTATATAGAAATGTTTTGTTATCGACAAACTTTCTACAGAGAAAATTTTCTATCGACCGATTATCTATTGAAAAATATTGTTATCGACAAATTTCCAATAAAAAATTTTGTTATCGAAAAATTTTATACAGAAAAATGTTGTTTTCGTAAATTTTTACTTCGTCAGTTTTTATAGAAAACTTTGTTATCGACAATTTTTCTATAGAAAATTTATGTTATCGACAAATTTTCTACAGAAAATTTATGTTAACGAAAAGTTTTGTGTTCCTAATTATTGTTATCGATAAAATTGTTGCGAAAATTTATATTATCAAAAAATATTATTGATGCAAATTGGTTATTAGGATAAGAGCTATTATTACAACTTGGCAATAGGTAAAGGCAGAATTTTGTCAGACGGATAAACTGTTTGTCTTTATTACAACTTTACTTTAACTGAAAGGGAGCGACAAAACTTTGCCCTTACAATCCTGCCCGACAAAATCCTGCCCTTAACTATTTCCAACATGTAATAATTGGCCTAAGGTTCGTAACGTTATATTCAGAAAGAGGCAGGCCTGATGAACATTCCACTATCGACAAATTAACAGAAATAAATTTTCAACATACACAGAAGAACATAGCAACGATACTTTCGGATACCGCTATACTTCTATTATCAGTGCTCATCTGAGGCGGCTCTGTTGAATGTGATTTAAACTGTTATATATACAAACTTTTCGTGAAAATATCTTACGAGAATTAATCTCTGTTGGCTTATTTATTCAAACAGGACAAGCCGTTCTCGAGTTAGGTTGAAGTATACTGATATACCTATTGGAAATATTAGTCAAGCACATTAAAAAATTTGGTCGTGTTAGAAAAAAACTAAAAACGGATGTGATTTAAAGGCAATTATTTCTGCAGACCAGTGTAATCTTAATATTTAAATCGAAAGTTTATGCAAATTAAAAATATTATGTTCAATGTAAGGTCCTTGATTTAATTGCATATTTATTCTTTAGTTTCAAATAAAAGGAAACACCTAAAAGTCTGCTTTAAATTATGCAAATTAAGATAGATTTAATGATATGCTAAATAAAAACACAAATTGGCATTAAATGCGCTATTTACTTTGAACTAAATATACACTCATACACAAAATTTTATTTCCAATAAAACCGTATAAAATTACGCATAGAAAAGAAACGAAATCAAACTAAATTTGGAAAAGTAAATGACGAAAAAATTTATTCTTAATGATGACAATAAAAAGTACAAGGCAATCAATAGAACAAAAAAAAAATATATATAAAAAAAAGCAATGAGAAGAAAAAAAGATGAACAATTGATTGATAGAAGGAAAACAAATGGAAAAATAAATAAAATGAACTGCATAAAAGCCAACCACAATCATCTTCAAGCCACAAAAAAGCCAATATGACTGCTTTTTCACACAAACACACATACACACATACCCAAAAGTATGCTTAACTTTTTCTGCCAACATTTTATTGACAATTTGACGAGAACAATAAGAGGAAATGAAATGATGGCAAGAAGCTGTATTTAAAAATAATTTAAATGAAGACTCGTTTTTCTTGGAACGAAAACGATATAAAAATCAAATTAAATGCTAATAAAAAGTAAAAATGAATAATGAAGAAAATGAAAATTGAATAGAAGGAAGTCTATCTTTTTTTCTGATTTTTTTTAATTTGACAAGCATTATTTTGTTTATTGGAATTATTTGATAATTCAATGATGTTCAAAAATTGATTTAAAATTATAAAAAAAAAACAAAAATATAATAGCGCAACACAATCTTCAAATTGTATTAAAATTTCAAATTCATGACAATCCATGTCAAGTTTTTCCATTATTTTGCGCATTGTAGCTTCACATATTTTTTTTATTTTTTTCCCATTTTTAATTTTATCAAGGCCCAACAAGAGGAATATAATGCATATAAAAATAATCTTATAGTATTTTTTTTTATTTTAGTTAATACAACATTTTAGAATATTTCCATGTCTATAGTGCGAAAGCGTGAAATGAATTGTCAAAAAAATTGTAAATCTTTATTTTCATTTCATCCAGCCAGCTAACAGACAACCAACCAGCTTATGTAGCAACTGAAAGCAAGCATAAAAATGTATACAAACTCGAATAACTGAATTGTAATGAAATGCCAGCATTTTATGTCTTGTCGCAAATAAATGCAAAAATAAGCAGCGAACGAACCCTGAAGTAGTAGAAAAAGAGCACAAAAACAAATTTAAAATTTAGATTTGGAAAATTATCGAAGCAGAAAATTTTTATTGACAGCGAAATATCTTACAAAGTTAACACGCCTTAACACTACAAAACACTATGGCCAAAAAGTTAGAGATATTTCATAAATACACACACACTTACATAAATACATACCTCCCTCCTTATACACCTACAAAAGCAGTGAAATTATACTGTACAAAAAAAAACGAATACAAAAGCCGCTCAAGATGAAAATGATAATTTTTGATTATTTTGATGCCAACAATCCAAGTGGTTAGATGTTTTCCTGCCTCCCTGCCTGTCTTCCTGCCTGCTTACTTGATTTAAAAGTTCGGTTTTAAATTTCTTTAAGAAAAAAACTTTTTTTTTATATAAAACCTTAGGTTTGTTAATATAATAAACTCAATAATAATTTGCTTATAAATCTCAGGCTGTTCCGCAATGTTTGAAAGGCAAAATAGCTTATTATAATATTAACAACCCTTTCCAACTCACTTCATATGACACTTTTTGATTTTAAACATAAAAAAGGATTGTCTCGTAAAAATTACGAAAAAAATAAATACTAAAAATCAAATTCAGGTACAGTAGCAACGAAGCGTAAAGATTTTAAACAAACTTCTGGCAGTCGAATTATGTACAAAATGATCGATCTATTCTGGACCCTTTACTAGATGAGCAAAGCGTTTTTTATTGAATAATTTAAGGCAAGCTCAATTTTATTTTGGAGAAAAAACGTGGGAAAATGCACTTTTGCATTCACAGTGGGTCGTCACCCAGCGTGATATGTCGGGCTCGACCGACTAAAACACACCTTTTTCCTATTTCGGAAATGAGTTCCAACCCGGAACTGCCTTTGCAGTACTTCAGGGTGGTTTGCTACAGACACATAATGCCATCGTCTTTTCATAGCCTGCGTCTAGGCACCCGCTTTTTTACGCTTGTGTGTAGTTCGCCGCATCTATATCAGGTTTCTTTGACCGCAGAATATACTCGCAGCACTTTTGATACTGCGTTCCAGTTTCTCACATTTAAAAAAAAATTGTGTTCCGCGTCATCTATTTCTTCGTCATCCTCGTACAGGCAAAAAGGCGTGCTCCACTTCCCTATCTTGTGTAGGTATTTTCTGTAGTAGCCATGGCCTGATATCATTTGAGTCAGATAATAGTTTATCAGCCGTGTCACAGATTCCGTTCGGATTGGCTTCGATTCCGTAGTTCCGAAAACGTGAATTTTTGGTGCTTTTGATTCCGTTTATTTTGTATTTCGTTTTTACAATGATAAAGTTTTTATATCTTGAGGCGTTTGTTTACTCTTGTTTTTGGATCCAAAGCTCACATTAAGCTTTTTATTAACATGGAAAGCTCATGACCAAATATTTATTTGTCGCTCCTAAAAGTATGTACGTTTTTTAATATTTACTGCAAATGAAGTCTGTAGGAAAGTGTTTTTCAATTCCACTTTGAAATTTAAAAGTGGTTTGATTACGAAAAAAATTTTCGTTTTTCGTTTTCTGAAGAAGCAACTTACGGAATTGAAACCATTCAGCCATTTACCAATGTCTGGTATAAGTGTTGCGGGCCATCTACCGTCTGTGCCGGTAATACATCTTGTTTGCCAAATGTGACTAGCCTGCTGTTTAATTCTATTTTTTTTATTGGACCAATACTCCCTTCTCGTTTTGCCACCCATATATCCTTTCGCTCCATTGCCCAAAAGGTCTATCGGAACGATCCCTGCTATTACTAGAACTGCAGCTGCTGACAAATTGTCTATTAGATATAAAATCTATATAATTAATAGGCACTACAATATCTTGTTATACATTTTACGCTTACATTAAAAAGCCTTTTTTGACAAAACTTTTATCATTTTAAAGACATTTATTGACAGATGTGCACAATTTATATTTTGTTATAATCGGTTCAGTATTTTGGGAGTAGCCTAAACTTAAAAAAAATATTCATTTTTGCTTGTTTCTTTTTCTCTTCTTTAAATTGAAGTTGCTGTAGGAAAGTCATACGACAAAAAAAGAGAGTTCATTAAATTGAATTGGAGCATTCTGTGTTTATATGCTTTCATATAGGGGACGTTGACCGTTAAGAAACACAATGTTAATAATAGCTGTACTAATGGGCTTACCTTTGGTTTAGGCATACCTTGGCAAAACAAGACAAAAATTCAAATCTATATTATTAATAAGCGAGACCATTTTTTGTAATGCAGTTAATGCTCACATTATACAGCCGATTTGAACAAAATTTATATAATTTTAAAGCTTTTAATTGACAGATGTGCACAATATATATTTTGTTAAAATCGGCTCGGTATTTTGGGTGTCATAAGCGGCTACTAATACATGCCCGCAAGTATTAGTTTAAAGTTCAAAAAGTAAACCATACATGCATGTGTGTTTGTAGATTTTGCTTTAGCAAAGGTAATAGCAATACAACATTTTTTTTCTCTGCTTTGAATTGGTGTTGTTGTAGGAAAGGCATTATAATGAAAGGGAAGAGCATTTAATAAATTAAATAACCTTATTTGAAAGAATCTTCTTCGTGTATTTTACTGTTGTTTTCAGTACAGAAAATTTACTATGTATGTATTATTAATTATAACACTGTGCAACAAAATTGATTTTTTTTTAATAATAAGGTTCTGGTAGGGGGAAAGTTTACATATGGAATTCCATTTATAGGGAGTTACATTTCCCCTCCTTTTGTACATAGTTATAGTTACGTGGCGTAGGAAATATTATAAGCCTTATGTTTGCGGTATGGGTCTTTCTTAAAAACGGGCAAAAAACTTCAATTCAGCGGCGATATGGCGGACTGAAATGTTTCACAAAAATGTTTTCCTATGCCGAAAACTAATTGTGAATAAGTACGAAATTAACTCTTAAACACATTTTAAGTTTTTAATAATTTCAATTAAAATTTACAGCCCAGTTCAAATTCTGAGGAATAAAAATGTTTTAAATTAAGCTGGTAATTTTGCAAAAAAGTACAGAAAACGTTTAATGCAAAATTATCCACTTACTTGGGCAGATTTAAAAATATAGAATATAATATAAGATAACACTGCACAACAAGATCATAATTTCAAAATAACAATGTCCCAACGACTGATGCTGGTATTTCGGCGTTTTGAAAGTTTATATCTGGCCTTTAGTTTAGGGCGAGTTGATGTTTGATTTTTTTCAATATCAACCCATAGTATTTTTGTCATTCGTTACCTCATTTGAGATTGATATGATTTCTATATTATACCATTTTTCGCCTAATATAAATTTTTCTTTATAAAGTTTTTTTTTTATATTTTTGGTCTGGTTAATTTAGTTTTCTTCCCTTTACAAGCCAAAACAATAACAAAAATGCCGAAATTAGATATTAGAAACTAGCCCAACAACAAAATCCATACAAATAAACAAATCACAACTTAAAATTTTAACATGTTTCTTTTTCTTTTCAAAAAATTTTTAATAAACTCTCTAATATAATTGAATTGAAGATTTAGTGCAATAACTCGGTAAGCTATAAAAACAAAATGTTAAGTAAATCGAGTTTTAAATTTAAACAAAATTTAAAATTGTATAACTTTTGGAATTTTCTACTTTAAATATGTAGCATATTTATTTGAAAAATAGTAGTATTTCTGCAAAAATGTCTCTAGGATGCAAGGCTATGCTACCTAGCAAGAGAATAAGCACATAAAACCAATTTTTGATTTCGTGTGGTTTACCGAGTTATTGCAGTAAGCCCTTCAACTCTTTACTGCTCTAATTATTATGATTACAACACAATTTATTCTTTTTGAAAAATTTTGGCTATTATTCAACATTCGCTTGAATTTTTGGAATAAAAAAAATCAAGTAACGAATAACGAATTCTTAGCAAATTTACAAGATTTTCAATAAATACTCCAATTTTTAATTTTTTTAACAAAAATTTTATGCATTGCAATTATTACTCATTGAGTTTCAATTAATTTGTACGATTTACCATTTTATTGATTTATTATTTGATAATAATATTTTATATATAAAAAAGAAAAGTCACGAATGACAAACAACTTGAAGACTTGCTTTTAAAATAAAAAACAAATTCGTTTCTTTTGAATTTGCTCTGTTTTGCGCAAATGCGAGATGAAACTGTTATGTTTATTTTTATTTGCAGCTATTTATTTTTGCGATTGATTTCTATTTTTGCGTAAAACGATATTTTAATGTTGAGGAAAAAAAAGTTTGCATGAAATGAGAGGGAGATATAATTTTGTAGGCAGAAAATACGGCTAATACCCTGTTTAGTGATGTCGAAGGAATTTTTTCTTTCTTACAATTTCATTTAGCACAAAAAATATTAAGAACTTTAGTTTTTACCCGACTGCGCGACGCAAAGAGGGGTATTGTGTATGTGTGTTCCTTTGCGGCACTATATAAACCGAACGCGTAGGCCGATTTTGAATAGGTTTGTCTTAATCTCGGGAGTGTCACTAAAGATATGACAGTAGTCAATACTCAATATGGCGGTAAACAGACGCCATTTTGTAAATACGGAAACAAATAAAAAGTCAGCGAACAATATCAAAATGGGGATCATTCGACAGGTATTTGAAAATCATCTTTAGGTTTCTCTTATGATTTTTAATTTCGAATGACCATTTAGAGTCTGTGACGGCTTAAAGTTGTTTTCTTTTATTTTTTACGCAGTCAGGTTTTTTTTGATTTTTTAAATTTATATCTTGTTGTTTTAAATGTAATTGTACGAAAAATAGAACTCCTTCGACATCGACAAAGAGGAATGATGTACGAGTATGTATTGTAAAGTAAGTATTGCCTACAGTAAAGGTTTTAATAGTTTTTATGCAAGAAATAGTAATAAAAACAATTGAGACAAAAATATCAATAGTTGTGCGAAACATAACACATCAATGGAGGAGAATTAAAGCTTCAAAGATTTGCAGTTCAATCTTTCATTTTGCGATCTGTCCCACTGTGCAGTATTACTTTTTTGTACTACAAAAAATCCAGTATCCGTTAATAAAATATCTGCTTGATATTATTGCTTCATTGTTATTATTTGACGACTGCTTGTTACAGCATAATATAGTTGTTTCTGTTGTTTGTAAGGCATTCAAGTTTTTTTTTTGTATTTTTCGCTTCATCACCGCCAACATAAAAATAAAACTCAACGAATTGTGAAAAATTTTAACGTGCTAAGATTCAAAATTTCCCTCTTCTGATTCCATCCTCCCATTACAGCACCTTTGCCGCCAAGTAAAGAAAAGTAGTAAAAAAAACAAACTGCTGACAAAAAGTCACAAGAAAACAAAAATACCCCAGAAACGAGTTAACAAAATAAAATATTAAAGATATAACAAAATAAAGTTAAGAAATAATGCAAAATATGCTAACAAATCTCATAAATATTTAATGGTATGAATGACAACGACATATTTTTAAGGTTTATTTCACCAAGCTCCCACTCCCACTCCCCCTTCCACTCTCTTTTGTTCAATTTTAAATGAAATAAAATTTTTGGGGAAAACCATTTTTCTGTTTTTAATGGGAGGGAGGCATATGGAATTTTTTAGTGGATTTTTTTTATTTGAATTGTAAGCCCACTCATCTTAATGGTTAAAAGTTGTATGAGCGTTATGAGAAAGAAGGAAGTAAATGGGGAAAATGTTTGTTTGTTTCTTTGCCTTTTTCTCATTAATCTTATATTTAATACTCGTATATAGTAAATAAAATTGTATAAAGTTACTTTTAGTTACACCATTTTAAAAGTAAAACTATGTTAACTTTTTTTCTTCTGGTTGAATTAACTAACTATTTTTTTCCATTCGCCATGTGTAAAAGGAAACTGTTGAAAAAATTAAGTTAATGAATAAAACATATAGAAAAAGAGAAAATTGTTTTTAAAATAAAAAAATTGCGTTTTTCCACTTTTGGCAACATTAACGCACAGTGGTCGGGAATATGAAAAAATGTGGAAACAAAATTTGACGCAAGGTTATTACGAACCCTTTACATAACGTTATATTCACTCAAAATATTCTGTACTTAAAATTAACTGAAATTGCAATATAAAATGAATTAAAACTCAATTAAAAATCGGTCTACTTATTTTTCATTTAAGTTTAGCAAAAATTTTATTCATCTTTAAATGTTAAAAACCATAAAAAATTAATGATTCTTTATTTGTTTGGATGAATTTAACTGTCAAAAGAGCTAATAGCAGCTTCTGTAAAAATAAAAGAGATTTCCTTGTTTCTGCTATTTTTACTGTTAAATAATCAGCCCCAAGTTCTGTAAAAATAATTGATTTTTGCTTTATTTTTAAATGTTAGAGGCTTATTATTTCGTATCTTTAATTATTATTTTATTAAATTTATATTTTTACTCACGGTTTCTTATGTTAACTTCTACTGGGAATCGCACAAAGTTCATTCAGGTTTGAAATCCAACGTACCAACCACTTAGTTAAAGCATAATATGTAAATTAGCTGCACGAAGACAACATAAACTTACTCAATTTTATGTACTTAACATTACAATTAAAAAAAAAATACATGCATGCTCTTGGCTGAAATTGAACATGGGACCTCTCGTTTAATAGTCTAACGTACTAACCACTACACCACTGACTTTAAAAGTTATTTATATATTTTCAATTGCAATTTCAGTTAATTTTATGTACAGAATATTTTGAGTATTTGTATGTGTCTGTTATTTCTATCCTTTTCTATCCTTTTTTGTAACATAAACAATGGATAATATTAAAAGCAAGCGAAAATCCTTATTAATGTGTACTTAGTTCTTTTTATTGAATAAGATTGGTTAGAATTTTAAATGTGTACTTTTTAAAAACGATTGCAGGGAATACTTCTTGAATATAATACATTCCGAATTAGACATGATCAATATTCCAAGGAACAAGGAAAAAATCAACAACAGTTTAATTTTCAACGCACACAGCAGAACAAAACGATGCACAGTGGGGACTTTTGCAAAATAAATAGTAATAAATCTGGAACTTCTAAACTGCTGATTAGATTTATCTGAAACTTTTAAAATCTTTGGAAGAGGAATCACGCTTTATAGCGCGTGTCTCAATTGTCTTGTGGCTTAAGCACGAGAGGAGTTACAGTGGTTCAAAGTTGACCGCCTTAAACTCAAAAAAAAAACTTCTGAGCCTTGTAACTTTTTTAATTGTAATACGATAAAGAATACAAAGAAATAATGCTGTTAAATGTGTTTCCGTATCTCTTATAGCTTTGAACATATTTGACTTTAAAATAAAAAAATTCTTGCTTTAATTTTTTAGTACTAGTTATAACTTTTTAGTTGACTGGTGGACTTCAAATTAAAAGTCAGCATTCGATTTTTTAAAAAAATTTTTAATATATGCATTCTCAAAGCTAAAAAAAGACTAAGAAGAAAACTAGAACTACTACTTAGTTTTTAATAAACTTAGTACGTATTTTTATCATTATCTGAAAGTAGTTACAATTTGTTGATATTGTAGTAATTAAATAAGTAGACAGCCACAATTTTTATAGCTTAATCTTATAAGTCAACAATAGCTGAGTGGGTAAAGTTCTTGTCTTCATATCTCAACGAGCACAGGTTCGTATCCCAGCAGGGTCACAAAAATAAAAATATAAAATATAAATAATAATAAAAAAACATAATGTGTATAACATTTATTTTAAATTTTAATTTGTTTATTTGACTACTGATTTTTTAGCTTCCAGTAAGCCAAATAATAACTACTTAATTGCTGTGACAATGTAAATACATTTGTAAGGGGTACCCCTGATTTTTTGGACTTCTCTAACAAAAATAAGTAGTTATCGGGTCAAATTGTAAGTAGTTACGAGTTAAATCCTCATATACTTTTTTGCCTACTTGCAAGCAAACTTTTTGCTGGGCTTTAATCCTTTTATTTACACAACTGTTATAATATCTAAAATTCTACCTAAGCCTCATAAAAAAAACAACAAAGCTAAATTTCTTATCTTATACAATACATTTATGTACGCTTTTCATAATAAAACAAAAATTTATCGTAATTATACAATCTATTTTTCATGTAAGAGTACTTGGTACTAATAACACTGGGCGGTCACGCTAATATATTTATGAGGACGACAAGATTTTCATGCCCGAAGTACTCAAATTTGACACTCTGTAGCTCAACGTGTATTTCAACAGGGTGGTCCAAATTTCAACATTCTTAAAGCTTAAGTCCTCCTCTATGATTTTCATATACATCGTTTTGCAATCGCACTACAAGTTTCTAAGATACAGATTTATTACACTTTTTCTTCAGCCTACTACTTTCGCCGTTATGCCATCGGGCGGCCACTTTCGATCTAATGCCACTGGCAGGCCACCTTCGGCCTACAACCTTCTGCCGGACATGAACGCTTGCTATGTCAGACGCCCCTTATCTTTATCGGCCATCGACACACTCCGCCTAGTCACCGGTACCGGCGCCATGACCCCCACCAAAAATAAAAGTTATATATTAGAAACCACAATTTCACCTAGCTTGATGACGCCAAGTAAACGAGGATAGTAATTTACACCTCTAGATGGATAAAGAAGATAATTCGCCAAAAGAAAAACAACTATCGCCTGGAAGATACTTAGACGAATCTTAGGTGATAATTGAGGGGTTGAAAAGCAAATGGGTATAGGAGTAAAACTAAAAAAAAATTGTATATGCAGGAATCAAGAGGCGGTATGTATTAGAAACGAAAAATATTATTTATGAAAATGCATGGGAAAAAACAACTTTGAAGCTTAATTACTCAGAATTTTCATTTTTGCACTTGTACCCCAATGCTTTTAAGCCTCTAAATTCTCAACAATTTAGCCAAGACACCTGTAGTGGGATTCTGTAGCTTTTAACGATCCGACACTCGTAACATTTGTCGACATATTTAGTCGCTTGCAGTAACGATAGTGCGATTGTGTAATTTTATTCGATATCATGTAGCATCTCTGTTAAAAAAAAAAAGCGAAAAGCGCAAAGAGGAATGGAAAACAACAAATGAATTTGTCCATGCCAAACAGTGTACAGACAATTTTTTTCATTACTTTTTTTAATTTTGAGAAATATATGTTAAATATAATAGAAATTTTGTTATATATACATAAAAGTTTTTATATGTTTCAATATTTTTGTAGAACAATAACTTTAGCTTCTGGCATAAGCAACAGAAAAATTATTGTCGCTAGTTAACCGACAGCGAATATCGTTATAAATGTTACTGAATACCAAACTCGATAAATTTTCGTTATATTTATTTTAACGATACGATTATCGTAAAAAAAGTTACAGAATCGCACTACTGGTGTTTAACCGAGACACCTTTATTTGGCAAGGGCACAAACCAGATCCAAGGACTCGCAAAAATTTGAATAAAAATCTCCCGAAAATTTTAAAAGTTCCTGGGATTCCCAAAAACTAGCACAAAAATCCCCCCAAAGTCGCAGAAGTTCGACGGATTTCAAGAACTGGGATAAAAATCTCCCCAAAATCCCAGAATATCACAGGAAAACAACGGCAGCACCGAAAACCGCGCAAATACTAAAGTGGCAACACTGAGTTTTTAAGAAATTTAACCTTCGCGCTGCTCTGTTGCTTTCGTTTTCAATTGTCGTTATACGTATCTCGTACCAGTATTCGTTACAGGTATTTGTCGTTAGAAAACATTTATATGCTACATAGCATATGCACAACGTGCCATAAAGAACTTCGTTCCAAGAATTAGCAAAATATATGAGTACTGAAAGCCAAAAACTTTTAATAATGTAAATAAAACAAAGAGCAAAAATTTCGTTTGGTGAAAAATTTACTTTTTATAACACAGGTAGATCTTTGTGGGAACTATTGACGTTGTTAATTTTAAAATTAACTTATATTTAAAAAATATTTCCTTTTTAAAAGTCCCACGTTCTAAAAAAAGACTCATATCCGTTTCATGCCACTAGAACACCAGGTTTTTTTTTCTTTTCATTATTTTATAAACTTTCATTTTGCGAATTTTTCTTCTTTAACATCGCATCACTGTTTCTTTTTTTAAGCATTTATATTATTGAACATATCGTTCATTTGCTGCAACAATGACATAACTCCAAAAAACTAGTTTTACAGAAAACGAGTTTTAAGTTTTAAATTTACTTAGATCTTAATGAGAATATAATATATTCAGCCATGTCACAGAGTAGGTTCGGATTGGATTGATTCCGTAGTTGTCATTCCGAAAAAGTAGCTTCCGTTTATTTTGTATTTCGTTTTTACAATGATAAAGTTTGTATACCTTGAAGCGTTTGTTTACTCTTGTTTTTAGATACAAAGCTCACATTGAGCTTTTTATTAATATGGAAAGCAGGGATGGCAAATGAGATTTTAAAATTGTACAAATTGTAATCTAAAATTGAACTTTTAGGACATAATTGTACCAAAACAGATTTTTGAAACCAGAAACAGGTTTTAAGTACAGAAAATACCTTACTTTTCTGTACATATATATGTGGCAAAAGGGAAACTGTGCTTAAGTCTGATTTATCTATTGCAATTTCTAATCTAAAATAGCTCTCATACTAGCTATTGGAAGATAGATCGACATACATATATAGTTTCAATAAGGTTCCGAAAAATTTAGCTTCACTACAATGCAAATAAATTTATAAAACAAATTTTTTTCCAGACTCTAACATGTATCACGATCATTAAGAGCTTGAAATTATAGCGAAGCTTTGCAAGTTAACCTTATTTGACAACATTTAAACCTAACTTTTAAATTTAAATTTAATTTAGATAAAAGTGGCATATGGACGCAAAAGGATAAACTATTTTATCGCATTAAAAGCACTGCAATAAGGAGGTTTTCTAAAAAAAATTGAAAAATTAATAATTGTACTATATAAGCCATTGATGTACCATTGTACTTTTAAAATCCAAATTGTACCGAAAATGGTACAATTGTACCAACTTTGCCATCCCTGATGGAAAGCTCATGATCAAATATTTATTTGACCTTCCTAAAAGTATGCACGTTTTTTTTTGTATTTACTGCAATCGAAGTCAGAGAAAAGTGTTTTTCAATTTCACTTTGAAATTTAAAAGTGGTTTGATTACGAAGAAAATTTTCGTTTTTCGTTTTCTGAAAAAGCAACTTACGGAATTGAAACCACTTCCGATCGGAATGGTATTCTGTGACATGGCTGATTATTCTCCTCTTCAAAATTTGTGCTTAAAAGATATTTGTGTAAGATTTTTACACAATATAAAGAACAATATGACGACTAATATGTTATTTCCACAATGCAAACAACCGTTTTTTGCTTAAAATTTATATGAAAAGCACTTTGTTTTTTGGGCGATTTGCTTAAAAAAATTTTACTCAAGTCGCTTGTTTGCCTTGTAGAAACAGCACATAATTCTGCATTATTAAGTCTAAAATTGAGCTATGATGTTGTTGCAGCAAATGAGCGATATATATATGGTTATTTCTTTTCTTTGTATAGGCAACACTATTTGTAGCTCCTTATATTTATATGTCTGCATGTATAGTGAGTGTTTAAGTAAGAGTGATTATATGAGCGTGTTGTTCGAGCAAAAGTATATGAAAAACTTTTTTAGTGAAAAATTGTGTAAAATAAAATACTCATATAAAGAAACTTTATGCTTTTCATATATGTGTTTTTTTTTTTCTCCGGCAATTTTTTATTTAATTTTCCTTTCAAATAATATTTTTCATTCCTTTTTCATCTAACAGAGGATTTTTTTTCTTTAGCAATAGCAAAATATTGCTACATATTGTTAGTAGCACTAATGTTGTATTGTAATAATAGTAAATAGTTGTTGTTGTTGTTGTTGTTGTCGAAAGAAGTGATGTAGAGCTATAGCAAGTTATTTGTATGTATGTATAGGGGGAAGGAAGAAATATTAATGCGAGAGTGATTCAGCATTTTCTACAACAATGCTTTTGTTAGACGCTGAGGAAAATATTTAATGAGCTATTTTTGGTTTGTGTTAATGTTTCTACTTTTGTTGTTACAGTTTTTTTAGTAATAAAAAGTGGGGGAAAAATATATATAATTTAGAAAAGTGAAATTGATTTTTTTGACAAAACTTATTTTTTTGATATTTCATCCTCGTAATAAATAGTTAAGAAATGAAACAAACCAGTAGTAGAGAAAGAAAAAACAATAAACAAAGTTTTATACTGTAATTTATGTGATAAATAAGTTGTTTACCACAATAAATATTACATAAAACAACAAAAACAACAACAATTGTAGTATCATCATCAGGAACAACGATAGAAAAAATATATTACAACAAAATGTTTGCAAAGACTTTTTTTCCATATAAATAGCGTGACTACTTTTAAGTGGATAAATTTCTTTTGTGATCGTACAAAAATGAAAAAGAAATTTATATGAACTTTATTATGTTAAAATCTGAAAATATTTAATGAATGATAAATTTTCTCTGTATATTGAGGCAACATAAAAGTATCTTAGAAAATATATTTAAGGTTTTTTTTCATCATAATATTTTTGTCATTCGTTACCTCACTTTATTAACGTTATGATTTATTGCGATGGCAGCAATAACCTAGAACCGAAAACCCTATCTTACTTTGTATCAATTAACAGATGAGCCACCATTTCGTGACTATTGTCGTAGACAAAAGTTCTGAACTTCACTATGTTTTTCTTATCATGTTCAACTTTTTAAGCTTTGATTTCTATTATTACGAGCATGAATGTCTTATTTCTGCCTACTTTTTTAATGTTTTAATTGAGGGGGTAAAAAGCAAAGGGGTACAAGTACCAAAAGTAAAAAAATTGGGTTATATGCACGAATCAACACTTAATACTTATACCTATTACTCTACAAAAATTCAGACCTGAACCAAAAATATTATATATGAAAATGCATGGGAACAAATAACTTTGAAGCTTAATTAATCAGAATTTTCCTTTGCTTTTAAGCACCTGAATTATTTCTGAGCAATTTTTTGAACATTATACATTCCGTACAACAAATTTTTTCTTCGAAAGTTAAATATTCACATGCTTTAGAATTTCTTTCTAAAATAAAAAAGGAACTAATCAAATAACTTTAGATAAAAACCACACAGTCCGACTAAATTCATAACTCTATATTTTGGAGATTTTGTAAAATTTTTAAGGAATTTTTTGATTCCCAGACGCAAACCCGACTTCTAAGAAAAAGAGAACGTTATCAACTCGTCATATATTTTCTTATGTCATGTATTTTTTATGTGTGATTTGAGAGAGTGTAACTCCTGATTGGTCCCGTTGAAAAGTGGGCAGCTACTTTTACTTAACCGATTCTTATCAAACGTTATACATACATTAAACTTCCGTAACAATACTATATTATAATAAAAGTGGGCAGTGCCACGATCATGTAAAGTAAATATTATTTTTCAACAACTTCTACTAAATCGATTCTTGCAGAACCTTGCACACAGATTGAGTTATTGTGGCAATATCACATTATGGTTAAAAAAGAGGGCGGAGCCACACCCAAACGTAGTAAATATTATGTTTTCAACTACATACTTTGATTTACCGGATTCTTATGAAACTTTGCACACAGTAAGCTCGCGGTGCAATACATCATTATGATTAGAAAATTGGCACGCCCACATCGGTTCTTATGAAACTTTGGGCACACATTTAGCTATCATCACAATACACCATTATTTTTTAAATAAATTAAGAAAAGTGCGACTTTGGGTCACACACGAAGGGTTCCGTACGAATACTCGTATATCGCTTTTCGTTTTTGCCCTGTTTCATTTTAACAATATTTCCGTTTAGCTTTTTTGTTTAAATTTAGTTTTTTTATTTTTCATATTTTTTTGTTGTTGTTTTGGCGATTTTTTTTTTGGCTTTGGTGCTTTTTTCATTTTGCTGATTTTTTCGTTCTATAGCGATTTTTCGTTTTTTGCCGATTTTTTTAGTTCTGGCTATTTTTTTGTTATAACGTTTTTTTTAACGTTTTTTCGCTTTTTGGCGATATTTTTATTTTTAGCGATTTATTTAAGTCTTAGCGCTTTTTTCAGTTTAGCGATTTTTTCAGTTTAACGTTTTTTCGGCTAAGCGCTTTTTTCAGTTTTGGGATTTTTTTCGGGTTTTGGTGATTTTTTTAGTTTTACATGTTTTTTTTTTTTTTTTGGTTCTTACTCTTTTTTCTGTTTTGGCGATTTTTTCGGTTTTTGGAGATTTCTTTAGCTTTGGCAATTTGTTTAACGCTTTTTTCGTTTTTGGGATTTTTTACAATTTTTGACGATTTTTTTTAGATTTTGATGATATATTTAGTTTTAGCGATTTTTTAAGTAAGTTTTAATGCTTTTTTCGTTTTGTCGACTTTTTTTGGCTTTTGGCGATTATTTTATTTTTTTGTGATCTTTTTTAGCTTTAGTAATTTTTTGCGTTTTAGCGATTGTTTTAATTTTAGAATTATTTATTTTTAGCGTTCTTTAAAATTTCAAGATTTTACCTTTTACGGTTTTCAAGATACAGCAAATTATCTAAATTACACAGTCAAAATTACATTAACTGATAGAATACCTTTTACTTTTTTGACGATATTTTTATTTTTAGCGATTTATTTAAGTTTTAGCGCTTTTTTCAGTTTAACGATTTTTTCAGTTTAACGTTTTTTCCGCCAAGCGCTTTTTTCAGTTTTGGGATTTTTTTCGGTTTTTGGTTATTTTTTTTAGTTTTATGTGTTTTATTTTTTTGGTTCGTACACTTTTTTCGGTTTTTGGCGATTTTTTTAGTCTTGGCGTTTTTTTTTAGACGAATTTTTTTCGTTTTTGTGATATTTTACCATTTTTGACGAATTTTTTCGATTTTGATGATATCTTTAGTTGTCGCGATTTTTTAAGTTTTAGTGCTTTTTTCGTTTTGACGACTTTTTTTGGCTTTTGGCGATTATTTTAGTTTTTTTTTGTGATCTTTTTAGGTTTGGTGATTTTTTACGTTTTAGCGATTTTTTTAATATTAGAATTTTTTATTTTTAGCGTTCTTTAAAATTTCAAGATTTTACCTTTTACGGTTTTCAAGATACAGCAAATTATCTAAATTACACAGTCAAAATTACATTAACTGATAGAATACCTTTTACTTTTTTGACGATATTTTTATTTTTAGCGATTTATTTAAGTTTTAGCGCTTTTTTCAGTTTAACGATTTTTTCAGTTTAACGTTTTTTCGGCCAAGCGCTTTTTTCAGTTTTGGGATTTTTTTCGGTTTTTGGTTATTTTTTTTAGTTTTATGTGTTTTATTTTTTTGGTTCGTACACTTTTTTCGGTTTTTGGCGATTTTTTTAGTCTTGGCGTTTTTTTTTAGACGAATTTTTTTCGTTTTTGTGATATTTTACCATTTTTGACGAATTTTTTCGATTTTGATGATATCTTTAGTTGTCGCGATTTTTTAAGTTTTAGTGCTTTTTTCGTTTTGACGACTTTTTTTGGCTTTTGGCGATTATTTTAGTTTTTTTTTGTGATCTTTTTAGGTTTGGTGATTTTTTACGTTTTAGCGATTTTTTTAATATTAGAATTTTTTATTTTTAGCGTTCTTTAAAATTTCAAGATTTTACCTTTTACGGTTTTCAAGATACAGCAAATTATCTAAATTACACAGTCAAAATTACATTAACTGATAGAATACCTTTTACTTTTTTGACGATATTTTTATTTTTAGCGATTTATTTAAGTTTTAGCGCTTTTTTCAGTTTAACGATTTTTTCAGTTTAACGTTTTTTCGGCCAAGCGCTTTTTTCAGTTTTGGGATTTTTTTCGGTTTTTGGTTATTTTTTTTAGTTTTATGTGTTTTATTTTTTTGGTTCGTACACTTTTTTCGGTTTTTGGCGATTTTTTTAGTCTTGGCGTTTTTTTTTAGACGAATTTTTTTCGTTTTTGTGATATTTTACCATTTTTGACGAATTTTTTCGATTTTGATGATATCTTTAGTTGTCGCGATTTTTTAAGTTTTAGTGCTTTTTTCGTTTTGACGACTTTTTTTGGCTTTTGGCGATTATTTTAGTTTTTTTTTGTGATCTTTTTAGGTTTGGTGATTTTTTACGTTTTAGCGATTTTTTTAATATTAGAATTTTTTATTTTTAGCGTTCTTTAAAATTTCAAGATTTTACCTTTTACAGTTTCCAAGATACAGCAAATTGTCTAAATTACACAGTCAAAATTACATTAACTGATAGAATACCTTTTAATTTCTATTGTTTTAAATATCGGTGTTAATTGGTGTGTAGTCTATTCTACAGACTACACCAATTAACAGTAACTTTGAAAATGTAAACTGTCGGGTCTGTATATTACATTAGTATTACAACATTTTTCGTTGTTCGCTTCAGAACACCCTTTAATTTTTAATTGTCATATACTTGCTGTTGTAGAGGCCAAAGTTTTACATGTTCTGTGAAAAATTCAGGTTCGTAGCTGCTACGGTTCCCGGGAAAACAGTCTGTGACAGACGGACAGACAGATTGACAGACAGACGGACGGACAGCCAGACATACGCAGCCCTAAAAAGTGGGCAGTGCCACGCCTAATGTAATAAATATTCTATTTCAACTATATATTTCTATTTAACCGATTCTTATAAAACATTACACACACGTTTAGATCTCGTGAAAATAAAACATTAAGTGGGCAGTGCCACACCTATTTTGTAGTCGATATTTTTTTCTAAAATTATTATTTCTATAAGAAGAATAGAGCACTTCTACAAGACTTGACAACCTTGTGTATGAAAGATCTTATGGAAATTGTAGTTATTTTAATCCATTTTTTTCTAGATCATCTGCCAGATTTAAAAAAATTACCCTATTTTTCAAACACTAACCATTTTTTTCTGGCGTTATTTATTAATAAATTTTTGTTGTCTTATTTTAGTGTAAGTATATAAATAATAAATGAAATATGTGTGTGTGTGTGTGTGTGTGTGTGCGTATCCCATGAGCCCCAAACTACTTGTAGCATTTTTTTTTAGATTTTAGTGCTGTTTTTAAAGAAATAAATTAAATATTAATAAAGTTTTTTACTCTCTGCGTACTTGTAACCACTAACCAAAAAAAAACACTTGCTTTGAATTGGCTATTATTATTGTTGTAAATTAATGTGATGAAAATAATATGAACAGAGAATGAACATTAACCAAAAGAATTTTTCATATTTTATATATACTCGTATCTTTTTAAAATATTATGAGATTTATTTATTGCAAACGCTTAACATCTAAAAAAAATTTGTAGAAAATAGATTATATTTTTATCATGGAAAAAAATCTCTTTTGTTTCTCTATGACTAAATTTTTTGAATTGCTAGTTTAAGTTTTCGTTTTTTTTAGGTTTATATTATTATGCTCGATTTAATTTCTTGTTTTATATCTCTTTATCCTTTAAATTCCTTTCATAATTTTTTTGTTTATTGAGTGGAAGAATATTTTATAATAAAGATTATTAAAAAGTAAGATAACACTGTGCAACAAAATGGAACTTTTTCCATGAATTTTGTTCTCCATTATATTTTTTTTTGATGTCGAAATCTTAAATTCTATGGATAGGTTTTTTTTAATTTTTTCTAAAATTTTGGATTTTTCAAAAAGATGCTCTGATCCACCGATTTCATCATAACTTGCAAAAGGGTAGTCAAATTTTATTTCAAAAAAAACGCTGAAAAACTTGGAAAAAATTACGTTTAAGCTGTTCAAACATAATTTTTTATGTACTTAATTTTAAAAAAGTTTCTAACAACTGAGGCTGAGGCCACATGGGCGTTTTTAAGACGCGGCGCTAAACATTTGCGATATTATTGCACAATACAAAAAATTGCTCAATTATATTGCAAGTGGGTGGGCAGCTTTACGTTTACTTTTTTGCAGTCAGGAAAATTGCGCAATATTTTCTTTGAAAATATTGTGATATTTATTGCGTACTGTAGGTCAAAACGACAATAATATGCACAATAACATATGCAATAATATTATATAATGTATGGGTCGCTTTAGAACTACGTACTTTTTTGTTGTAATGTACAGCATATTTCGTATACCACGACGTATGATTAACATTAATTTTTAAATCTCATATTGCTCATACGCACCATACGAAAAATTCCATTAAAGTGCGCGTTCATAAATTCTCCATTACTCATACGTAACGTTGATGTATTTGCATGTTGCTGATCGTTTCTGTCTCATAGCTTTTCAATGAGACAGAAACGATCAGCAACATGCAACAACTTCAACGTTACGTATGAGTAATGGAGCCTTAAGACGTAGCTCCAATGTTGTAAAACTGTTAAGCGGCACATCCATTATACAATATTATTGCATATGTTATTGTACATATTATTGTCGTTCTAACCTATACTATGCAATAAATGTCACAATATTTTCAAAGAAAATATTGCCCAATTCTTCTGACAGTGAAAAAGTAAACATAACACTAAGCAATGTTGCAACCATATTACACAATTTTCCTTATTGTACAATAAAAATCAAAGGCATTTTGATTTTTGCCAATATATTGTGCCATCTTCGAATATGACATACACATCGGCGATATTATTGTACAATACGAAAAATTGCAAAATTATATTGCAAGCGGGTGGGTCGCTTTAGCAACTGTAAAATATGTAAAATACCACGAGGAACATTTCTGTGGGACATTTTAACCCTCTAACTCTGAGTTGTGTGACTCTTTTTGTCCCTTTCTTAAAAGAGGACAAACAACTCATCTTCTGCGGCAGTATAAAGGGCTAAATTGTTTTACAAAAATATTTGCCATACGATTTCATTATATTTCTATAAAGTCTTTCAAGCTCCAGGCTCAGCTTAAAGGCCAGATATCATTCAAAACTTAAAATGTGTTCAAGGGTTAATTTCGCACTCATTCACAATTAGTTATCGGCACAGGAAATCTTGTAAGCCTTGCATTTAAGGTAAAAGATGTGTTAATCATTTTTATGTAAAACATCACGGGAAATATTTTTGTAAAACACTTTAATCGCTTCAATCTCTTTGTTGTATGGGTCTTTTAGTCCCATTTTTAAAAAAATCGCCAAAAACTCCCCTTCAGCGACGATAAAGTGTGCTAAAATATTTAACAAAAAAATTTGCTATAGAATTCGGTTATAGACTTAGAAAGCATATATAAGGTCCAGATTCAACTTGAATGCCGCAAATCATTCAAAACGTAAAATGTGTTTAAATGATGAAACAGAACTAAGTCTGCAACTTCAGGCAAAAGCGTTGCCAAATAAACAGGCCCAAAACTAAATCGACGGCAGTAGCTTTTAAATTATTGTTTATTTTCTTTTGTTCTTATATTTCGTATGAAAAATTTATGAAATTTGATTAAACCACACCAACATTGTTGAGAGAATGATTGGTTAAAAGTGAGAGCATGAGAAAAAACGTTCTCAAAATAAAATAGATTCTATCTCATGACTTCTTTTTACGGCGTATGACTAATGACAATTTGTATGGAAAAACTCGTCTAGCCTTAGTTCTGCTCATCAGTATGGCTTAATTTCTTACTTTTTCACCATTACTACTCGGCATAGGAAATCTTGTAAGCCTTACGTTTAAGGTTTAAAAAGTGCTTTGTATTTTTATGTAAAATACCACGAGGAACACTTTCTTAAAACCTTTCAGCCCGCTATATCGCCAGTGAAGGGGAAATTTTCGTCTTTTGATTTAAGAAGAGACTTATAACACGATGAGTTACCGGATTAAAATGTTCCAGAAAAATGTTTGTCCGTTTTAGTTTACATACAAGTGCTCGTCTCACCCGTATATGTGTTGGTCAGATGCCCAAGAGGACCTCTATTGTCCCAGTTTCCATTTCGAGATGCCTTACAACAGAGGCAGCTTCCTTTTCTAAGAACTCAGAGACAAAGCTAATAGGAAAACAATGCCAGAAGAATTCATTAGACAAACAAAAAGGCCTTTGAATGATAAAATTGGTTCAGAAATGCTTTAGACTTATAAACTTTCTATCTGCTTTCAGTTTTGAACACGCTTTGTTAGCATATTTTTTGTCCTCCTGTTTTGGTTTTGCCTCTTCATTGTGCTACGATTAATATTTATTTCAGATACCACAAAATAATAATAATAATAATAATAATAATAATAATCATACGCCACCATTAACTAAATGATGCGTAATCCTGTTTCTGCTGCTTTCTCCATTAAACCATTCATCATTGATTTCAACTTTTGAAGAAAAATTCTTTGGAAATCTAGCTGCTTTATTCTATTGCAACTATCAAATATCGATTTAATTTGTCATTTATTTTGCTTTCGAGTTTGAAGAAGCAAATAACAACGGAACATAAAAATACACTAAATTTATTGAATTTCTTTGAGAAAAAAAGTACAATCAAACGAAACAAAAAAAATGCTTAACAATCGCAGCACTTTGCTTCAAAGCCATATAAATTTCTATGGCATAGAAGAGCAACGTGAGTACCGCAGCAGCATATAACACTGTTTGCACTTTTTTTGTTTCCTCAAGGAAAAGAAGAAAACACACACAGTCAGACTTTAGCAAACTAAACTTATCATTAGTCACAATTGTAGTTTGATTACGATGGCGAAAATAGAAAGAATATGAAAATGGGAGAATATTTTCTTTTTTTTTCCAAATTTTGCCTTGTTAAAAATCTTATTATTTCGTATTTCATTTCTTTTTCTGGTGCCACTGCTTGTTTAACACTGTGTATTTGTGTGTGTATGTGTATGTGTATATTTTTATTTTTTTTTTAAGAACAGTGACTTTGATTGTATGAATGAACATCTGAGTCTTTTCCAATAGACCCGCATAATGGTACTAGCAACAAGAAGAAAGAAAAAAACAATCATACACACAGCAATAGAACAAAACGAATATTTGAAATAAAACCAAAACAACACAAAATAGAAGGAGATTTATATCTACAACGTCACATGAATTGAATAAAGTTATCAGCAAGAGGATGGTATCCTTAATTAAATTATAATGAAAAACATGATAATAATAAAATGTTAATGTTTAACAAAAGAAACAATAAAGTTAAGAGAGAAATTTTTTTTTAATATTTGCGAAAAAAAATATTCAATTTGAAAGGCATATTATTTCTTTTTTTAATAAGAAGTCTTAATACACATTTTTCGTGCGACATGAGCCATTATATGCCAAGAAAAAAATTTATAAAAATTTTTGTTTTTAAAAAATTCATAACAAATAAAAAACAATCAAAATTTCGTCCTTTCTCCGTTGCCATATAGGTAAATATGTACCAAACAAAACAAGCCATATTTTATTGAAATCGATCCACAACTTTTCATTTTATTCACAATTAAGTAATTGTTCTCAATTGCCAAAAATTGCGATTTACATACAACTCGCATACAATTTAAAACCTTGCTGTGATTTTCATCAATTTCGAGTTCCAATACTTAATTCTGTTCAATAGAGAATTATTTTAGAAAAATCTGCTGTATTGAAAGGGGACAAAAAAGATACCAAAGGGTATACCAAAGGGTAAATACGGAAAATCTTACTAAATCCACAACCAACGAGAAAATTTTTATAAAATAGTCACGATATATGGGGCTAATAAACGGGTAAACTTTGATGCTTCTAAGAAGGTTTCTAAATTAATAATAAAAAAGATTATGTCATAAATGAGCTGAAAATATACTTTCGACAAAGTGATTATACATACGTAACTGGGTAATTCCATATCAAATTGACCAGCAGTTAGACACGATCCCTTTAGATTTTTATGAAATTTGATCAGATTTCGTCCTATGATGAATTTATGCTTAAGAAAAGCGAATTAAAAATATTTATTTCAAAATCTATGACATATTCTATATGTCATTATTTCGCCAAATTTAGCGAATGTGTTGAGTTTAGTTTTTAAATATCTCGAAAAGTATTTTATATACAAGGATGGTTTGCATATCATTTTAAAAAATTAAGTAAAGTGCGACCTTAGCTCGCACATGAAGGGTTCCGTACGAATATACATATATCCCTTTTCATTTTTGCCGTTATTTCAATAAAAATTGTTTCATTTTTCTTTTAAATTTATTTTTTTGTTTTTTTAATTTTTTATTTTTTTTTTGTTGATTAGCATTTTTTTTTTTTTTGGTTTTGGCGCTTTTTTCATTTTAGTGTTTTTGTCTGTGTTTTTTTGCGATATTTCATTTTTTACAATTCTTTTTTTTTTTTTTTGGTTTTTTATGATTTTTTTTAGTTTTAGTGATTTTTTCGTTTTGGCGTATTTTTTTGTTTTAAAGTTTTTTCGTTTTTTGACAATATATTTAGCTTTAGCGATTTATTCGAGTTTTGGCGTTTTTTTGTCAGTTTTGGCGCTTTTTCCGGTTTTTTTTGGTGATTTTTTTTAGTTTTAGCGATTTTTTAGTTTTGGTTTTGACACTTTTTTCGTTTTGGTGATTTTTTCGGTTTTTGGCGATTTTTTTTTTAATATTGGCGCTTGTTTTTTTGTTTAGGCGCTTTTTTCGTTTTGGTGTTTTTTTGCGATTTTTTTCATTTTTTTACGATATTTTTAGTTTTAGCGATTTTTTTAGGCTTTAGTGCTATTTTTCGTTTTGACGACTTTATTTCGTTTTTTGCTTTTTTTTAGTTTTTTAGCGATCTTTTTAATTTTTGTGGTTTTTTGTTTTTCGCGATTTTTTAATTTTGGGGTTTTTTTTTCTTTAAGCGCTTTTTTTATTTTGGCGATTTTGCGTTTTGACATTTTTTTGACTTTAGATTTTTTTAGTTTTAGCGTTTTTCATTTAAATTGGGCCTCGAATCATAAAATATTTTTGCGAATTCGTATCAAGGACAAAAATTTATTTTCATTTGAGTGTAATTATGTCTATGGATGATTGTCATTTCGAATCCTTTTTTCGTGTCCGTTAAAAATATAGTAAAATATTTCATAAATTTAGACGCATAAATTTTAAAATACTTGCATTTGCTGCTCATATATTACACATAAAGTTTCTTAAAAATATAAGAATTTATATAAATTTTCTTTAATTTTTATTGTCCGCAGTCTTGTGTGTTGAGCGTTACGCTTTTTTAGTACGCTTCATTACACAGTTTAATTATTGAAATTGCATTAAAAACATACACTAAAATAACAATGTAGGCTTGTATTTATAAATATTTAAAAGTTTTTTGAACTTTACTAAATAGCATTGTATATGTATTGAGTGTTATCCGCATATTTTTTAATTTAATTGAAATTGTTTAGTGAATAACTAAGGAGATTATATATTTTAATTGTTTTAAACTCAAAATAAAATGTGTGTGCTCTGAAAAAATATTGAATTCGTATAAAAATGTATTGACCGTTACGTTAACAAGGATCCATTGTATGAGAAGAAAACTATAATATGGATTCTACCTTCTCATATTTCTAGTAGTTACATTGGTAAACAACAAAAAAATAATAATAAAAAAACACAAATTTTACGTTTAGAATGAGAATAACCCATATTGTAACACTTCGTCAAGGCAGCCTTCCCCAACATTTCTTTCACAAAATCATTACAACAAGTTTTCTTTAAACAAAAATCATTAAAACAATAACACGAAGAAAAAACAAAAGATATCGTATGATGCGACTTTTCAGCTTGACTTTTAGCTTAAGGTGTATGTGTATGTGTGTTTGTGTGTTGGTAAGTTTTCTTTACTTTTTTTATTTTTCTTCTAAAAATAGAAAAAGTTGCTAGCATTTCAACATTTTCTTCCTTCACGGTGTTTTTGGGCTGACTTGGCTGACTTGGGCTGAATAGTTAACTGTCAGAATTTGAAGTTTATATTTTAACATTTTGTTATTATATTTAATTCTTTGTTACTTATTCCTTGATTCGTTATACCTACACACCCATTCATATTTATATGTAAATGAACCAGGCATTATATGGAGGTGTATATTTTGTTATATTTATGTGAAACTCTTTCCTCGTGCTGAATAAGTAACAAAAGAAAAAAAAACGTCTTAAGTACGAGCAACACAAGAAACTAAACTCAAAAATTATAATGATATGGTCTACTATTTCAGCTTTAGTTGAGTGAATGTATTAGTAAGTGTATGTATGTATATGGGGCATTATTTTTAAAGCGGACAATAAAAAAAAAATTTGTTTGCCGAAATTCCTTGATATTTGGCATAACTATACTTCTAGTGGCTAGCATACGCAAACTTTTTTTGTATGATGTTTTTTGTCGAGCTATGGGGTGTGAAAGTATTGCCGTTCTCGAAAAAAATAAAGCAAAAAAATTAAAACAATTGATGCTTATAAAAAATCGTCTGATCTTTTCAAAAAAAAAATTTATTAAAAAAAATTGTTTCATGATCAAAACCGGAAATGACCAATTGAAAGTAAAATTTTTCTACTTGTCCCCTTTTGATTTTTTTGATTTTTTACCAAAATTAACCTTGGTTATCATTATTATACTGTAAAAGTTTGGCAAAAGTTATGCAAATTTGTTTACATAACCCCACCTTTTGGTCATTATTATAGCAAATCGGTATAAGATATCGTCCCAGCAAAAAATATTCGACGTTTAGAAGCACTAAAAGCAATGCATTGCTTATTTAAGAACAAATGATGCCAAAAATGCTACCACAAATGCACTAAAGTTTGTAAAAGACCACGAACAAATATGCACGAATCCTTATTAGATTTTGACGATAATTTTAAAATGTAATAAATATATGCAAAGCAACATAAGTATTTAATATTTAACTTCTCTCACTGACGATAGTGCTTCTTGGAAGCACTAACGTCAGCGAGACCTTAGAATATGTTCTACGATTGTATACACGAACAGTACACACACATACACATGTGTATACACGAACAGTACATTTTAAAAATAAAGTAAACAATTTTAATATAATGTGTTTATAAGAGTAAGTTCATGTTAACTTCATGCTGCCGATTTGCAACAGTGTTTTTGGTTCAGTGGTTGGTGCGTTGGATTTCAAATCTGAAGATGTTTAGATCGATACTAGTTGAAATTAAAATAACAAACAGTAAGTAAAAATACAAAATTGATAACTAAAGATAAAAAGTAATAAGCCTTTAACATGACGTTAATAAATCCATCAGCCCCGCCAACTCACATCGAATCATTTTTCCATATATTTTCAGTTTTAGTGCTGAAAATTTTGATGATTTTCAGCACTAATATAAGCATTTTATGGAAGCAGAAAGTATTGCTCCTAAGCGGCTCATCGCGAACAAACATCATGCATTATAAAAGCGCAATTGCAAGTGATTCCATTTTGTAGTATCCCTTATAAAAATGCTTCCAGCAAGCAATAATTTTTGCTGGGGTCTAAGCCTTAAGTTTAATATATTAGGCATTTTTAGCACTTTTATGAAAAATAATTCCATGGAACATTTCAACCCTCTAGCGCTTCGCTGTATGGGTCTTTTTTAACCCTTTCTTAAAAACGGGCAAAGAACTCCCCTTCGACGGGAAGATAGCGGGCTGAAATATTCTACAAAAAAATTTCTCATACAAACTTATTACAAGTCCTTAAAGTCAATAAATTTCTAAACTCAACAGGAACGCCAGAAATCATTAAAAACTAATTGTGAATAAATACGAAGTTAACCCACAAGCACATTTAAGGTTTTTAGTGATTTCTTGAGCTTAGACATTTACTGTCTTTATAGAATTTAAAACAAAATTTTATAAGGATATTTTAGGCAGGTATCTCAACGCCAAAGGGAAATTTTTAGCCCCTTTTTAAGAAAGGGTCGAAAAAGTATCATACAGCGAAGCGCTGCACGATTGAGATGTTCCATGAAATTATTGCTCGAGGAGTTTCACAGAAGAGTCTTGAACACACCCAATATATTAAACGTAATGTTTACACGATATCTTATACCGATTCTCTATAACAATGACCAAAAAGGTGGGGTTCATGTAAAGAAACTTGCATAACTTTTAAACTTATGGAGATCCCGTTATCAAACTTTTGGAGTATAATGAGGACATCCTGGACTAATTTTGATTAAAAAAAATGAAAAAATAAAAAGTGTCCAAGTTAGAAAAATTTTACTTTCAATTGTTCATTTCTAAAACTAAAATTTTTTAAATTAAATATTTTTTTTTAAAAGATCAGACGATTTAAGAATTACTTATTTGAATTTTTTTGTTTAATTTTTTTTTTTAGTTCGAAACAATATTTCAAGAAATGTTTTTCCAAAAAATGTTTGGGTTGTTGGCTTCAAAAATAATGCCCCATATTATATGTATGTATGTTTTTTAGTTCCTTCATTGTCTTAAATATTCCCTGTGGTCATAGTAAAATTTTTCAAGATTTTATTGCCAATTCATTCTTTAATAAGAAAACACACACATACAAATACAGATTTATGCTGCTGTCAGTTTGTATTTGTAGAGGTAGAGGCCATAAAACAAAAGCTACTATTACAACTATGCCGCACAACAAATACACACACACACACACACACACACATACATAAAAGTCAAGCCAAACTTTCACTAACGCTTTTGCCCACCAACAAACACTGTTTGTTAGTTATAGAGAAAGTCGTCATCGTCTTGTTGGCCTTGTTAGTGATGCTATTTTTCAACCCAGTGGTGGTTGATGTCTAATAAATATTGTTAAAATAAAGAAATTTTTTTTGTTTTTTTTTTTATCATCCTGCTGTTAGTATCAGCACTCATTATGATTAGCATCAAATGAAAAACCATAGAATTAATTAAAATTAATGATTTGAAAACCAAATTAGTGGCACATTAATTAAAAAAAGGGTAGAAAAAGTATAAAAAACGAAACCAAAAACTCACCTTCAGTCACCACAGTTACCACGAGCAAAATCATTTTTTGCTATATAGTCGTAATAATCATTGTTAACAACATAAGCGGGCTCTTTAGAGCAGGCATAATAATAATAATAATAATAATATGTATTTATCAAATAAAAATTTTTACATATTAAAAAATTTCAATAGATTTGTTATATTTTAAAATAGATTGACTGTTAATAAATTTTAGAGGTTTGGCAACAAGAAACTTAGATATAGATGCAATTAAATTTCTTAAAGTTAAATTTCATTAACTTAACATTAAAAGAATTATTTTTCCAATTGATTAATTTAATAATTTTTTTTCAAATAACCGACTATAAGGCAGGCGTGGCACCGGCCACTTTTCTAATTATAATGTTGTATTGTGCCGGGAAGTTAATGCGTGTGCAATGTTTGATAAGAATCAGTTAAATAGAACTAACTGAAAAATAATATTTACTACGTTAGTGAGTGGTTTTGCCCACTTTTCTCCCCATAATATTGTATTGTGACGACAACTAAAAAGTTGCAAAAGCATCGGTGAAGTAGAAAATGTTTGAAAAGGAATATTTAATTTGCATGGGCGTGGCACTGCCTACTTTTTTATTATAATGAAGTATTGTAACGGCAGCTTAATGTGTGTGCAAAATCTTAAAAATCTGAACCGTAGAGGTCGTTGAGAGGAAATAAGTATATAAGTATAAGTATATATAAGTATATAAGCATATGTATGGGTGTGGTGCTGCCCACCTATAAACAAGTCCAATCTGGAAGTACATACTTTCAAGTAAAGAAAAAAAATTAAAATCGGTAGATAAAAATGACACTGTAAAAGAAAACTAACAATCCTTCTGACAACGAAGTAGGGGATAAATATGTATATACCCAGCAAAAAGTACTGCTTCGGCCGAAGCAGGTTTGTTAGCGAGAGAAGCTGGTAATTGTTGTTTCTCCTGCTTCGAAAAGCGCTTCGAATACGCGTGATTCGAAAACTCTTTTAGAATTTCCCCAAAAAAATATTTCTTCAGAGCTCGTACAAAATTCTGTCAGACTTTTCAGAAAAGTTTTCAGAATTCCCCAAGACAAAAAGGCCCGCTTTCTTGTCAACCTCCCTTATAATTATCGGTACGTTGTCTGAACGACTTTGGATACGAGTTCAACAGGCTGTGCAAATCTTTTGACCAATTTCGACAAAAAATGTTTGCTGGGATGTCATATTGCACTATTTCGAATAAACTCCAACAATTTAAAAACTCAAACATTTTGAAAGTATTTTTTCATTATAACCCGATTTTTTCAAAAGCATCAAGAGAAATAAGAATAATATTATTTTTCTCTTCATGTAGAAAGAACATCAGCGATAGTTAAAGTAATTACCACTAAACAAGCACCAGAAGGTTAGACCTGGGACCTCTCACATACTAACTTAATTATAACAATTCACATGACAATTAATTAATTATATTATATCAATTCTATGCAAAAGTGACAGGATCCTTTCATTTAACGTTCAAGAAATAGAAGCGGTCACTGCCAGTTGGGAACTACTCACGTGGTTAGTTATGTGACAAGTTCTCTTCCCTCTAAGGATAGTTCAAAAAATTTTTGGATTTCAATTTTTCAGATTCTGTTATTAATCTTGACTTTATTTTGATTTTTGCAAAATAAACTACCGACAAATCAATTATTGTTTTATTATTAGTCTCTCTCCTGCATGCAATAGGTGAAAAATGTTGAAAGAGAGCACGTTTTAAATGAGAATTTTCAAATGTGTTGCTATTTAGAGCACACTTTGTTGAAAGCTGTAGTGCTACTACCCAGATTTTGTTTATTTTGAAGTTCGTGTTGGATAAATGCAAAAGGCCGACTAGGTTCGTAATTAAAACAATATGAACACTGAGCGAGAGAGAGAAAGAGCGACAGAGATCTCTGCCTTCTTTTTGAGCATCCTCAAAACATCGCATATGGAAGGCATGAAAGTTTTTTACTGCTTCCATAAACATAATATATTTTTGCGGGGCATCGGCGTTTTGAAAGTTTTCTTCTCGCCTTTATTATTTCTAATCATAATGTTGTATTACCCCGGGAATTGGTTAAATAAAAGTAGCTGAAAAATAATATTTACTACGTTAGGGCATGACATCGCCCACTTTTCTTACCATAATATTATATTGTCAAGAGTGCTAAATGTGTATCCAAAGTTTCATAAGAATCCTTTAAGTAGAAAATGTTGGAAAAGGATATTTAATTTTCATGGGCTTTGCACTGACCACTTTTTTTATAATGTAGTATTATAGCGGCAACTTAATGTGTGTGCAAAGTTTTATATGAATGTGTTAAGTAGAAGTTGTTGAAAAATAATATGTATGTAGGTGTATGTATGGGCGTGGTGCTGCCTACTTTTCAACAAGACCAATCTGGAAGTGAATCCTTTCAAATAAAGAAAAGATCAAAATCGGTATATAAATGGAAGAAAAATGTGGTTATAGACTGTTTGAAAGTTTACTTTTCGCCTTTATTGTAGTAAAAGTTTAAATTTTCCCCCATTGGCAAATTTTTATAGTGAATCGGCGAACCTTACATTTTAGGAAGAAAGTACGTTGAGCACTTCTATGTAAACCTAACTCTTTGCTATACAGGTCTTTTTGGGTCCCTTTGACACGTTGTGAATATCAATGCTTTGAATGCTGGTGGGTAAAAAAATTTTTTATTATGAAACATTTACCGGTAACGAGTACTGGAAAAGAAAATATATAAAGAAATGTGTATATTTTTTCAAATTTCCGTGAGATAAAAATTTTTGTTTTCAAACTTCAACCCGATCCCTGCGTGAACTTTTTTAGCGATCCAAAAATATTATCAAATTTTTTATTAATAACTTTTAATGCTCTACATGACTATACTACGCCGTTTTTGATACTCGCAAAAAGTGTGAAAAAGCTATTGCCCTAATGTACATGCCCTCGTTTTGAGAATCCCCTGGCAATGTGTCTCAAGTTGAAGGTGAAATTCCAGTAAAAAATGGTAAAATTCCGGCTTTTGGATTTTGTTTTTGGGAATCTCAAGCCCAGTTTGCATCCTTGCTAAGTGGTTTGTGGCTTGACTAAGTGGTTCATTGTCATGCTATCTGTAGGTGTCTCTGCTAACTATTTATTGGTCAAAAAAATTTTCCAACAATAAAGATGCTTGCCAATTTTGATTTACCTACTAAAGGTAGGTAGGTAAATCAAAATTAGTAATTCGAACATCATATTTATTTTGATTTGATCACATCACATTTACTAGATAGTATCTACCTTTAAAAGGTACATTTGTGTTTTTCGATGTATAATTATATTTCAAGCGTCAGCCAGAGTCAATGGCTGGTTCAATAAAAACTGCAATATCTTGTTTGAAAGGCTGCTAAATTATGCGTCGAATGGTGGTTAAGTGGTTTTGATTGGATAAAAACTACATTAGTTATATTGGATAGAAGTTAAAATTTTCTGAATTTTTTAATGTTTTTTTCCATTTTTTTTTACTTTCGGAAGCAGGTTTGAGTCAGCAATAATTAAAAATCCTTAATTTTATAATTTAATTGAATAGTTCATTCGATTACGAAAATGTTAAGCCTTAATGGACCGAAATCGGATGAAAACTAAAAATGTTATAATGAAAAGATGAAAACACTAGTATTTAAATCGAGTAAGAGCGGAAGGTGTTCTGAACCATCGTTGTCTATGACCAGGGCTGCTGCTGCTACAGCAGTTGCTGCCGATCTTGCTGTTGGTGCAAATTTTGCTGCAGATGCTTTCCTGGCAGAAAGTATTTAGGAATGTCTAGGATGCGCCCAACGTGGGGCCGGAAGCCAATTAAGTGTCTAGGTGTGTAGGAAGTATGGGTAAGCTAGGGAAGAGGTCAGAGTCATCCGCGCAGGATGTGGACGTTTAGAGAGGCTAGTACGAATGCCGCTGGCTTTCATAGTGGCAACCCTGGAAGACGGGGAAGTGCTTAGGAATACCGGGGAAGCCAGGAAAATGGTCAGAAGTATCCCTGATAGTCGGGAAAGTGTTTAGGAATGTGATGGTACTGCTGCTGATGCTATTGGTGGTACTGCTGCTTCAACTTTTGTTGCTGTTTCTGGTCTGCTATAGTTACTTCCGTTGCTAACTTTAGTACTGCTGTTATTGGTTCGGCTGGCGGCGTACAGTTACCGAAAATTACTGGAAATTATTTGTTAAAAGAAAATCATACGTGCTTTCTAACATCAAGCAGATCTTTCCAATCCTTTTTTGAATTGAATGGAATTTACACTGTGTGTATGGTTCTATAAAAAATTTTAAACGAAAAACTGCAACATTACAATATTTATATCGCTTGAACAAAGCCAAACGAATGAACGCTGGCATGAGAACATATTTGTTAAAACCAACAGTATTTTTTTGTCTCTTAAGAAGTACAAGTACTTTAAAGCAAGTATTTCTGTTCGAGTGTTTATCTGAAAATCCTTATTTCCTTCTTTTTCCATCATTAAAATGTGACTTTTTTTATGTGCTTTTGCTTGATTTTATTTTAATACATATTTTGTGTTCGCTAGAAAACTTTTGTATTCAATTTTTGTCGTTGTTTAACTCTACGTTTTTTATATAATTTGTATGTGGCATTCTGACTATCTTTGTCTTTATAAAGAAGAGGATAAAAAATACATTTTAAATATTATGTTTGTGATTTGAGTCCTTTTACTATAAATACACATCTTCTTTTACAATTTTCTTTGTACTATTAGAGCGTGTCACAAAAAAAAAGAAAGGTGGAGTTTTTTGCGGTTAGTTGGTAAAAAACAGTACAGATTTACCCCCTTAAGCATAAAATATTGCTAAAGCTAATATACAACCGTCCTTGCCATACAAAATTCGTAAATTAAACCAACATTAACTTTAATAGACGTTATGAATATGTTTCGTCGTTTATTAATGTTTAACATTTCTACTCTATGAAAAGTTTCCGCTAAACATGTTATGGTTACAAGTTATCGATAAACTGTCTCATGACATTTAAATTAATCGTTATATTCTTTTTAGAAAATTATCGTCTTTGTTAAACTATAAAAAATGGTTGCTATTCGCGATCAATAACTTCTTAAATTCATTAATTACTGTTGCAATTCTTTCAGTGCATACTACACAGAGTATAACTTTCTCCTTCTTCATGTCTTCATTTATTTCCTCTACTTTTAACTTTTTTTCTACTGCTTTTGTCAAAAGGTACAATTTAAATATTTTAAGGTTTCAGTGGTTACCAAACTCCCACACTTTTTTAACTAGTACATTTCTTTCTTTATCACTTTATTTTGCCATCATCAGTTCTTTTACTCTACTCTTATTCACCCACTTCATTCTGCCATAAAAACATTTATGTCTGTGCTTTTATGTTGGTGTGTGTGTGTGTGTAAGTGAGTTTTTGTGTTAAATTGTTGGAGCAAAAGGACTCTTTTTAAATCTGTGTATGAAATCTTTAACACTTAAAATTCTTTAACATTCTTTTAGTGGTGAAATTGTTCAAATAAGTATGTGAGTATGTACATATTTTAAGATGTGAGGTGTCTTATAGTTAAAACTATTATTATTTTTGGCTTCTTTTTGTACATACACAGGAAGGAAAGAGGAAAAGAGAAAGTAAAAATTTCTATTTTATTACTCTCCTACTGAATAAAAATAGCGGCAAGAAAACTTGCTTCTGGCAACAAATTGAACTGATAATACCCAGCGAAAAAATATAATGTTTCTGGAAGCAGAAAAACTTTTCATGTCTACACACATCAATTATTTTGAAGCGCGGATAATGGTCAAAAAGAAGGCAGAGATCTCTCAGTGCTCATATTGTTTAAATTACGAAGTTAGTCAGCGTTTTACATTCATTCAACACGAACTTCAAAATAAACAAAATCTTCTTTGGTAGCAGTGTAGCTTTCAAATAAACACTAACACATTTGAAAGCTCAAAAGCCGTTCAAAGAATGCCCTCTTTCTACATTTCTCACTCATTATGCGATGTGCAGATTTGCAATAAAACACGATTTAGTTTATCTTGATGTGCAATAAGACGAAGAGACGTAATTTTAGAGCATTTTTGATGCTACGAAAGAAGCGCTGTTTTATTTAAAAACAAGATCTCCCAAGTAGGATATCGCGAGCAAGAATCATGCCTGTTCGAAGCGCTTTTCGATATAGGAGAAACAAGAACAACTAGCTCCTCTCCCTTATAAACCTGCTTCAGCAGAACCAGCAATTTTTGCTGGGTAGTATTAATTTATATTAAATTTTTGCTTATGAAAACCATTTGAAAACCAGCTTTAAGTCATTCGTATAAAACTTATTCGAATAAAACTATTTAAATAAAATGTATTCGAATGAAATATTTAAAATAAAATTATATAAATAAAGGTTTTTCGAACAATTTTATTCGAATAAATAATATTCGAATTAAATTATTCGAATAATAAGTAATATTATTTTTCGAAAATTATTTAGCGCAATTATTTCTTCCAAATTCATTTTATTCAAATAACTTTCTTCAAATAGTAATAGTATTTTACAAAACTTTGAAAATTTAACGTAAGGCGATTTGTTGTGCTCTTTGAGTGATTTTGGCCATATTTGGCCACATCTTTACTTGTAGCTCATTTGGACCAAATGGATCCACACTATTCGAAAATATAAGTCGCATTTTTCAATTGTATTTGTGAATTTTTTTACAAAACTTTGAAAATTGAACTTAAATAAATTTTTGACGATCTCTAAGAGATTTTGGCCATGTTTTGGCGGACCTTTACTTGTAGGTCTTATGGATCATATGGAAATCAATCGTAGCCACGGATACACACTATTCGAAGATATAACTAACATTTCTCAATTGTTTTAGTGAATTTATTTACAAAACTTTAAAAACTTTGGCACATATATCATTTTATTTGAATATTTTTAGACCGAACAATTTTTATTTTATTGTATTTATTCGATTAAAATAATTAAACTAAAATTATTCAAGTAAATCTTAGTCGAAAAAAATTTGCTCGAATAAATAATAATCGAATAAAATTACTCGACTAAAAATTATTCGAATAAAAATTATTCGAATAAAAGTTTTCAGCCTTATTAGAATAATTAGTAGTCCAAAATTTTTTTAAATACAAATAACAAAAAAAAGTTATATTTCATCAATATCACGCGGACGATAACAAAAACATTAAAGGACACTAAGGGAATATTATAAAGTTCATTAAATACAACATCCTTGCACACATACAACAAATTCCTTGCAAACTATAGTAAAAAATCGCATATTCGCATAAGATATTTAATTGCTCAGATGTTCAAATTATTGAGAAAGTCGATTTTATAGCATTAATTAATTGTGTAACGCGGTTTATTTTACCAGTTGCGGTATGTTAAGTCTGTCCAGGTTCGGTGAATACTGAGGCATTAATATGTTTAAGCTGCACTCTAAAATACTTTTGTTGAAAATTAGGTCGATAATAGTCGGCAACACTTTACAGATTATTATCGACCTAAAATTACACACGCACTATTTTTGAACAAAATGTCTTTACTAAAAAATAGCGATTGGCTGCATGCAGTTTTGAACCGTGACCTCCTGACTGATAGTCTACCATTCAGCCATAGCCGTATTATACTTTATGTTAAATTTTTTCTACTTGAACTAAATATGTTTAATATGAAAGGTTTTTTCTTTAATAAAATAACTACAAAATCGATGTAATTTTAGACAAGGAGAAATTTTCAACACAAATTTAGACAATATATGATCGTAAATTTTAAGTAATGTTTTGGAGTGTGTATAGCCATTTTATTAGTTCTTTTACTTCGCGGACGGCTCTGCTACAACACCGACGAAGAAGGATGCTGTGAAGTGCATTAGGATATGTTAGTATTAATCGCTGCCGGTACTGCGAAAATGATCAGTGGTATGCCTTCATCACTTTAACAGTCCAACAACAACCAACACAATTGCATACCAATGCACATCACAAAAACTCATGATGTTGTTGGCTTGTAGTCAAAGGCGCTAATCAACTCAGCCAACAGCACCCTCTGCGCTGAAATTCCATACGAATGTCTTGTATAAATCACCTTTTGAGAGAAGAATAGTATTTTATTTTCCTATTAAGTTTGGTGTACCTTGAAAACTCGTTTTCTGTAATACTAGCTTTTTTGCGTTAAGATGTTTTTGCAGCAAATGAGCGATGTTTATATGTGTATGTGTGTATTTTAAAACCTCAAAATCCATAATATACTTTAGAAAAACATGTAGCAATTTAGCCTACTTTTAGGATTATTTGCGCGATTAAAATTAAGTATAGTTTTAAGGCATTCAATTAAAATAAATGCCGGACAGCGCCAGAAACCATGATTCTAAATTATGTACAATTTCATTACGATTTCAAAGAAAATTTCACGCAAAGAAATTAATCCGTAGACAAACGATAATAAATCCATTTGCTAGAAAACCAACACTTGATAAGAGCAAAAGCCAAATTTAAACACAAACAAACGACTTATTTGTAGCAGTAACAACAATAACAATAAATGGCGGCACAAAAGTCATCGTCAAACAACAATTGTTCTTTCAACAGACACACACAGCCACACACACACACACATACATTTTCTTTAAACAATAATGATGCCATTAAAACCGTTAACATTCCAAAATGCCATTTATTCTTTGTTACTTCCATGCACCCCCCCACCCACCAGACCAGCCATCCAGTCTCTCCTTCTGTCTCTTACTTTTGCCATCGACAGCAAACCAACAAAAATGTCAATAACAAACATTCTTTTAAAACTGTTTCTCCAGATGTCTTATTTAAGATTTCTCATTCTCTTTTATGTTATCCTCGGTAATGTTATAGTTGTTGTTGTTTGTTCCTTATATGAGTACGAATGATTACGATTAAAGCTCTCGTGATTAGTAATAAAAGTAATTAACATTATTAAAGAACTTAATGAACAGAATGAATGTTTGACATCAATGAGAGTTTTAGCGGAGAATGAATGAGTAAATGAATGAAAGAATTAATGAGTATATCCGATTTTTATTATAATTACTCGTATTATTGGTTGGTGGTAACAACAATGAAAAGAAAATTATACATGCCTTAATAATAACATCTCTTGTTGTTATTATTAAGGCATGAAGGAATTGCTAGAAGAAAAGTGTGATGGGCAAGTGAAAAACAAATACATATATCGATATATATCGATATAAATTTTTCTTTTAATTTCGATGGGCATCGATATATATCGAATACAAATTATTGATATATCGATATTCCTTCAAGCATGATTATACATAATCCCAACATTTTTTTTTAATAAAACACCAAAAGTACTTTTCTTGTAAATAACACTATGCAACAAGCAAAAAATGCCAAGCAGTACCACTATATTTTTTTGATGTTTTAGATTCTATGGATATTTTTTTTTCTAAAATTTGGTACTTTTGAGCACTACGTACAGCAATTAGGCTTAACGCAATCGGCACATGGAACCATCTACCGTGGGGTCATGCTAGCATTCTAGAGACTACTGATACCATTCCGGATCTCATTGACTACTGCACTCCGAAGCCCTCCTCCAGGAAAGAATTCCGATACTCCTTGACGGGGGACTTTTCCCCAACACCGCACGGTGCCATACACATTTATACCGATGGCTCCAAATGGGGAACGAGAGTTGGCGGGGGTGTCTATATCGCTGAGTTCGGGATCAAAATGTCTTTCAGACTCCCGGACGAATGTAGCATCCTACAAGCAGAAATATCTGCCATCAAACGAGCACTATACTGGCTAAGGTTTTACCGGATATCAAATGCCGATCTTCAGATCATAACCGACAGTCAACCGGCGATTAAAGCACTCACTGGTGTGTACACCACATCCAGCCTAGTCCTGGAATGCCGCACAGCACTTAACACGATGGCGAGCAATCTAGGTATCACCCTCAGATGGGTACGATGGCACGAGTCCGTGTCAGGCAACATCATTGCGGATGATCTGGCTAAGAGGGGAACCTTACTTCGGGATGTTGATATTGACAATCTCTGCGGGCTCCCACTCTCATCTTGCTGGAGACGAATTGATGCTGCCTTCTTGCAGTTGGCTCAAACCAGATGGTACAATGAACCAACTTGCTCTACTGCGAGAACAATATGGCCTCGCCTTGACTCAAACAGAACTAAAGAACTTCTAGATTTCATGAAACCACACCTGCGCAACCTCATGGCCACGGTCACGGGGCACTGCACCTTTGGAACCCACGCTAGACGTATGGGTCTCCCATACAATGACTACTGCACAAGCTGTAATGACGTAGAAGAAGAAGAGAATGTAATGCACCTTTTATGCCTTTGTCCAGCTCTGGAGGACCACCGCCTTCGCCTACTGGGCAAAAGACTCTTCGGTAGCCTCTCCGAGTTGTCAGAAATAGAACTCAAGAACATAAGTTCCTTCATTAGGAGCAGCGGGTGGTTCACTCGCTGACTACCCAAATGGCGTTTTTAAAACACGAACGACCCTTCCTGCACGGAACTCCGTACGCCTTACCTCTATCTCTCTTCTCTTCTAACTAACTTCTAATACCTCTATTAACTCCTCTCCTTTCACTCTATTTGATACACTGTCCTGTTCTCTCTTCCCTTTCCTTTCCTTTACAGGTATCACAAAGGGGCCATTATTATTGGACCCAAGTGGGCTGGAACCCTTTCTTTATAATTTTCACCAGCGACCTGATAACCTAACCTAACCTAACCTTGGTACTTTTGAAGGGGCTATTTTACTGATTTTATCATAACTTGGAAAGTATTTGCCCAATTTTATTAAGAGCCACCAAAAAAGTTAAAATAAAATTACCTTTAAACCATGTAAACATTATTCCGTTATATACTCAATGGCTTCGGAATTATTCACATCGCAATGATGAAAAAATATTTTTTTACGCGAAATTGAAAAAAATATATATTTTTTTTAATTTATAAAAAATCGAATTGGACAAAATGTTACCATTTTATTCTTTAATCAAAAAGTGACACACACCAGAAATAAAAAAGGCTTTATTTCATGAAAATCGATGAAGAAATATTGATTTTGTTCACAATAAAGTGAAATTAATCAAAATCTGACTGGGTAATAATTACGAGAGTGGGAGTGCAATTAAATAAGTATGAAAGCTAACATCCACAACTAATTATATTTAATAAACACGTGTAATAAGATAACATACTTTTTACAATAATAGTAAGAAAAGCAACACAAATCAATATTTTCCGAGTTATTGCAAAATCTACAGATTTATTACCATTATATTTACGATGGGTACCACTGTATGACAGCAGCACAGATTGCAATTTAATGAGAACAAATAGTAAAATGAAACGTAAAAGTTCTCAAACCACAGAAGAACTTTTTTTTTGTTAATAAAAGAATAAATTCTCTAAATAAATTAACTTGTGCCAAGCAAGGAAAGAATTTAAAGTTTAATGTGTAATAAAATACCACTGCAATAAAAAACTAACAACAAATGCTGCAGTTATAAAATTAAATATGTTTGTTTTAATTAAACAGATTCATTTAGTTTTTGTACAATTCCAATTTCCGTGTTCATTAATTTACGTGGTTTTCATCATTAGCAAACGAAAGTAATTTTAATTTATTTCGTTAATCCAATTGTAAGATTTTTTTTTTGTACGAAACTAATAGTCCCGAGGCAAAAAGCAAATGCACACAGAGAGTTATTGGCTGTTAAATACTTACGATAGTTTACCAAATATTCAAAGGAATAAAAATATATCAATAGTTTTTGTTAATACAAAAAAAAAATTTCAGGAAATTCCTTTTTATTTTAATTTTGTAACAAAGTTGCCTATGGCACGTTGTGCACCTCAATGATTTGAATGCTGAGAGGTAAAAACATTTTTAATTTGAAAATGTAGGTGTAACAAATACTGGTTTGTTTTGAGTCTCTGCTGGCAAAGTATTTCAAGTTGAAATAGAAATTCCGGCAGAAAGGTCAAATTCCAGCTGGTGGTTAGTATGGGGAAACTCCAACCTGGCTCATATTCTTGCTAAGTGATTTGTGACTTGGCTAAATGGTTCGTAACCGTGCAGGCTGAAAGTTTTCTTGATCACAATTGGCGAAAAGTATCCTCTTAATATATTTGAAGTGATAGCTTGTTTAGCTGCTGACCACTTTTGGAAGTGTCTTATTTTCATCATCAGGAAGTTCAAATTATTATCTTCCTATTGATTGGTGTAAATAGGGCAGGCGGAGTTTGTTTTTAAGGAGGAGATAAATCTCCTACAGGTCCGCTGTCGAAGCGAAAAATTCCGAAGCGTGACAATGACGACGAGATGTTGGCTATGGAGAATTCTGCGGCTACCGGGCCGCCTGCTGTCATTAAGAAAGTGAGGCATAGTAACCGGCATAGCCATCGTCGCCTAAAATTAGGCGCCGAGTATGTGCTTGCTGCAAATTTTGGCTGCTTGCGCTATTGGTGTAGCTGCTGCTGTTACTGGTGCTTCAACTTTTGTTGATGTTTCTGGTCCTGCTATAGTTACTTCCACTCTTATACCTGCTGTTGTTGGTTCGTCTTGTACATTGGCGATTGTTGCTGGTACATCGGCTGGTGTTGGTGTTGGTATGCACTGCTGATAACGGTTCGGCTGAGGAGGTAAAGGTATTCAATTGCACTGGTGCTACTAACAGTGCTGTGGCCTGTGGTAAGAGGAATAAACGACAACAAAAAAATGGTGGCTGCTAGTGTCGGTGGGATTAATTATGGTCGTGATTCCATAATAGAGTTTGAAAGGGTCACTGTTTCACTGATGGCAGTGTTGCTAGCTGACGGAGTAGATGGGGTGCTGGCTCGCAAGGAGACTGCTATTTTGGTGGAGTGTGATGCTCTCTTGACGAAGCTCATAGCTATGAATAAACGTTTGAGGAGAAGATTGTAGACTGGCAGTCCACCAGCAAGGGTAATTACGGCTCCTGCGGCTAATGTTGCTATCCTATTCTGAGAAAGTGCAGTAGTACTTCCTTAGATTTACTTATTACATCTCCTCAGTAGTGCCATGTCATGTCATGTCATATCATGTCATGTCATTTCCTGTTATGTCATGTAATGTCCAGTCATGTCATTTAATGTCATCTCATGTATTTTTGCGTAATTTTCTTTCAATCGAATAGGTTTAAATTGTAAATTATTATTTCGGCTTCAGTTCATTATTTGAATTAATGGCTTTTCATAAAACTGCTAACAATGCAAAATTTGAAAAATAAATTACACACAATATTGAGTCCTGGATTTTAAAATATATTATAGAACAAAGATTTTAAAATAACCAATCAATGAACGAAGTAAACAGTTTTTATGCTCTCCTGAAAAGTTGTAATTTTTAATATAGAGGATTTTAAATATAGAAAGTCCCATAACAAATTTTGTTTTCGGCTATTATTTATTATAGAGCATTTTATAAATTATTTTTGTCTTTACAATACTGTTTTGCCTTCTTTTGTTTGTAGTTGTAGGAAAATTTTTAGTAATTCTTATGAAACAAACTAGAAAAAAAAAACCAGGAAAAAGGAGGAAAAATGTTATGGTGTGAGAGCAGAAATGTTATTTTTCATATATTTTTTTATATGTATTTGTTATTTTTGCTTGTGTTCATTAGGATGGCAATGGAACTTGTTGTTTGTTAATTTACACAAACCTGTTTGGATTATTATGGCATTTTGTATAAAACTCACGTGGTGAAAATGTTAGCCAAATCGAGTAACTCTCAGGCGTGTCTCATTGAGGTAAAATTTTAAATTTTCTAAAATTTGCTAAAGTTGAGCTCAATTTACATAAAGTGATCTTTCATTTAGCGCAGGTAAAAATTTTGGCCCAATTCGAGCAACAATAACGTACGACCTCTAGTGGTCAAACTTCAAATTTTGTAAAATTTACAAAAATGAAGTATTATTTGCAAACAATAATCGTTGATTGGGTGGAGGTAAAAATTTTAGCCAAATTGGAGAAATCTAAAGCGTTCCGTTTTTGTACTTCATTTTGGTAAATTTAACAAAATTTGAACTTTTTGCCACGCCTGAAAACTTTTCGATATGGCTAAAATTTTCACCACGTTAGTTTTATGCCACCAAATGCTACAATAATCCGCTCGGGCTTAGTTGAAGTTAACAAATCAAAAATTTGTCATTGCCACCCTAGTGTTCATTTTTAGGGTTTCGCTACGCTGTCCGTATGTCTGTCTTTATGTCTGTCACAGGCTGTTTTCTCGGTAACTGTAAGAGCTACGTATCTTAAATTTTCACAGAATATGTAAAACTTTAGCCGCTACAAAATATATGATAGTTAAAAGATAAAGGGTGCTCTAAAGCGAGCAACGAAACATGTTCAAACACTAATTTAATATACAGGCACTTTAAATTTTCAAAGTTAGTGTTAATTGGTGTAGTCTGTAGAATAGACTACACCAATTAACACTGATATTTAAAACAATACATATTAAAGGGTGTTCCATCAGTTAATGTAATTCTGACTATATCATTTAGACAATTTTCTGTATCTAGGAAACCATAAGATGCAAACTCAAGTTTTAAAAATCGCTAAAATTAAAAAATTCCAAAATTAAAAAATGTCTAAACGAAAAATCGCCAAAATGAAAAAAACGCTTAGAGGAAGAAAAAATTCATCAAAATTAAAAAAAAATCGATAAAACGGAAAAATCATCAAAACTTAAAAGACCGCCAAAAAACTAAAAAAACGTCAAAAAACATAAATTTTCAAAGTTAGTTTTAATTGGTGTAAGCAGTAGAATAGACTACACCAATCAGCAGTGATATTACAAAAAATAAAAACTAAAGGGTGTTCTATTAGTTTATATAATTTTGACTATGTAATTTACACAATTTGCTGTATATACATATCTTGGAAACAGTAAGAGGCAAACTCTGAAGTTTGAAAAAACGCTAAAATTAAAAAATTCCAAAATCAAAAAAAAACGTCAAAACGAAAAATCACCAAAATGAAAAAATCGCTTAGAGGAAAAAAGCACCAAAAGGAAAAAAGGAAAAAAGCACAAAAAAATCGCTTAGACGCAAAAATCACCAAAACTATAAAGATCGCCAAAAACACTAAAAAAAACGTCAAAAACAATAAAAAGTCATCTAAACGAAAATAGCACTAAAACGAAAAAAAAATCGCTAAAACTAAAAATATCATCAAAAAGAGAAAATAAAATCGCCAAAAATGAAAGAAAATCATTCAAACGAAAAGAAGCGCCAAAACAAAAGAAAAACAAAAATGCCGCAACTAAAAAAACGCCAAAACAAAAAAAGTGTCACATTAAAAAAATCGTTAAAACTAAATAAATCATCAAAAACCGAACAAAATCCCCAAAACCGAAAAAAGCGCCAAAACTAAAATAAATCGCAAAAACTAAAAATGTCGTCAAAAAGCGAAAAAATGTTAAAAAAAAAGCTTCAATACCTAAAATCACCAAAATTACAAAAACCGTAAAAAAACAAACAAAAATTGCAAAAAACGAAAAATCAACAAAAAAAAATTTAAAAAATAAAGAAACTAAAATTAAACGAAAAGCAAAACGAAAAAATTTTCAAAATGAAAAAAGGGCAAAACTAAAAAGGGATATGTGTGTATTTGTACGGAACCCTTAGTGTGCGAGCCAAAGTCGCACTTTACTGAATTTATTGTTGTTTATTTTCTTCTTTACCAACACTTCTTTTTAACAATTTATTTGTTTATTTTAGGTCCATACTGCTGTTATTGTTATTGTTGTTTCTTAAGGGCCCAATAAACTCACATACATGAATGACATACTTGAATATTGACAAACATTGGTATTTGTCAGTTTTTCTCCTCACACTGTTCATGGAAACTGACAAACATTTACTTAATTTTTTTTCAAAAGAAAACTGAAAAATTTTTCCAATTTTCAATCACATTTAAACTAGATAAAATTGCTACAAAACCAATTGTGATTTCAAATTTGAATTGAAAAATATAAATAATTTAAAAAAAATATGTCGCTGCATATGAAAAAAATCTAAATTTCGTACGTTTTCTTTTGATATTTACATTCAAGTATGTCACTCTTCCCCTTACACCATATGAAATGTGTGAGCAAAGAAGAAATTATTAAAACTTTTTAATATTCGTCCAACATGTATGTCATACTAAAAATTTAACCATACACAGTCAGGGAATCTGCCCAACATGGCATGTATGTCATACAAATATGTGAGTATAGGGTACCCTTTACAAGAAAACTTGTTGTCGTTTTTTTTTCAGAAATACAATGTTATTGCTTCTACTCCCGTTACAATTTATATAAAAGAGAAACAAAACAAGAACAACAACAACAACAATAAGTAGCAACAAAGCAAAAAAGGAAAGTTTTCTTTATTATTTTCATTATTTGAACAACCCAATCGCTGTTGTTCTTGTTGTAGTAGAAGAAACTGAGTGAGTTGAATACAAAACTAAACCAAATGAAGAACCGTTTCAATCCTTTAGTTTTTGGCTTGGAAGTTCGAAAAGTTGGGTTTGGGTACCGACTACTGTATGGCTGCAAAGAAGGAATTGATAATAAAAATGTCTGAGAATATTTGATGTGGCCATAATATGTTTGGGATCAAGTTTATCGATTAATTATTTTAAATTATAAATTTTAAAGAATTAAAAAAATTTAATTGGAAACTAAATACTACGAGTAGTTTTATGAAATGTTTGACAATGCCGCGAAAAATTCTAAATAAATTTTATTCTGTTTTTCCTGTAACTATGTACTCTCACTCATCATGAGACCAAGAAAAAAATCCTGTTTTTTTATTATTTTAAAAAAATATACAAACACGACTTAACAAAGAATACTTTTGTTAAAGAAGGATTAAATTTCCTTATTTGTTGTCTTAAGTAGAGGAAAACTTATAGCACAAGTACTTGTAATATTGTTGAGAAAATATTTTCTATAAAAAGAAAAACTGAAATAAAAACAGCTACACATGCATTATAAATTTTTGTTTGTATTTTAGTTGTTGCTTTTGTTAACAACAAGTAACCAAAAAAATCTATATACATATGGGACAGTCCATGCCTAATCGGCCAGTTTGTAGCCCCACCCCTTCGATTTCGTTAATTTTCAGATATATTTTGGCACGCTAGATTTTAGTCCGAGCAACACATTTTAATCACTGGCTGAAAGAGAAAATAAGAAAGTTGTTATAGTTGTATATAAGCTTTATGCTTTAGATACACTTTTTTCCAGATTACTGTCAATAACTTAAAACCATAAAATTGCAGTTTTTTACTGCAAATATCTGGAAAACTATTTTCATAAAATATTCTAATATAATATTCGTGTTCAGTGACCCCAAGTTATTTCAATAACTATATTTTTTGGACTTCGTTATCATTTTATTAAGTGGTGTTATAGATAAATTAATAACAAAAATAGAATTTAAAAAATTCGAAAAAAATAGAAAAAGTTGAGACACATCTTGAAATATAGAGTTGTATATTTGGAAATTTAAAAAAATCGAAGGGGTCAAACTTTTTGATAATCACACCGAATTTTTTTTTCTGAAAGAGCATTTAAGGACAAATAAAATAATGCTCTACTTTTTTAACATATACATTTTTATTATTGATCTATAATTAATTAAAATTGTTTTGCTCAAAATTTTGAAAAATCTATTGCTCCATCCCTGGTGGGATTAAAATACTAAAAATTTGTATGGAGATTGCGTTTAATACGTGGCAAAACATATCCGAAAATCAACGAAATCGAAGGGGGTCGGGTCACAAACATGGACGATTTGGCATGGAATGCCCCATATGTTTTTATATAAAAGTGAATATCTATTTCTTTTTTGTTTGCATGTTTGAAAGGTATAGACTCCTAAACCAGTGAACAGTTGAAACTTTCACAGTATATTACTGATGGTCTAGAAGGATCAGTGGGCTATATATTTTTGAAATATTGTAAGTGGGCGTGGCACATTTCATATTGAAGAAATTGTTATTTTAGGATATTTATAGAACTAATGCAGCTAAGGACTTCAAAATTTATATGAGTAACTCGTTTTATAATGTTTTTAAAGAGCTTTTATTAAAGAGTTGAAAAGTGGGCGTGGAACGTCCCATATATAGCAAATATATGTATACTTTGACATATTATGGGAACTAATACGGTAAAACACCTAAAATTTGCCAGGAGTTACTCCGTTGAGTTTATGACTTGTTCTATAGAAAATAGCCAGAAAAATATTAGTGGGCGTGGCACCTCCTATATACTTTTTTTAATCTTTGAAGCTAATGCAGCAAGAAACTTGCGATCATAACTTTGTATAGTGGGCGTTGTCGTTCAAAACTAAGTCCGGATTGGACATGAGGGTGTGGCACTTCCCATAAAGAATAAATATTTATTTTCAGATATCTTAAAAACTAATATAGGGAAAGCCTTGAAATTTTTTAGGGAAAACTCTGTATTGTGTCTGGAAAAAATTTTCAAAATTGGACAAGTGGGCGTGGCGCCTCTCATATAGAGAAAATATTTAGTTTGAGATGTTTTCAAAACTAATACCAGCAGACTGCTCTTTCTAAAATGTTTACAGCGTATTACTGATGACACTTTCTATATAGAAGCAACATTTACTATAAAATATTTTTGGAAGCCAAGACAGTTAGAATTTTGAAATTTTTTCGTTAGTATGAATGTTATCAACGAAAATGGTATTATAAGGAAAGGAGTCAACCTCTCAAATAGATTTTTTAATATTTAATTTTAAATAAGCAAAATTGAAAAAGAATTAGAAATAAAACTTTTCTTTTTCTTTTCATTACAAAGGGGATATTGTTTAGCGAAGCATACGGATTTTAGCTAGTAAAAAAAATAAAAAGGAAAAGAAACCCTCGAGACTGAAAAGTAATAATATTATATTTTCTTTTGGATTTTTCATTTACTTTTTCATTTCTTTTAATAATTCTTTCTAGAAGATGTAAAATTAAAAAAAAAATACTACATATTTTAGATGGAAGAAAATATTTATTAAAATTGCAAAAATATACAAGTTTTCAGTATGTTTTGTTTTTTTAATTTTTTTCTTTATTCTTTTGAAGAAAGAATTAAAAATTAACAAAACAAGTATTAATTTAGTGTTAAGGAAACCCCATCATACTTTTTGTTGCTTTTCAAGTGAAAGAAATCGCTGGAGTGCTTAAAAAATCCTCTAAAAGGAAGTATAGAAGCATGCATAAACAGAAAGAAGCATGCTTATGCGAAGAAAGTTATCAAGGCAAAGGAAATGTAATTATAAACAGCGTAAAACTAAGAGTAGTTTTTACAAGGTTGTGGCAACTGTTTCCATACTAGCTAAAGCACATAGACTGAAGACTAGAACCATGTTCTACGTGAATATATAAATTCAGAAGTTTAATCTTCTGACTAAAGTTACTAGTAGCTAGTTGGGCGTGGATCCAGCTTAAGCTTTTAAGAGGGAAACTTTTAAATGAAACAAACTCTTTTGTATAAATTTTTTTAGAAACTCAGTAGAAATAAGGCACATTTTATTCGTTTTGGCCCAGCCCTGGATCTGCGCCTGCAGACTAGTATATTAGGTTGGATAATTTTTTAATTTAAATTTTATGTCGATTAGTTATTATTGCCCTTAAACGAAGGCCAGTTATCTACGTGATATTAATCAATTTACGGGATATTTATATAGAGCGATAAATGTCAGTATTCGAGAATAAACTTTCAAAACTGCTGGGTAGCTGTTTTGTAAACAGTTTTTAATTGTTAATTAAATCGCATTATTTTTTTCTTGCCATAGAGCATGAATTAACGCATTTACAGCTGTTTAAGGCAGTTTTATAGCTTAAGTCGCCATAATGAAGTTTCAAAATGATTTTTTATTTAATATAATTTTTTGCTTTTACTTTTGCCATTCCACTTAAATTAAATAAAAGCTTTTATTTTTATCTCTGTACTATAACTGCTGCTACTACAACTCTCTCCATCTATTTCTATGTATTTCCTTCTCCCACTATGTTATGTTCCTGCCAAAGATTGGTCCAAAGTTACTCATTTCCATTTTAACTGTTTCTCCAAAACAAAATAGGATTGCTCCTACCCAGCAAAAAATAATCGAAATTTTGGAAGCAATACAGACTTTTCGTGTTTTACAAATGCGCTTCATAGTAGTGACAAATGTATTGCCTGAGTATATGCACTAATGTATGGCAAAAAATGCTTAAGCTTCTTAGATTTTTCTTTTTCGTACACTTAAAAAACAAAGTTTGCACATTCGCTTACAGTGGTGCATTTCAGGAAGCGCTACTGTAAGGCAGAGATTATAAAAAATATACATTTTACGAAGAATGACGATGTGTTACGATCTTAAAACGGCAAAACAATAGTATGATTTTATTATATACTCAATGCACTGAAATAAGCGTTTAACATGAAATGCTCCTAAGTGGGACATGGCGAACAAATATCATGCAATACGTAAGCATGTTTGTAAGCTACACCAACAAAACTCTCCTTTACAAACCTGCTTATCGCGAAGCAGCAGTTTTTGCTGGGTACTTACCCCCATTGCGATAATTATTATAATTATCGAAAGCATCAAAATTAAAACTATAAATATTTTCCATAGAAAACTTTTTAATAAAAACAATTATCGATAACAAAAATGATAAAAAATCCAATAGTAAAAATTTTCTATTGAAACTTTGTGCTAGTTATCTTTGTTATCGATAACTAGAAAATTTATCGATAAAAAATGCATCGACTACAACATTTTTTTACAGAAAATTTATCGATAACAAAAGTTTTTAATTGAAAATATGTATATCGATAACAAAATCTTTCCTTAGAAAATTTATGGTCGGTAAAAATTTTTTATAGAGAACTTATCGAGAACAAAATTTTTCTGTAAAAATTTATCGATAAACGATCGATAACAAAATTTTTTAGTACAATATTTATCTTTGAAAAAAGTTTTAATAAAAATCTGTTGGATAATAAAAATTTTCTATAGAAAATTTATCGATAACAAAAACTTTGTGTATAAATTGTATCCGTAAGAAAAGTTATCCATAGAAATTATGTCGTTGACATAAATCATTTATCGAAATAATTAATCGATAGCAAATGTTTTTGTTAAAAAAATTTATTGACAACTAAAAATTTTCTATTATTAATATTATCGATAACAGGGTTTACATTTAACCCAACAGAAACTTATGTAATTGATAACAATTACCCTCAGCAAGAAAATTTTTAAGAAAAATTTTAATTTTGCGGAATTTGGCTCTCAAGCGCAAAAGTTTGGAGCACACTGTTGTACCAACTCTCTATTACACGCTGATTTGTGTTTATAAGACTTTCCCTGGATCATGCTAGAACCTTCAATAAATTAAAAGCCCATAATAAAGAATACCAAAAATTTGTTTTAATATAAACTTAATAACTCAGTCAATTTCTAACAAATTTTTGAGCACAAAGTTTCGTTTTACTCATAAATAAATTTACTTTATAAATAAATAGTACGGTTCCTTTATAGAACACTGCGTAAAACCATCTCCAAATTTGAAAAATGATGAAAATTTAAAAAAAAAATTTTTGCTGGCGAAATAACCAAAGATTTCTCAAAGTAACTTAAAACACATATACATCATTTGAAAGATCTTAGTTTCTTCTTTCTAAACTTGCTAAAATTTATATTACACTAAGGTACTACACTCTTAAACACTTTTATTGAAAATTAGGTCGATAATAGTCGGCAACACTTTAACGATTATTATCGACCTAAAATTAAACACGCATTATTTTTGAACAAAATATTCTTACTAAAAACAGCGATTGGCTGCGTGCCGGTTTGAACCGTGAGCTCCTGACTGATAGTCTGACGCATCTCCCATTCAGCCATAGCCGTATCATACTTTATGTTAAATTTTTTCCACTTGGACTAAATATGTTTATTGTAAAAGGTTTTTTCTTTAATAAAATAACTACAAAATCGATGTAATTTTAGACAAGGAGAAATTTAGACAATTAAATTTAGACAATATGTGATCGTAAACTTGAAGTAATATTTTAGAGTGTAGCTTATGCACTTATAAAGCGCCAAGTCCCGGCTTTTTACCGGTAACTCAAGATTTTTTTAGGTTTTGGCAAATTTTCAAAACAGATTCTTGTTGTACTCGACAATACCTGCCAAAAAAATACTATAATTTCTCAGGCAATTTTTCCTGGCCCGGGGTATTATTTTTTAAAAAAATAGTTCTTGATAGCTTAAAATTTTCTATTATAGCATTATCGAGAAAAAAATATACGTCAGAAATTTTAACAGAATAGAAAGATTGTTGATAAAAAAATTCGGCATTCACATTATCGTTCAAAGGAAATTATCGTTAAAAAAAATAGTTCTAGAAAATTTATCAATTTGGCCCACATAATCGATAACAAATGTTTTTATTCAATATTTGAATTTCTATGGAAATACATCTATCTATAACAAGGTTTATGGCAAAAAATTTAACAAAACATAAAACTCCTTTACGACCCTTTTCACAATGTATGATTAAGAGTTAACGTGGACTTTAACGGCAAGTTTTGTACGGCGAAGTTTCCGTTAAAGCCCATGTTAACTTTTAATCGCACTTTGGGAAAAGGGCCGTTAGAGGGTAAGCTTTCCTAATAAATTAATCGATAACTAAAACTTTTTATAGAAAATTTATCGGTAGCAAATATTTTCTATAAGAACTTTTAAATCTAAAATTTTTCTTTCGAACTCTTTCTGACAAAAAAAAATTTACGAATTTTAGCTTAACTTTAGTTTAACTTTAGATAATTGTTTAAATTTATCGTTAAAAAAATTATATATTGTAATTTAGGATCTCCTGCAAATTTTGGTACACCCATTAACTTTTGTTAGAATTATAACATAAATAACTTGTAAGTATTTGTTTATTTACTAAAGGAAAGTGAGAGAGTAAGTGAGTGCATGATGGTGTGTGTGAGGGTATGAGTTGAAAAATAAAATTAAATGTGATGCATTGCAGCGAATTAATTTAGTGGGAAACTTTAATTTAAAAATAAGTTTTAAGTTTCTAACCTTCCTTCCTTCCTTTCTTTTTGTTGCAAAAGGAAAAACTTCTTATTGTGTAAATAAGTCTTGAATTATTTAGAAAACTTAAATTTGAAAACTTTAATTGTTCTTTAAGCAAACTTTTGCTTTCTCTCTTCTTTTTAATGAATTTATACAGTTTTTGTTTTCGTTTAATACGGAGTAACAGGGATAATAAAACTGTTAGAAATTTAAAATTGTTGTACAATGATTAGAGCAAATGATTAAACGTGAGATATTTAAGCAAAATAAATTAGAGAAAGTAGACACGACTAAAGCGTTTTTAAGAACTTCTCAAATATTTTTAAGTTTACCTTTAGGCTTTTTAATTGTGGAGTGCTCTCGCTAATGGTCTGGTGGCAAAGAAAAAAATTATCTAATCTTATTATATATTTTATAACAGCTTAAAACTATTAATGAAAATATTATCTCACAAATTATTTATTTATTTCTTTTTAGTTATGATTTTTCAAGAGTGTTAATAGTTTATGAAGACCTCAGTGGAGTACCAAGTAAGCCATAATATAATATTGTTACTTTTAACTTCGTTTATTTTCTGTAGGCTTCTTTTAATTGTTCAAAAATAAAAATATATTACATACACAGATCTTTAGTTTCACACCATTGTTTATTTATTCGCTTACACCTAACTAAAGATAAATACTGAAAGCTTAAAATTGCCACTGCTGTAGTGACGTCCGCACGACTACGTTTAATAACAAAACTGACTCGCTGCCCATTGGACCTTCTATTTATGCGTAAAAATAAACAACTTTGTAGAAAAATGATCGATAACAAAAATTTTACTAAATAACTTTATACAGAAAACTTGTCGATATTTAAATTTTTATACAAAATTATACATAACAAACTTTCTCTACAGAAAATGTATCGATAAAGTAATTTTCTATAGAAAAAACAAAATAATTTTTTATAGAAAGTTTATCGTTCAAATAATTCATTATAGAAAATGTTGTATCCATACAAAAATTATCTATGAAAAATTTAGCGATAAATAATTTTCTATAGAAAATTTATCGATAGCATTATTTTCTCTAGAAAGCTTGTAGTTAACAAAAGGATTTATTCTTGCCAGCTCGTCGGAGGTCTCATTCTCCTCAACATTACACAGAAAATTTTTTAATATAAACAATTATTGATAACAAAAATTCTTACAATTTCAATGGTAAAAATTTCTAATTGAAAGTTTGTGCTAGTGATCGATAACAAAAATTACTATAGAAAAGCTATAGATAACAAAAATTTTTATTAAAGTATTATCAATTACAATACCTTCAGCTAGAAAATTGATCGATAACAAATATTTTCCAAATAAAATTTAACGATAACACAAGTTTTCTGTAGAAAGTATATCGGTAACAAAAATTTCCCATAGAAAATTAGCAAAAAAATATTTGTAGAACAATGAAAGTTTGTGCTAGTTATCGATAACAAAAATTACTATAGAAAAGTTATCGATAACAAAAATTTTTACTAAAGTATTATCAATTAAAAAACCTTCAGGTAGAAAATTTAATGATAACAAATATTTTCCAAAGAAAATCTATCGATAACACAAATTTTCTATGGAAAGAATATCGATAACAATAATTTCCCATAGAAAATCAACAAAAAAAATTTATAGAAAATAATTTTCTATAGAAAATAATTTTCTATAGAAAATTTATCGTTAGCGACATGTTCTATAGAAATCTTGTCGTTAACAAAAAATTCATTCTTGCCAGCTCGTCGGCGGTCTTATTTTTCGCAACATTATATAGAAAATTTTTTAATAAAAATAACTATCGATAATAAAAACTATCACAATTCTAATAGCTAAAATTTCCTATCGACAGTTTGTGCATGTTATCGATAACAAAAATTAAAAAAAAAAATTATCGATAACAAAAATATTTGAAGTACATATTATAAGTTACAAACGCTTAAGCTAGAAAATTAATCAATAGCAAATATTTGCTATAGAAAGTTTATCGATAACAGAAATTTTCTATGGAAAGTATATCGATAACAAAAATTTCCGACAGAAGAAATTTTTTTATGGAATTTATATCAATCAAATAATTTCCTATAAAAATTTATCGATAACAAAATGGTTATGGAAAATTTGTAGTTAAAATTTTTTTTGTAGGAAGTTTAAAAAAGAAAAAAGTGTTGAAATAGAAATTTTATTGATAAAATTATTTCCTATAGAAAATATAAAAATTAAAATTTTTATAGAAAATTTATTCATAATGAATAATTATCGATAACAGAGTTTTTATTAAAACAATGTTTAATTGAAAATATATCGCTAACAAAAACTTTCTATAGAGAACTTGGCGATAACTAAAATTGTAAACAGAAAGTTTATCGTTAACACATATGTTCTTTAGAATATATCTCGACATAAAATAATATCCTACAGAAAATTTGCCAATAATAAAAATTTTCTAAAGAAATTTTATCAATAAAAAAAACTAACATGGTTACAGGAGGGTTAAGAACATTTTTAATCCTAACACAGAGTTTTAAATCATGCTTGAACTTGACTAATTTTGTTCATTGAATCGTTACTTTTCGTATTCAAATATTAAAATCATTTTGTTCTGTAAGCCAGTGACATATAATAAAATGAATTTTTTTCTAATATCCTTAAGGCTCTTTTATATATTTTATCCCTTGTGTATGCCTTACAAATACAATTAATTTATAATTTCTCTCTAAAACATTTATGCCAACAACATCTTAGCGCTCTACAAAAGCTCTTTTTTTTTGTTCCATTTTTAGTACTACGCCACACACAAACAATTTTTAATCACATTTAAGGTTTTTGTTTTCATTGCCGATTAGTATAAAATTCTGTGCTTTTATTTAAAAAAAATCTCATCTCATTTACCAATTTATAACTTTATTTTAGATCACAACTCCATAGAGAGTTGAGGGCTGTAGATAAAAAAGTAAATTCTTTTTTGCTATTACTGAAAAACAAAAACATTTAACGAAATAAAAAAGTTTTTGTTGTTATTGTTGCTATTAAACAATTACTTTGAACGAGCTAAAAGGTATAAAAAGTACAAATTTCAAGGGACTTTTAATTTTTCAGTAAGTTCAACAAATTTTTATGGTATAAATGTGATTGTTTCACAAAACCCTGAAATGCCATGTTATTTTTACCTTTTTCCTATTTTTTGGTTTTGCTATATGGCCACAATCATACACACACATACGCACACACACACACATACACACACACATTTATACATTTGAAGGCAAACACCTACACATGCATAACAATATAATCAACAAAATCAAACACCTTTAAACATTTTTAACTTAACTTAAATATTTTTGTGCATGATGGTGTTCTACAAAAAAAAAACAGCTTTACTCCCACTTAAACTCAAGCCCACATTCACATGTCAGCAAAAGCATATAATCTAGGAGAAATAGTAAGAGTTACACTTGAAGGTTTTAGTTTTCTTGGTTTTCCTCGAAATTTTTCGGGCTATAAAGACTTTAGCAAACACACACACGCCCATATATGCTTAAGCAAATGTAAGCTACCCTGTAGTCTCAGTTATTACCGACGACATTTTCATGTATGTTGCCGACAAGACAATCAATGATTTGTCATCTATAAAACACATTTAAAAATAAGTATGGCGACAACATGGTATACGTTACGTTGTCGTGTATAATTAATTTGATCTGACAAGATTATGAAAATTTGTGCTACAAAGCAACAGCTGCATCGAAGCTGTCGTGTGTACAGTTTTTTTTTGACGACATCAAGCATAATAATTGCATCGAAGTTATCGTGCTTCCATTTATGTTGCCCACAAAACGCGTTTTTGTATAAAGGTTTTTGTGTACCTCGGTAGGCCAGTATTTAGCGTGCTAGCCCATCAGTGATAGGAGGTTATTGCTTCGATTCGATTATTACATTTTTAAACTTTATTATTATCGATTTAGCGCCGCAAAACAAGGAGAAAAAAGGAGCCAACTGCGGAATGGGAGATAATTAGCTGTAAACTCGTATATGCCTTCATTTTATTGTTCTAAAAGTTGTCTCAAAAGTCTCATAAAATCTCGTTTCTGCGCCGTAAGTTATTCAAGGTGAAAGGTCACAAAAATCAGTTTTTCGCGACTATCTCGTTTTCTATAGCTTCAATGATTTTAGCATTTATTATAAAAATTGTAGAGCGTATAATTTGCGACAAATTTTGTATATAATATTTTTCATCCGCCCAACCGTTTCTGAGATACAGGGCAGAGAGCCAGAAGAGCTCAGCCATACTCACTGTATAAGATTATGGCATCAGAGATAATAATATATATATATATATATATATATATATATATATATATATATATATATATATATATATATATATATATATATATATATATATATATATATATATATATATATATATATATATATATATATATATATATATATATATATATATATATATATATATCCGTTTTATTTCTACTTAAAATATGCCTTAAATAAATTAATATAAAATTAGAATATACGATTAATATTTCATCTAACGAGTTTTTAATTACACAAAGTAGGTACACAGAAAAGAAAAATCAATCCATCGGCACTTAAATTAATCCCAAGCGGTGTCAAAAGTACGGTAATTTCGGGTTTTCTAAAATCCAGTACAGAAAGATTAACTCAATTAAGGAATATTCGGCTTTATTCATGTAAAAAATTTCTTATTTTAAGTACGACAATATTTATAAACATTATACACAGTCGTACTCGTACTGTGTTGGTGTTTGTTTGCCTTAATGATAGCCACAATTCACTGATGTGCTCCTGTTGTTGTTGTTATTTTCATTTCTCGGCCATCGCCGAGAAGCAGCGATGAACATCGTATTACATGCTTGATTCAAGCCCGCCGCATATTGAAATCAATCCTACTGCATATTACATCATTGGAGCTATGAAAACCGAGATAATTGCGAAAAACTGATTTGAAACTGATTTTGATGAAACCCTTATTTGACTGGGCTAATTGACAACAACTTTAGTAGCATGTTACCAACGTTTTCATTAACAACTTTTGTGCCCTTTGTTCGAATGTGTCGTCAATAGTTGGCTTGGAGTGTCGTCAATTCGTGGTCATTGATAAATAAATACCTGTTTCGCCATTACATCATTGACGTTTCGAAGATATGGCCTACGGGGTTATAACAGCAAGTGTGTATTTGTCTTATATATGGAATTGTACATAAAAATCACTCAACCATTTACACAAAGTCAAAGGCGCAAATAATTGTTATTGTAATCAATTCTATAAATGTTAAGAAAACCAAATTCACCCAGGGGTAAAAGTCAACAGGCCTGCAAATTTCAGGCCTTCTTCAAGGCCTGTATCGTAGTAGGAATTTATTTTTAAGATTTTTCGTTCGATACACATTCCACATTCCCTTCCTTAAGCAGGGAAGATGGAAGGAGTTTTGTGTTTTTAGATTAAAAACTAAAAAAAGTGCTTTGGAAATAACAAACATTCTCGTATTCTTTTTTCGCATGTAAGTTGTATATAAGACTGAAATTTACATAGAAGAGATATCACACATAATGCTATTATGTTGGAGCGGATTGGTAGGCCTTATGTCTGCTAAACAGGCCTTCTAGAAGGCCTCTTTACTACTGTAATTTACCGCTAAGGACATCTTGACATATATTCATACATACATGCCTACACACATATAAATTTTTAGCCACATACTCGTACACTTATATACAATAGGGTTGGACGATTTGTATGGATGCAAAAATATAAAAAATCGATGTAAAATGGTTTTCAAGCTTACGGAAATTCTAAGCTCTGTTGTAAGTTCTTATAAAACCAACCACATGATTGGGCCAGCAGACCCTCCGAATAGAACAAAAATGGATATGGCTGTTCAGACTTTTACAACTAACATTTGACACAAAAAATCTGAGGACTAGCACCAGCGGCTCCCAAGTTATGAGGCCTTTATTTTAGCAAACATTATAAAAGTTACAGGATGGTGTATGAGTATCATAATTTAATGTAATGTAATGTAAATGGCAGAAAGCTTAAAATTTTTATTAGCTGCCCTTAAAGCTACATATATTACAAACATAATTCTGGCAAAAAACCGACTTCAATACAAAGAGCCAAACCTTGTTTAAATACTGCATCAGGATACAAAAAAAGTGGAATTTGCCACGCCCATGCAAAGTAAATGTTATTTTCCAACAACTTCTACTAAACCGATTCTTATGAAACTTTATATGCAGCTTTAGTTAACGTTACAATACAACATTATGTTTAGAAAAGTGGGCAGTGCCACGCTCACGAAAAGTAAATATGCGTTTAAACTACTACTACTAAACCGATTCTTATGAAACTTCGCACTCAAAATTAGTTCTCGTAAAAGTACAACATGATAATAAAATATGGGGGTAGTCGGTTTTTTTTAATTATTTAATTATAAAATTGTATAGTCGTCGTAAGTAAAGGTGTCCACCTAATCTCAGATCAATTGGTTAACAGGAAGGGGCAAAAATTAAATATTACTATTTATGGGCGTGGCTCAGCTCACTTTTCTAATCACAATATTAAATTGTCACCAAATTTAAGGGCGCTTACAAAATTTCAGGTCAATCGGTCAACAGGAAGGGGGTAATCGGTCAACAGGAAGGGGGTCAATTTTTTTATTTCAACCAAACTCCACTAACGCACAAAGTCCACCTACGCACAAACTGCACAAACACGGTAAGCTAAATAAAACCATTTAATAAAGTGATGTTTGCTATAGCCGAGAGTCAGATATTTAGTCGAGACACCTTTACTTAGCAAGGAAACCAGCCACTAGCCAAGACACAAACCTGGTCAAGGATTCCCTATAACTAGAACACAAATCTCCCTGAATTCCTAAAAGTTCCCCGGACTACCAAAGACTATGACAAAAATTTCCCGAAAATCTTAAAAGTTCCCCAGATTCTCACAAATTAGGACACAAATCTCTTCAAAATCCCAGGAGTTCCCCGGACTCCGCAAAACTAGGAAAAAAATTTCTCAAAAATTTCAGAAGTTTCCTGGATTTCCAAAAACTAGGACATAAATCTCTTCAAGATCCCAGAACTTCCCCGGAAAATAATGGCAACACCGAAATTCGCAAAAATAGGAATTTAGCCTTTGCTCCGGCATTTGTTAGTTGGCGGCAAATTACGGCATTCGATATCGATCGTAATTTGTATTTGAATTGCATTGAAATTTCGATCGATATCAAATGGCGCAATGTGACCGCAGTATTCGTTGCACGTATGTTTTCATTTTAAAAAAATTTTTGTACCCCCAGCATAGAATTTTTTACAAAAATCAGCTAATTTCACTTTATTGTGAATAAAATCAATATTTATCCATCGACGGTCATAAAGTGAAGCTTATTTTGTGTGTAGTATATGTGGCTTTAGGATCATTTAATAATAATGAAAATTTTTGTTATTTTCCATTTATTATAAATTTTGGAAAAATATAAATTTTCCAATTTTGCCAAAAAAAAGGTAATTTCCATCATGGCGTAAAGGTAATTGTATTTTAACTATAATTATAATATAATAATTGCAAATTATAATAAAATTTGTGGAGTGGCTTCTTCAAAAAATCCAAATTTTAGAAAATTATAAATAAAAATTATCCATAGAATATAAACTATCGCCTGTTTTTGTAGTTAGAGGACTGTAACAGATTACAAAAATACAGTGACACACCTTGGAATATTTTTCGTTGCAAAGTGTAATAAAAGTGTCATAAAACATATTTTGGAATTTCTAAGGCAAAGTTTCTTATAATTATTCGTATTATAACATGCCCTACTATTTTTCCCAAAAAAAATCGACCATCCCTACTATACTTAGTAAATATAATTTTCTCTTTGCATCTACATACAAGTAATTCATTTAACAGTTTCCATACACTTACAAATATTTTACAGCCTCCTATTATTCCAATTGTTTTTGTTGTTTGTTGTCTATATATTTTGGTCGATCTGGTTTTATGGTTTTAAGATGTAAATTGTTGAGAAACTAAATTCACTTTGAGCGCCTTCATGCCATCGTCATCAACATCATCATCTTTAAATACAATATAGTACACCAACACACATGCACACATACACTCACACAAAAACATATTTAAACTGAAATGAAATGAAACCAACATCGACTTGTATTAGAAAAAAAGAAGATTTTTTAAATGAAAATGAAGTGTCTATAAATTTCAATCTTTAGCAATGAAATCTTTCGACTTCATATAGACTGCAAAAAAAAAGAAAATCAAACTAAGAAAAACGAAAAACCTCACATGCCAATACTGTTGAACAGATTCACATTCAAATGCAACCAATGTTTCTAATAACTAACATCAAAAAAAAAAAGGATTCAGAAATTAAGACCCAACAGGAAACGGAAAAGTAAATAAGTAGTACTTTTCCGAAAGTAAAAAAGCAACTTTAATGTATAGAACATTTTTAAAGTAGTTTTTCTTAAAGATCCTTGTTCTAAATGGTATTTTTTGAAAAGGCACTCTTTTGAAAAGGTACTGGTTAAGGTACTTTTTAAATGTACTCCTTCCAAAGGTGTTTTTTGTTAAAGGGTGCTTATATATTAGGTACTTTTTTAAAAGATAAGTTTGGTCTGCAAAGAAAATGTCTATTTAATAAAAATATTTGGAATATAAAGAGTTCAATGTGCTAAATTAAAATCCGTTTTCAGTTTTCTTCCATCACTTACAGATTTTTTTAATGGATATGAAAAATATTTCTTTCCACTAGTTGCATCTTTATATTGCAACATAACTGGAGAACGCTATGCCCGATTTCAATTATAAAAACGCAAATATATGCACGACAAAATTACCTTCCAAATGTATAGTTTTTTTTGTTCTGATCAACGCTTTTGAAGTTATTTACAAATTGGTATCATGTCTTGTCATATTTCTTTCAACTAGGTACATCTTTATATTGCAACATAACTGGAGAACGCTATGCCCGATTTCAATCAGAAAAACGCAAAAATATGCACGACAAAACTAAATTGCAAATTTATAGTTTCTTTGCTCTGATCAACGCTTTTGAAGTTATATACAAATTAGTTTCATGTCAAGTCATGTCTTGTCATGTCATATAATGTCATGTAATGTCATGTCATATCATGTTGTGTCGTGTTGTGCCATGTTATGCTATGTCATGGTATGTCATGGTATGTCATGGTATGTCATGTCATGTCGACACTAGGTACATTGGTATATTGCACAGAAAAACGCAAAAATATGCACGACAAAGCTACTTTCCAACTTTATAGTTTTTTGTTCTGATAAACGCTTTCGAAGTTATTTACAAATTAGTGTCATGTCATGCTATGTCAAGTCTTGTGATGTCAGGTCATGTCAAATAATATCATGTAACGTCACGTCACATCAGTTCGTGTCTTGTCGGGTCATGTTATGCTATGTCATGGTATGTCATGTCATGTCTTGTCATGTTGTGTTATTTAACGTGAACATGACATAACATCATAACATCATGTCATATCATGTCGTGCCTTGTCGTGTCATGTTATGCTATGTCATGTCATGTCTAGTCACTAGGTAAATCGGTATATTGCACCCTAACTCGAGAGCGCTCTGCCCAATTTCAAGCAGAAAAACGCAAAAATATGCACGACAAAATTAACTTCCAACTTTATAGTTTTTTGTTCTGATCAACGCTTTCGAAGCTATTGACGTATTAGTGTCATGTCATGTAATGTGTTGTCATGTCAGGTAAGGTCATGTCATATAATTTCATGTAACGTCTGTCATATCATGTCGTGTTGTGCCATGTTATGCTATGTCATGGTATGTCATGTCATATCGTCACTAGGTACATCGGTATATTGCACAGAAAAACGCAAAAATATGCACGACAAAGTTCCCTTCCAACTTTATAGTTTTTTGTTCTGATAAACGCTTTCGAAGTTATTTACAAATTAGTGTCATGTCATGTCATGTCATGTCTTGTAATGTCAAATCATGTCAAATAATATCGTGTAATATCACGTCATATCATGTCGTGTCTTGTCGTGTCATGTTATGCTATGTCATGGTATGTCATGTCATGTCTTGTCATGTTGTGTTATTTATCGTGAACATGACATAACATCATAACATCATGTCATATAATGTCGTGTCATGTTATGCTATGTCATGGTATTTCACATCATGTCGTGTCAGGTTATGTTATTTAATGTCAACATGACACAACATAGTTTTATTTTTTTAGGCAAATAAAAAGTAAGGAACTTCGTACTAACCGGTGCCCCACAACACAATGGTGCATTGTGTTTTTATGGCAGTCACACGAATTTTAAAATCTAATTATTTATTTCACAACTTTTTGGCATTAGCACATTTTCAGAGACTTTCTAAATTTAATGCGAGAATATAAAAAAATATTTTTTATATACGTTTCTTCCTTTTAATTTTGTGTTTCCATTAAAATAATTTTCCCACCAGACCTTCGAAAACAATCATAAAAGTGTTTACTTAAAAAGGAAAAACGTGTGAATTTTTCTTGCCCACACTCACGTACGGAAAGGAACACACACACACACACACACACGCACACACTTATACCGAGGCAATAGTACATGTTTACACATTACGTTGTCCGCAAACGCACACAGAAAGAAGTTAAAGCTACAATGTGTGAGTATATTCAGGGAATAGTTTTGTTGTTGTGTGTGTGCTTTTTTTTTTCTTTCTAAAATTATACGCTTCAAACGTCAGAAAAAAATAGAAGAGACAGACGTCTTTAGTACACACAGCTTTAATTTAATCTCAAGTTTTATTTTACTAAACAGAAACACATACACACAAATACACATGCATTAAGCTAAATATTTAAACCCACAAATTCATTCTCACACATGCATGTACGTGACAACACATACCAACTCACATACAAATATAAAGTATACGCAGCCAAACCAACACGTTTATGCCTCCTGTACATATACTCGTACAGAGTTACAATTTGTTTTTCTAACTGCTCTTCGGAATCCTTTGAAAAACTACTACAAAAACAAATACTACCATTACAAGTACACACATAAAAATACAACTTCCCAACTCAATCATAAATAGTTATACTTTTTTACATTGTACAATTTTCCCTAAGAAAAACAGCATTAAAATATTTTTTTCATCATTTTTTCATACATCTCGGAACAGAAAAAGTCTCAATGCTTTCTTTTCAACGAAACGTAAAATAAAAACCTTTTTTTTAACAAAACTTTATTAACGAAATAGTTTTTAAAAACTGTAGAGAAATATTAGTCTTTAATACCTTTGAGACTTAAAAAAAATATGAAGGGACAGACCCAGATGTCATTATGAATTTTTTTTCAATGACTTCTCCACCTAAACAGTCTGCAACTCTTTTTTCTTTCTTTGAAGTTTAAATAGTTCAAAATAGAATTTTATTACAATTACTAAAAGACTTTTTAAGAAGGATGTATATTTTGTTTATATGTAGTTTGGAAAAATACTTCTTAGAAAAGTACCTATTTATTAAGAAGCGTATCTTTTAGAAAGGCATCCTTACAAGGGAATAAGTCAATTGTGCATAACGACCAAACTACAGTAGAGTAGCCTGTCGGTAACCAACATATTTGTTATTGCCCAAAAAAGCACTACTTAGCATAATCGGTTGCTAAGCATAATCGACTTAAAATCTATTAAATTTCAAAAATGTACTTTTGCACAAACAGCCTTAAATAAATTGTCTTTCAAAAATAATACTTCTTAAAAACATCTTTAAAAAAATTCATCTTTAAGACGTTCTTAAAAAAAACATTTCAGAAACCTAACTTCTTAGCATAGACATTTTAAAAAACTGTGTTCTGTCGCGGAAGTTGGAATTAATTAACGTTGCCGGATATGTTGTCTCTAGTGAAATTCTTCTAAGCTAAACGTAGTAAAAAAATCACTTTTTTGAAAGAGAACCTTTTAATACATTGACTGCCAAGCCGTTTTGACAAAAATATGAGCCCTTTTTTTATTAGCTTTTTTCATAGTGTTTTCCACAAAAATCATCTTAGAAAAATAATTTATTTTTTTGCCACCAACTGATTATCTGCTCAAGAACATAAAGAAATTTACGTAGTGTCGTACGAAAAAATATACTGAGAGATTAATTTATACAGAAACCCCTGCCAATTGTGTCGCACGAAAACGTTTGACGTGATAGTCAATAGTAAAACGTACGACGCAGCAGTCAGTGTGTTAAAAACTACTCTTTTTTCAAAAACTATCTTTTAAAAGAAGTTCCTTTTCAAAAACGTACCCGTCAAAAACACCATATAAAAAAGTACTTTTTAAAAAAGTACCTTTTAAAAAAGTACCTTTTAAAAAAGTACCTTTTAAAAAAGTACATTTTAAAAAATTACCTTTTAAAAAAGTACCTTTTAAAAAAGTGCCTTTTAAAAAAGTACCTTTTAAAAAAGTACCTTTTAAAAAAGTACCTTTTAAAAAAGTACCTTTTAAAAAAGTACCTTTTAAAAAAGTACCTTTTAAAAAAGTACCTTTTAAAAAAGTACCTTTTAAAAAAGTACCTTTTAAAAAAGGACCTTTTAAAAAAGTACCTTTTAAAAAAGTATCTTTTAAAAAAGTACCTTTTAAAAAAGTACCTTTTAAAAAACTACCTTTTAAAAAATTACTTTTAAAAAAAGTACCTTTTAAAAAAGTGCCTTTTAAAAAAGTACCTTTTAAAAAAGTACCTTTTAAAAAGTACCTTTTAAAAAAAGTACCTTTTAAAAAAGTACCTTTTAAAAAAGTACCTTTTAAAAAAGTACCTTTTAAAAAAGGACCTTTTAAAAAAGGACCTTTTAAAAAAGTACCTTTTAAAAAAGTACCTTTTAAAAAAGTACCTTTTAAAAAAGTACCTTTTAAAAAAGTACCTTTTAAAAGAGTACCTTTTAAGAAAGTACCTTTTAAGAAAGTACCTCTTAAAAAAGTACCTTTTAAAAAAGTACCTTTTAAAAAGTACCCTTTAAAAATGTACCTTTTAAAAAGTATCTTTTAAAAAAATACCTTTTAAATAATACCTTTTCAAAGAGTTCCTTTAAAGAAAGGCATCGACTGCAAAAAGTTAACGCATATAATAAAACATTAGTTATTTTTACTTTTAAGTGCATAATTTTTTTTTAATTTTTCCAACTATTACTTTATAAGGGAGGTACCCTCCCCAAATCACTTAGTGTAGTGCTGGACGACGCATACTGGCTTCAAGGCAACTCTCACCAAGACTAAAGAATAATATAAATTTTCATATGTACGATAATTAACAATTACTTTGTATGAGAGATACCCTTTCCACAGAGCCTACCCCACCTGTTTTTTGTTAGACTACGCGCATTTTCTACATGGTATTTCACAACTTGCTTGAAAACTTTTATTGATATAGTATACCAAATAAGCGATAATTATCAGTTATGAATTCACACCACGTTTGAACACTCTCACTGATAAGCGAAAATTCATAATTTTTTTGTATGAGAGGTACCCCTCATCCTACTCATACACTACTAGATTTCTGTTCGATTATGCGCATTGAATATAAAGTAAATCACACTAAGTTCTTAGGGATATAGTATTCCAAATATGCGATAATTTATGATTACTTTTTATGGGAGGTACCCTTTCTTCTACTCGTGCAGCACTACTTTTCTTTTGGCTTACATGGATTTCCTATACAGCAATTTGCACCAAGCTTGAAGACTCTCACTTACATCGTAATCCAGATATGCGAAAATTAATAATTAGTTCACATGGGAGGTACCCAACCTCCTAGTGCTATACCACCAGTTTTCTGTTGGAGTACGCCCATTGTCTATGAAGGAATTCACACCAAGTTTGATGACTTTCACTAATATAGTATTAAAAATGTGCGATAATGTATGGTTACTTTGTATGGAAGGTACTCCTTGTCCTGCTCCTACACCACCACTTTTTGGTCGGTGTACGAACATTGACTACAAAGTAATTTACGCCAAGTTTTAACACTCTCACTGATTTAGTACTCTAGACATGCGAAAATTAGTAGATAGTTTGTATGGGAGGTACTACTTCTCGCACTCATACACCACCAGTTTTCTGTTGCAGTACGCGCATTGACTATAAAGTAATTCACACCTGGTTTTTAGACTGTCACTGATATAATATTCCAAATATATGATAATATATGATTACTTTGTATGGGAGGTACCCTTTTTTCTGCTCCTACAGCACTACTTTTCTTCTAGATTACACAGATTGCCAATAAAGTAATTCACACCAAGTTTGAAGACTCTCACTGACATATTATTAATAATTAATTAACATGCGAGGTACTCCCCCTCCTAGTCCTATACTACTCGTTTTCTGTTGGACTACGCCCATTGACTATAAAGGAATTTACACCAAGCAAGCTTCAACACTATCACTGATATATTCCAAATACGCGATAATCAATTTTTACCTTTTATGGAAGGTACCTCTTCACCTATTCCTACACCAATAATTTTCTTCTTGATTGCTCGGATTGCCCATAAAGTAATTCACACCAAGCTTGAAGAACCTCACTGATATAATAGCCTAGATATGCGAAAATTAGCGATTAATTTGTATATGAGGTACCTCTTCCCCTGCTCCAACACCACTACTTTTCTTCTTTAAAGTAATTAACACCAGTCTTGAAGACTCTCACTGATATAGTATTTTAGATTGGCGAACATTAATAATTAATTTGTATGGGAGGTACCCATCCTCCCTGTCCTATAACACCAGTTTTCTGTTGGACTACGCCCATTAATATGAAGGAATTCACACTAGCTCTCATAGATACAGACTCATAGACTCTCACCGATATAGTATTTTACATATGGGCAAATCTTGCGTGACGAACGCTACATTCGCACGCGCTTTCAGAATAAAATAAATAAATTTTTTGATCTTTCAAAAAAGATACCTTTTTGAAAGACTATAGAGCTTAGTAGGATTTCATTGTACTTTCGATTGCCATAATTTTTTAATAGCTATATGTTGCGACATAATTGATCACAAAATTTCGTGATGCACTCAACAATAAGTAACGTAACTTTGAAAGTTGAAGCATTTTTTCGTAATTTTTAGCGAATTTTGCATAATAAATAATTTATTAAATAATTTATTTTCAGCAAAAAAAAAATTATAGTTTTTTCATCCAAGGCCGTGAACCCTTTGTGACGCACGCTATGTGACGAACGTTACGTTTTTTCTTAATAGTTGTAACTTTTTAATTGTACAATTTACAACAAAAATGTGTTTAGTGAAGTTGTAGATAATATTATTATCTAAAAGAAAGCTTTTACAAAATTTTTATATTCCTTATAGATTACGAGATAACCTAAAAAAGTCACTCCCTTATTTTCAAGATAGGGGACATTCCCTAACACTTCCGACCTTCAAAATTCAAACTTAAGCTAATGGTCACATGTATTAGTAAAAATAGCATCCTATGTGAAATGAATGGCTGAGTCTTTTTTTCGGTGTAGGTATTCCCAATCATAAAGGCATGGATCGCCCAAAAAATTTTTTCTTTATATATTTTTAAGGTTAAATACAACTCTAAAATTCTGTCCTCGGAAGACCATTTTTGGAATTTGCCCATATGAGATATTTGATAATTGTTTTGTACCTCCCTTCAATGCACTGCTCTTGTCTTGTTGTTGTTTTGCTGTTGTTTATTTTAGTGTTCGTGTTGTGTAATTACAAAGAGCCGACAAACTTCGCATTACATGCAAAAATTGCCTTCTGCTAGCTTAGATGAAAAAACCATTCTTAAAATATAAACTATACGTATTAAATTTGTAACGAAAAGAATTTATTTTAAAAAAATTACCTTATAAAAACTATATTTTAAGAAAGTGGCTTTTGTAAAATCTACTTTGAAAAGAGTACCTCTTTAGAAAGGTTATTATAAAACAAGTATAATTTAAGAATGTTGTTTAAAAAAAGAATGTTAGTTTTTTTTTAAATGCACCAAGTTACTTATGTAAATCTAGTAAAGATTAATTTTAACAATTTAGACCCTTAAAAACAACATTTTTATGTATGAATGTATAAAAAATGTATCAACATTAATCTTTCTCCTTCCATTTTTTTCTCATACCTTGACATTTCATTAAATAAATTTTTTCTGATTTCCTCAGGTTGGTAGAGTTGAATATTTTTGCAACACAACAACAACAATAATAATCCAACTATAACTTTATTTTCCTTTATTTTTTCTCATATTTTCCTCTTTGTTGCCATGACACAAGTAATAGGAAAATAGCAACAAAAGAATGGATATAAAAAAAATTACAACAAGAAATTATATAGGTACGACGATCATAAAATAAGTAAAACTTCTGCTGTTTTCATTTTTTTTTTTCTTTTTTTAGCAAACAACAACTACAAAGTGTCAAAGAACAAGCTAAAGTTTAAATAAGAAAAACAAAAGCAGAAGAAACTTTAAAGAAGAAATAGAAGCAGAAAAACAAATTATAGCCTTAAAACTTTAGTTACGCAAAGAAACTTAACAAAAACCCCATAAAGAATTTAAGTTGGAACAAAATATTTGTTTCCAACAAACAGACGAATTTTATTTTCTTGACAAACACACATTTGCACTTATGTTCGTACATGAACACGAAAAGCTTTTCGAAATGCAAAAAAAAAACTTACTTGAAATATTACATTGTCTTAGGCAATAGATAGAAATTGGATTTTTACAAAAAAGATAGCAACTGTGAATATATAATCTTTTTATACACAGAAAAAAAGTTGATTTTTTGTTAACAAAAATCCCGGTATTCAATAACCTTTTTTCAAATTTCCTGTTATAAAGAATTGATACCAAAATTATTTCAAAAGAAAAAAATATATATAAATTTAAAAAAAATATGTTGACATGGCTGCGATACGAACCCGGGCTTCCTGCCCGTTAAGCATACTCTCTACAGCTGAGCCATGTCCCAGCTATTCATTTTATGAGATAAAACTTGTTTTAAGTACTTATGTATGAAAAGAAAAGAAATATCGGGCATTAGAAAGAAATGCATATAACGAAATATTGTATTAAGCTAATGACAAATGTTATTGAAATTAATTTTTTTTTTAATAACATGGTGCTATTGAATATAATTCTTGTCTACTTTTTTCTGTGTAGTCAAAGAAAGTTGACAAAAATTTTAATATTTGAACATGAAATACCGATTGGAAGATAAAAAATCGTTTTCAGTTCAATTTTAATAACATGTTAAATTTTAAGCTAACTTCAAGTGTGAGAGATTATTTCAGTTACAATTCGAGAGCTTTTAAGCAGTATAGAAATTGGGATCTTAACTAGCGACTTAGACTTTTTGTTGGCAAAACTGACCTTGCTTATGGAAAAATATCCTTTAATATGAAACTGAAATCCATCTAAAGTGGAATAAGAAACAAACGGATGAATGCTAATGAGAGAATGCAGCGACCTTTGAAAACAATAGACTGTCTGCTCTACTGAGCAAAGGTCAACTATAAAATTCATATATTTCTATATAGAAATATTTATTAGACTTCCAAATATTTATCATGTAAAGAAGCTGGCCTTTGTCAACAAAAAAAAATTATAATAATAATAACCCATCTTCCAATTTCATCAACCATTTGCTTTACGTTCTACCTTTTTTTCGTTGGAACAAATCGCCAATTATGGTGACTCTTGTTTTCAATATTATGGGGATCAATTAATAAAAATTTCCATTTCGTTTTGTTTTTTAATTTCCCAGCTGAAAGCACTTGAGTTATTTTCCTTTGGCTCAATGATATTCCAACTTTCCTTTTGTCTCTATAACAGGGTGATTATTTTGCTGTTCGGATTTTAAAAATGGAAAATAATACATTTTACTCGATTAATTAAGACTTGAATTTTTCTGTTAAAATCTACTTTTATTTCAATAATGATCATACACAGAGACAACAGATTCGTTGAGACAACCGATTTTGTTGCCAATCGAGTTTTGGCAGTTGCACCAACTATTATAAAATTATTAATGAAAAAGAAGTTATTTTACAATAATAAATAATTACTAATGCGAACCGTTTAATCGATTAGGTGTATCAATGAAAACAAAAAATTAACCACTAACTACGAGTAGTTGCAACAACCGTTAAAATGTAAAGTAAATTTAGAAAGAAAATTTTTTTAGTTGCAAATACCAATAATTGGTATTAAAATCCAGGTCATAATATTTTATTCGGTTGCGCGCATCATATTCGTTAATTGGTCATGACAAAAGCATACGATCGGTTGATCTAATCAATTTAAGAATTGTGAGAATCAAATCTTTATCACAATTATGCTCTTATGGTAATAAATATAGATTGTTTTTTGAATTCATAGAAAATTGAAAGCGTGAATTAAAGTATAGCATATAAAACTAATATTTTATCGGCCTAACCATTTTCCAACCAATCTTTTTTATTTTTTTGTGTAGTTACAGTCGTTTTTTGGACGAAGTAACGAATTCTGGTTTGTTTTAAAACTCCGCTGGCAAAGTGTCTCAAGTAGAAAGTGAAACTCTGGCAGGAAGGTAAATTTAGATTTTTTAGGTTTTCAGTACTGCCGCAGTTTTCCGAGGAACTCCTGGGATTTTGGAAATTTTTGGCCCAATTCTTGGAATCTCCAAACTGGTTTGTATCCTTCCTAACTAGCTTGTAAATTGGGTAACAATGTAAATCTGCTAACAATTGGCAATAAATATCGGCTTAGTATCTTCCAAGTGATACACAGGGGCTCCAATTGAAAAAAGAGATTAATAAATCTGTATCTTTGGAACTTGCGATCTGATTACAAAACGATGTACACAAAAATTATAGAGAATGACTTAAGCTTTAAGACTGTTGAAATTTGGATCACTTTATTGAAACTCACGCTGAGCTACAGGATGTCAAAGTTAACTATATGCACGAGATATAACTTGTACAAATACTATCAGATTTTAATAAATTTAGACTTGATATAAAGTTTATTAATAGATTAATTTATTGAGTAATTTTTAATGTTTTTAAAGATAATTGGCTTTGAATTTGAAAATTTTTGTTTTTGGGCTGGACTTTGTTCTTTATTTCGTCAATATCTCCAGGAATAGCGTAGCCAAAGTTTACAAAAAAATATTCCACCATTTTTAACACAATCCATAGTGGGGACAAATAAATAGTAATAAGTCTATAACTTCTAAACTGCTAATTGAATTTATCTGAAACTTCGAACATCATTAGGAGAGGAGTCTGGTTTTACAACGCGTGTCTTGGTTACCTTCTAGCTTAATTACGAGAGGAGTTACAGTGAGCCAAATTTTACTAACTGTTACTCAAAATAAATTCTGAGGCATGTAACTTTTTTAAATGTTATCCGATATAAAAATATTTAAACCATGTTGAGTTAAGCTAAAAGATGCAAAGAAATAATATCTTAATATGTGTTTCCGTATCTCTCACAGTTTACAAGATATTTGACTTTAAAGAAAAAAACGTTGTTTTTTTTGTCTTGACTTTTCTAATTATTTCGCCTATAACTTTTTTATTTACAGTGGGATTTTGAATTAAAAGTTAGCATTAGATTTTTGACAAACTTCTAAGTAAAAATGGAGAAAAAAATTTTTGAACATCGGCGTTCTTGAAGTCGGAAAAAGGCTCACATTTTTTTAATTGGCCTGAAAATGCATGTTTTTTTCAAAAAAATTTATTTTCATTATTTTCAATTTTGTAAAAAAAAAAACTTTGTTTAACACATTCACCCTTTAATTACATATCACAAAAGGCAATCCATTGACAGAGTGCTTAGCGCCAAATATTTTGTATTTTGGAAATGTACCCTACATTTATCAATGGCCGAAAATCGTTAATTTTGAAAATATTTTTTCTGCTTAGGAGCCTATAAAAAATTGTGACGCAAAATATGTTTAAAATTGTATGAAAAAACAATTTTTTCGCCGCTAATTTCTACAACTTAATTTAAAAAGTATTTTTTTAAATGTATGTACTTGCCTTAAAAAGTAGTTCTTTTAAATGGTTCGGTCGCAAAAAAAACACTTAGCAACCAAAAAATTACTTTTTATAAAATTACGTTTTATGTCTCAAGCTTAATTTTACTTTTTCTCCAGCATTTGTAATCTTACTTGAGTGTTATTGTATTTGTACTCTTGTATTCTTTGCTTAATGTCCTTCATCTTTTTTTTACATTTCAAAGAATTCATTATAATGCTGATTTGTTGTTTTTCATTTTCATTTTAAGTTGTTGTTGTTGTTGGTCTATTATTATGGTTTAATGTTGTTGTTTGAATAACTTTGTTTTCCATTTTGTTTGTATTTGACTGTTATTTACCCAACACTTTTTCTCTTTTCCCGTTTCTCTTTAGTTTTATTAAACCGTTAGTATTGTGTACATATGTTGTTGTTTATTGTATTGCTTTAATATTGTTGTTATTGTTGTGATGTTGATTTGGTTTTTGATTTAATGGCTTTAATTTGTTCTTCTTTTTCAGGTGGTGCGTAAAATTGATTTATTACTTGAAAAACAAAAAGTCTATCTTGCTTTCTTTCGTCCATGTTAGTGTAGGTAAGTGTATATATGTATATGTATGTATGTATGTATGCATGTATGGGAAGGCTATTTATTGTATGTAAAAAAGTTAAACTCAAACTTGGTAAAACGAAAATATATTTAGAAAAAGAAATCAAACAATAAAAAAACATGCCAAGAAATTTATTATCGAGAAATTGTTACTACGTGATTTATACGAAACACTTTTGCACAAATACATTCATACGTATGAATGGATACGTATATGTATGTATAGTTCCTATTTATTTTTTTACTTTAAAACATTCAGGAGATTTCTTGTCTTTTTGCGCAAAAAGTTAAAAAAACTCGAAATCAATGTATGTTTTCGGTTTTTTTTTTTAACACTTTTAAATCGTTTCCTGGTTGCATTTCTTTATAAAGATTTTTCTCATCTGCTGTTTCAATAGTATATATTTTTAGTATTTTTCTTTTAAAGTAATTTTTTCTTTCCCACTTGACTTGTGAAGGATATGAAAAATTTATAAAATATATTTTTTTCAGCGGTGACTCATTTATGTCATAAAATACAAAATGGTACAGGGGACAAAAACTGTGGTCTTAAGTAAAAACAATTTTTTAATTCATTAAAAAATATTTTATTACAGTAGAAAATTTTTAAGAAAATACAGGAATAGAGGAATTTTTAGTTAAATAATACGATAGATATCGTGGGCAGACATGGCTAGAATGAAACTACTTTTGCTTTAAGCTTCATGTAATTAATAAATACTAATTAGCTAACTTAAAAGGTTGGAGAACAATTAAATGAATAATAAGTAGAGTATAAAATAACTAAATTCTTATTAACTTGTTTTATTTAACAAGAAACATAAAGTTATAAACTAAAAGCCTAATATGCAGAAAATAGTCAATAGTTATACTCTGCAGGAAATTGCATTTACTCGAAAAAGCAAAGCTCGCTGAAAGCCTTTAACTTCACTAAAAAATCGAGACTTTATAATAGATATTTTAAAATGCTCAAAAAGTGTATTAAATTCGCCAGAGACCCATTGGGTCAGTAAGAAATCGAAAACTCACAAAAATTCGAAAAAATCGAAAGCTTGCCAAATACTTAAATGTTATATACATGTTTATGTGTATGTATTGTATGTGTGTATATGCGAAAAGCAACCAAAATCGCTTTAAGTCCATTAGAAACTCATAAATCGAAGTTACTCCGAAAAAATCTAAGCATTTCGAAAGCCTTAAAAATTACGTAAGAAACAAACAAAATTCCAAAAATATTAAACTAAGTGCGAAATTTTCAAAAATGCAAAGAGCCTTGATTTTAAAGAAAATCCAAGATTTAATTGAACAAATCAAAAACTCGTTAAAAATGTAGAAAGTAACTCCGAAAAATCGAAAATTTTCGATAAGGTGTGAAATGTGTTTGAAAGCCATTAGAAATCCATCATTTCACTAAAAAGTCTAAAATTCGCAAGAAATCGATGTTACTCCGCAAAATTTAAACTCTCCGAAAACCCATAATTTCACAAAAAAAAATTTTTTTAACTAGCAAAAAAGAAAATGAATACGAAAAGTATCGAAAATTCGCTACATGGTGCATAACGAAAATGCAGCGAAAATGCCTTAAATTCACCAGAAATTTTTTTGAAAAAATCTAAAGACTGGTGTAAAGCCATCCGAAACTCAGAAGTCTAAAAATCACAATAAAAATTTAAGTTACTCCGAAAAATCGAAATATTTTGAAACCCTTTAACAAAAAATTTAAGCTACTCCGAAAAAGCGAAACATTCCGAAAAACTTTAATGTCGCTAGAGAAATTGAAAACTAAGAAAACATCAAAGTTTTTGTGAAGCTAAGGAAACCTAGCAAAAAAGCAAGGTTACTCCGAAAAATCTAAACATTCCGAACATCTTTAATTTTACTAGGAAAAATAGGAAACTCACAAAACGCAAAGTTTCTGCGAAAATATCGAAAAGTCGCAGCTCTCTGAAATAATTACACTAAAGTTGCCTAATGAGATTTCATCTAAAACCTTCGAAAATTTTTTAATAATTGTATATGTGATGATGCTGATGAAAGGGGACCTTATCTTCCCAGCAATAATTTTCAGTAGAGCCAAAACTAGCAGTTTGTGTAAATTTTATCGATTTTGAGATTATGATGGGAATCAGTGCTCAGATCAGTGTTCCCCCCATTTTACAAACGCAATTATACCTTATTCACCTCCCAAATGACTTAAAAAGTTATTGCACGGCTCATAACCGAAGCGTTGGTGTGGGTACTACTCTCACTTCACGCGAAACTACTGATTTTTCAAACTTAAAATGGCTCTATTATTATCATATATTGCTCTTGTAAAAAATATATACACACTCATATTAAGAAAAAATACTGTTTAAAAAAGTTCTGTCTTGGACGTCCGTTTGTCTGTATGTACGGATCCTGTATGTGGTCACGCTAACGTCCGAAAGACTTTACTAATCGAGTCCTTTTATTCTTTTTACGCTTCAGTATAATTAGGAATAGAAGCGTATTTAATTTTGTGGTCTAAATGAGATTATGAGGCGTGCACCTTTGGATTTTCCAAACTGTATTTATACCTACCTTTGCCTGCCTCTATCACAATATTGCCAAACTTTAAAGCTCATTTACTCAAAACTATATTTTTACATTTACAATATTCAAACGTTCATTTCTCGGTAATTTTTTCGAATTTTACCGGCATTCTCTCTAAAATCTTAGCTATTCCGAAAAATCGATATATAAATATTCAAGTTACAGCAAAACATCGAAACATTCCGAAACCCTTTAATTTCACTAGAGAAATAGAAAACTTACAAAATATCAAAGTCTATGCGAAAATATTGAAACCTCGCAAAAAATCACGGTTACTCCGAAAAATCGACACATTCCGAACATCTTTCCAATGGTGTACACTTGTCTCTTATAGTTAATGAGTTATACTTATTTGAAAATTAAAATTTCTCAAGTCAAATCGCAGCCAAATTTTTCTTTGTCAACATGCTTCACATTTATCTGTAAATAAAACTATAATTTAATTCAAAAATTAAATCAAAACCCAACTCAACCTAAAATACTTAAAGTTCTTTGGATACAGTTCGACTAAAATTCATAACTTATCGCTTAACTTAATTTCTCAGTTTTCCAAAACAAATATCGTCCGATTTATAAAATTTTTTACTTCGTTAGTTGAAGCACAAAATTTCAAACAGCTGAAAAGAAAATTTCATGAAACTCTGCCGTCTGAATTGAAAAATATTAACAAAAAAACTTTGAATTTTCGACAACTTTTGTTTAAAAAAAAGCATCATCACTCGTTTATGAATACTAGTAAGGTCAACGGACGACACAATCGTCCGTATTCTAGATATATATAACTCCATTAAGGCTCACAGAAAAATTATTCAACATCATAAGAATCTCTTTAAAAATTGCCACACAATATACTTATAATGCAACTGAGTATAATTAGTTAATGATATAATGTAACTTTAATACACTGGAATTAAATAAATTCAGTAAAGTGCAATTTTGACTCGCACACGAAGACTTCGCTTCGAATACCATATGCATAATTCCTTTTTTTTCTTTTTTGGCGATTTTTTGTTTGTTTTGGGAACTTTTCTCGTTTTGATTTTTTTTGTTTTAGCTTTTTTTCGTTTTAACGAATTTTTTTCGATTTTTTTAACTTGGCGATTTTTTAGTTTTTGCGATTTTTTGATTTTAGTGATTTTTAGTTTTAGCGGTTTTTTGTTTCTGTGTTAATTTTGTTTTAACAATTTTTTTAGTTTTGGGTTTTTGTTTAATTGGGCGATTTTTTTGCTTTTATTGTTGGTTTTTTTGCTTTTGGGGCATTTATTTTCTTTAGCGATTTTTTTAATTTTAGCGATTTTTGCTTATGGTATTTTTTTCGTTTTGAGATTTTTAATCTTGCTGTTTTTTGGCTATACCGGTTTTTTGTTTTTGTGCTTTTTTTGTTTCAGCGCTTTTTTCATTCTGGCGATTTGTTTAATGTTGTCTACTTTTTAGTTTGGTGTTTTTCGGTGCTCTTTTGTTTTGGAGATCTTTTTAATTTTTGGCGATTTTTTTTTGTTTTCTTTTATTTTAGCGCTTTTTTCATTCTGACGAATTTTTTAATGTTGTCTACTTAGTTTTGGTGTTTTTTTTTCGTTTAGGTGCTTTTTTGTTTTAGCGATCTTTTTAATTTTAGCAATTTTTTTAGTTTTTGGCGGTTTTTTCATTTTCTTTTTTATTTTTATTTTTTTTGTTTTAGCGCTTTTTTCGTTCTGGCGATTTTTAATGTTGTCTGCCTTTTTTGTTTTTGGTGTTTTTTTGTCCATTTCATTACTATCATTTTATTATGAATTTAGTTTGTTTCAATTGTTTAATTATTGCGGTTCATAAGATGCACCTTAATTTCAAAATCACATTACCTAATAGAATACCCTTGAATTTTTAGTTGCTTAGAATTCGTTACTGTTGCCTTTAAAATACTGCACTAACTGTGAAAATTTCCAGAGTTTGCCTCTTTCGGTTTCCAAGATACAGCTTATTGACCAAATTACATCCTCCAAATTACATTACCTGATAGAATACCCTTTAAATTGTATATTGTTTAAAATTCAGTCAGTACCTATAGGTGTATTCTGTATAATAATACACTAACTCTGAATATGTCAAGTGTCTATATATTGCATTCGGACTTTAACTCGTTTCGTTGCTCGCTTTAGAATGCCCTTTAATTTTTGACTTTCATGAACTTTTAGTTGTTGTTGCTGTAGCGGTCAAAGTTACACATATTCTGTGAAAATTTGGGGTCTGTACCTTTTACGGTTCTCCAGACAGACAGCGCAAAAAATTGGATGCCTTTTCACCTTTGGCGTACGGAACCTTAAGAAGAGCGGTAAAATATAAAAACAAAACATCTTCCAGTGAGTTAAATCAATTTATTGGCCCTCTCATCGCTTTTGTTCTTATTGTTGTTACTTTCTTTGTAAAACCAGTTGGACAACAACAATTACATGCATGTTTTTGTTTTTGTTGTTTTTTGTTTCTTTTATTCAACTTACATGCATGAGTAATACTTGTGTATGTATTAGTAGCAACTTTAAATGCTTATAGCTCCCAAGATAATGAACCAATTTTAACAAAATATGAATTGTACACATCTGTGAATAAATATCTTTAAAACGGTATAAGTTTTATCAAAATCGCAGTTATAATTTGAGCATAAACTCCTTAACAAAGAATTGGTTTGATTATTAATTATACAGATATAAAAAAATTCTTTTGGAACATATAGCAAATGTATACTTATCTAAAAGGCATCACCACAGACGTGAATCGACGTCAAAAAAAATAATTGAATTTCCTAATATAGTAGGACCAGTGCATTTCCTACTACGACCTTTTTTAAATCGAAATTTTGAATTTAGTCCACATGTTCTAAAGTCCCAACGAAGTTCGAATTCCAAAACCATTGCCACTTCTGAAAAATCCTTCTGTGTATATGTAGTTATTTGGCAAGTGTTAAATGGGCCTTTGAACAAGTGTGGACGCTATGGGCAAAGCTGTTCAAATTTGCATTTTTTAGATTTCTTGGAACTTTCTTAAGAATTTTGAGATTTAAAACATAGATACAAATACTCCTCTGCTATGTCCATGTGAAATTTTATTCCGATAGAACTATCCGTTTAGAACTACCTGATATATGTTCCAAATATTTTGATTCTGTCCCACTGTGCACTGTCCGAATTTTCATCTGATTTTAATATGTAAAGTGAAATATCGTGTCTAATGTGCAATTTATAATTTTTCATTTGAGATCAGAACCTAATCTATTTTCAACTAATATTGTACGACCTTTAAAAGTCATATTCTTAAAGTTAGCTATGGAAATCAGACGAAAACTCCGACAATGTAGAAAAGTTACAAAATAACTACGAAATATCGAAAATGCACTAAAAGGGCATTAAATTCACGAGAAACTCATAATCGAAAATTTAACTGAAAAGTGCGACTTATATACATATACATACGTCTTCAGTTTCTGAGGAAAGTTTATAAATGCACATATGCATCCATTGGTCCTCAGTGGGCTAAGAGCTATAAATTTTTTTTAAAAGTCCTTAAAATTTAAATTAACTTATTGCATACATTTAAAACCACTGTAGCAATTTTGATATTTGTTCAAGACAATCTGTTATTTTGTTGCTGCTGCCCCCACCTTGGGTGACAAACGTACACCCAGAGACGCATACACGGAAATACATCACAAAGTATAACTTATGAAATATTGTAATATGCCTGTTTTGATAAATCAATCAATTTATATTTTTTCATATTTCTTATTTATAAAATTTAATGCAATGTTACATATTTCAATTTATTTCAGTGAATTTTATTTTTTTTGTTCATTCATTTTTTTACGTTCTCGTCACAGTTTTTTTTTACTTTATTTTAAATAAAAAATTGCTACAAAATAACAGTTACAATCGAAAATAACAAGAACAAAAAACAAATCACACACACACACACATTTACTCACTTTAAATAAAAGTAAAAAACAAGCTATTATTCTATATGAGAGAGTGTGATTGTGTGTATGAGTAGAGGGAGTTTTGAGCACAGGAAGTGTAAGTGAGTTCATGTGTGTGTGTTTGTGTATGCGTGTGTGTGTATGCATTAGGTTGAGCATATTGGCTTAGTTTTATGGTTTAATATAAATTGTACACAAAACTCATACACACACAAACATTTTGAACTAACAACTGAAGTATTGTTATTTTTCAAATGCCGGAATGTCTATTTGCCTGTTATGAGTGGCGGAGTATGAGCGAAAAATTGGGAATGCGAGAGCACAGGTTGTTGCAAAAAAGATATGTTTTAACCGACTGTAATTTTTTAACAAATTTTCAAAATTCTTTTTTGTTTGAAAGGGCTTGCTTGCAGGTTGGTCCCACAATTTTTTTCGAAAATCAGGGGGGAATACACACAAATATTGACTATCGCACAACTCCTCCATTTATGCACCGATTTTCAAAATTCTTGTTTTGTTCGCAAATTGTTTTTCGAAAATCGGTCGAGCGATTTGCCCCCCCTCCCCCCTTCTCCCACAAATATTGATTATCGCATAACTCCTCCATTAATGAACCGATTTTTAGCATTATTCTTTTGTTCGAAAAGGTTTGCTAGCAGTTTGGTCCCCTAATTTATTTTTGAAAATCGGTGGAGTGGTTTGCCCCCCCCCCTTCCACCAAATATTGATTATCACATAACTCTGCCATTTATGGACCAAATTTGAAAAATTTTTTTATATTAAATTACGTACAAGAAAGATTTGGCTCTTTGTATTGAAGTCGGTTTTTTTTGCCAGAACTATTTTTTTCTTTATTCAATTTCATTTAATCTGCGATTAATTAAATAAAACTTAGAATTTTCTTACTTGATTTATAACTGCAAGGAGAAATTTTTTAATTAATACCGACTTTTGCTTGTTTTAAGTGCAATTTGCTATTATTCGTGATTGTATTTTAAGCACAACAACTTTTACTAAAAGTTAAAAGAAAAACAAACTTAAATTTAGCATGAGTTTTTTTCGTTCTGTGCAAATTCTTTAAAACTCCTACTGTTGAAATTCTCTTTATACATCAAATAAATGTTTATGTCACCATGTGTTCATCTGGTTACTAAATAAAAATCTGAGGTTTTGCTTTTTTTCTTTTTATTTATATACGAGTATGTAAGCATGCTTGTGCATGCATATGTATGTGCTTAAAAGCAAGTGTCAGTATAAGTGAGCGAGTGTATTTATTTTGTACAATTCTCATATACCAGAATTTTTATTTCTATATTTAAGTTAATAATTTTTTATTTTTTGAAGCATATATACAACATGCTTTAAAATGCTTTCATTTATATATATATTTTTTTTGTGTTATAAATAATTTTAAAATTTTTGCTATATTTCCCACCATGTCGTCTGACATATACACGTACATACATTATGGTATATGTATTTGTCATGTTTTTTTTACACATCACTTTTTCATTTTGATGGTAAAATATGCTGTCGTTTTATATTGTTCGAGCGATGGCAGCGGTAACAACATATGAGCAGCAATAACATGTAGAACAAATGTCAGATCAAGGGATATGCAGAATGGGTGAAAGGTCGACTAGATAAGATTCTAAATAATACACTTTTGTAACGCACTAACTAACACTATGCAACAAAATGAAACTTTTGTCCTGACCTTTGATCACCACTATATATTTTTATTTTTTATATATTTTTTGATATGTTATGGACCCTTAACTACAAAAACAGACGAAATTTAAAATTCTATGTATAATTTTTTTCTAAAATTTGGGAATTTCAAAAGGCTACTACACCGATTTCAATATAACTTGAGAAAACGTAGTCAAATTTAATTACGAAAAATTCAAAAATAATTGGAATAACATTACCTTTACGCAGTTTATGTGCGTGTGTGTGTATGTGTGTTGTATGAATGTCGTAATTTTTGGCAGTGGAGTTACTTTACCTAATTTTTAATAAAATCCACATTTGTCGAGCGACTTTAATGATTTGTGGTTGTCAAATTTTATTACAAAAACCACAAAAATTTTTAAACAAACCCATTTTTAAGCTGCACAGAAAAAATTATCACCAAAAAATTTTCAAACGAAAGTTTGTCTAAAAATAAATTTCACTTTCAGCAAATATTCTTTACATAATCAATGAATTGTTTGCCTGTCTCTTTGCCTGTCTATTTAGGACGCAAACACCAAAAACAACAAGAAAAACTGTGTCGTAAAAGAACAACCCCGATGACGACATACACACAAATAACAACTAAAACAATGACAGCAAAAGGAATGCGATTGTACCAAGTTTGTTTACTGAAGATTTTTTAGTAAATTAATTCGTTAATGTCGTGACATTAATTCTCATTCGTTTTCTGAAGTCTTATGACAAACATTCAGATTTGAACACATTTAACAAAGTGAAATTTCATAAATGCTTAATGGATGATGATGATGATGATGGCCCAGACAAAAAATTTTTATGATATATTACAAAAAATCAGTAAATATTTTTGCTTGATTAAGTAAACTATTTTGTTTAATATTTGTTAGTATTATTATACTAATTGCTTTATAAATTCAGACAAAAATATTCTTCGATATTTTTTTAGAAAATGCAGTAAATCTTTTTGTTTGACTTAGTAAATTGTTTTGTTTACAATTTGTAAATATTCGTAAACAAATTGTTTTATAGATTTAAACAATTTGTTCACTGAAAAATATACGTTTTTTTCAATGAAATTGTTCAGATATTTTTGTTTATATTTACAAATTTGTTTGTAGGTCCATTCCTAGACAAAATATTTACTATTTCATTGAATTCTGTGTGCTTGAAGAATATACGAATAGAATTATTATGTCCGTAATGATGAAATAATTGTTAAATTGTCATTTTTAAAAAATACATGGATGATTTTCATTTCAAATGCTGAAAGTATAGCCAAATATTTCATACATTTTAAAATGAATGCTGCCTTAGCATGATTTAATAGATTACAAATAAATGTGCATACATTTTTTTGTATAAGACTGTCCATTATGTGTTAAAAACGAAGAACGAAAGTACTGTTTTTACTCTCTTCATACAAAATGGCGTGTCCGTAATTCATGCTGTTTATTTTCCACATGAAGAAACTATGAATTTTTCCAAAAATGGCATTAAATTTTTAACGCTTTTAGAATATTTGCATTTGCTTCTCTTATTTTACTCATCAATTTTTTTAAAAAATTGTAGACATTATTATTTTTTTAAATTGTTGTTGCCCGCAGTCTTGTGTATTGAGCGTTACGCTTTTTTAGTGCGCTTATTTACTCAGTTTAATTATTAAAATTGCATTAAAAACATACACTAAAATAACAGTGTAGGTTTGTACTTCTAAATATTTAAAAGTTTTGTGAACTTTGTTAAATAGTATTATGTTGCAAAACGTTTCATTAATCGATCATCATTTGATCCCAAAAAAAAGTTTGGATTGAGTGTTATCTATATTCTTTTAAATATAATTGAAATTTTTTGAAAGTGAAGTGTACTGAATTCAAAATAAAGTGTGCGTTCTGAAAAAAATATTGAATTCGTATGAAAAGGCATTGAATGTTACTCTAACATTATTCTTAAATGGAATTTATCTATACATTTTAGGAGCACAAAAAAAAGTTAAAAGCAGCGATATAGAAATTTGTGATTTGCTTTGGAAGAATTCTCCTTCTACCGCACTGTGGCTTGTTATATTTTCGAAGAATGTATTAGATAGATCGTATTTTATTACGAAAAATTATTTGAAATTGACGTAACTTTTGACATTGTTGGTCGATTTTAATAAAATTAGTCTTACTTGAAAGAAAAAGTAGCCTACTTTTTGCTCATATATAAACTTTTGTAAATAATTATTTTAAAAGATACCATTTTGTTTGGTTTTTTCATATGAACCCAAGTCGAAATTGAAAAAGTGTTCATAGCTTTTAATTTCGTCCTGCAAATTTTATTATTTTTTTATTTTTATAGAGTAAATGTATAGTGCTTTCAAACCTTATACTAATTTTTTGTGGTATATTTTTTTGCGCAAAAATCATTCCCGGAACAACAGCGAAAGCACATGTAACGCTCAAGACACACAATTTTTAAAAAATCGAAAAATATATTTTTATTTCAGGATCCACTGAATGAGGCGAACACTATAAGAAGAAAAAAAAACACACATACACAATATGTACATTTAGCACGAGAATCACCCATATAAAAAAAATTAAATGGCAAAAGCTTAACATTTTGATTAACTAATAATAAAGCCACATATACTACAAAGGAAATGAGCTTTATTTCATAAAAATCGATGGATAAATATTGATTTTATTTATAATAAAATGAAATCATCTGATTTTTCTAAAATTGCGAATATATACAAAGTAAATTTTTTTAATAACAAAGCTCTAACGGATGATTGAGGCATAGGCCACTTAAAAAATATATACGTATATCAGCGTTTTGAAAGTTTACATTTGGTATTCATTCATAGGGAGTTACATTTCCCACCTTTTGCATATATGTAGTTGTACTGTCTGCGCGTAGGATATCTTATAGGCCTTACGTTTAACTTAAAACATGTATTTAAAGCTTTTATGTAAAACATCATGGTTAATAATTTTGTGGAAAATTTTATCCCTCCACAATCTAAAACACTTTTGTTGAAAATTAGGTCGATAATAGGACAAGCATTCTCTTTGTTGATTTTTGAACAAAATATGTTTAATACAAAAAAATAAATAAAATAAAAATGCCTGCGACGCGATTGGCTTCGAACCGTGACCTCTTGGCTGATAGTCTATCGTAGCTGCCATTCAGCCATAGAAGTATTATACACTCTAAAACATTACTTCAAATTTACGATCATATATTGTCTAAATTTGTGTTGAAAATTTCTCCTTGTCTGAAATTACATCGATTTTGTAGTTATTGTATTAATGAAAAAACCTTTCAAATTAAACATAATTATGAAAATTGTATGAAAATGTGAGAATGTATGAAAATTGTGATTTTTATGAACTGAGTTACTTCACTTAATTTTTAATAAAATCGACATTTGTCGAGCGATTTTAATGATTTGTGGCTTATTTTATTCCAAATACACCTAACTTTCGTATTATTGATAAAAATTTAAAATTTTTGGACTCTTTATTTTATTATGAGCTTTTGAAAACGAAAAACATCTGTAATTGCATGAAAAAACTAGTTTTTCGCCGTTAATTTCTGAATAACTCCGAAACAATTTGTGTAAAGTTGACTTAAAGATAATTTTATTCCACATCTTTACCTGTTTAAAATATATCAGAATCCAGTTAATCGTTCTCGAGTTATGATGAAATAGATTAGCGTGACTGTTCTATTTTTAAATAAGAAGCAAAAAAGTCAAACCACAGAATATACCATAACTTTTTTATTTTTTAGCCGATTCTAATGTACTTACACATTTTTTAAAGCTATTTTATTGGTGCTTTTCACAAAAGTTAACTTGAACAGTGGTATAGAATCTCATAAGTAACTTAGAGCCGGCGAAAAGCAAAATTTTATTAAAAATAGTGTTTTTTTTTTACACTTAAGCCACCATAACTTAGCCATTTACTAGCTAATTTTCAAAAATTATGCCTTATTTGAGAGATAAGAACTATATCTTTTGAACTTAAAAAAGATCGTAGAAATCTGTTTTGAAACAAAAAATTAATGATTTTTTAAAGTTCAAACCTTAAGAAACTCGTTTTTTTCACTACATTTACCGTTATAAAATCACTTTACGAAGTGAGCTAGAAAAACCATAAGTATTTTCTTTCTCTATGGGCTCCAACCAAACAGAATTGGTGCGTGAGAACCCCTAAATAATTTCAGTGTATCAAAGTGTAATTATAAGTAAACTTGTCACTTTCCCAGCACTCCTGTTTGTCTAAACATTATATAGCTAAAGAAGTTTTTATCAAACATTTAATATCTTTTGTTTTAATTTCGCTCATATCTGCTCAATCGCTTGGTTTTTAATAAACCATTTTTAGTGGCAATTTCATTTTACTTTTGACCAATAACGGAAATATCTTTGTGTAGTTGTTATTTTTGTTAGTATAACAGTTTGCGTAAAATTCATTTAATTTTGGTTTTTTAATTTTTATTTATTTCCACCAACTATGATTTATATTTAAAAAGGTTTTTTTTATAAAAAAACGTGAAAAAACCAAATATTGTACACAATTTAGTTCCATTGTAGTGGTAGTGAAAACCACACTTATATTAAGTGTGTGTGTGTGTATGCGTGTGTATGAGTGCTTGTTTGAACGCTGGCATTGGTATTAGTAAATTTAATTGTTTGCTTTGTGATTTGATTGGTATTTCATTTTAAATCAATATTGTTTTTATTTAGTGGCTGTGGAGTTTTTTCTTCAGTTTTTTCTCTTTGTCTTGGCCTCTGTTTGTATATTTTATATACGCGTATGTATGTATGTATAGCATTTTGTCTAAATATATATTGCAAAGTATATAAATAATCGCTATTTTTCATTAAGTTGGCCAAATAGTTTATTGTTTTATTTTTTATCCGGCTATGTTTGAAAAAAAAAATTATTTACATTTTTCTGGTTAAATAAATTAAGGAAACTAATATTAAAAAATAAAAACACATTAATATATAAAAGCCAAAAAGGTTTTTCATTTTGGTTGGAAAACAAAGACTGTGGAAAAAGAGATAATAAGGGCGTATGAGTAATAAATAGGGAAAAGATATTGTAGTTTTGTGATGAAGAATGGGACGTATGACTAATATCAGTTAATACTCATATAATATCACTAATATGGTTCCCAGTTTTATTTCATACTTTATCCCCGATTTTCGATTTTGTGCTCCCCAAAATCCCCAAAATAGCTATTTTCTCATACTCAAAAATCCCCTCAATACCTTAAAAAGAAAATCATAAATAAAACGTGCATACTTTTAGGAGCGTCCAATAAATATTGGTCATATGCTTTCCATGTGAGATTTGTTTCTAAAAAGAAACGCCTCAAGGTATAGGTTGGGAAGGGTAGTGCTATGCCGCACATCCACTCGGAGACCCAGTTGGATCCATTGTGATACCCTTCTATTCATACCCCCTATTAAAACCCAGAAAAGGGGCATCCTGCTATCCGCCATTCAACCACCTTATTCCCATAATGAAGCCCCTGATATCCTCAAGTTCACACTTCGCGATATCACTAATGCTTTCATGGAAACGTCTGCCAAGCCACCTAAGCCTCTGCCGTTGCAGCCTCGGGCAATGGCAGATAACATGCTCAATAGTTTCTGGTTCCTCCTCATCATCGCACATCCTACAAAAATCTGGAGTGCCAATCTCCCAAATGCTGGTCCTCGCCCTGACCGAGCAGTGACCAGTCAATGCGCCTATTACGACCCCTATCACCTTCCTATTCATGCTCAGTAACAGTTCGGATCTGCCTAAGTCAAGCTTTGGCCACATGGCCCTCGAGACTCTACAATCCTCCCTGCTCCCCCATGAACGGTTGGCCCTATTCGACACCCAGTCACTGAGCTCCCTATAGTAATGACCGATCGGTACTTCAACCGATCTAGCACACAATTCCACATCTAACGCTGACACTAATCTTGCCAGCTCATCAGCTGTATCATTTCCCTCAATATTGCAGTGGTCAGGAACCCAACATAATCTAACACTATATTTGTCCATTGAGGGCTCTCCTGCAGTCACTAACTAGCTTCCATCTGACACAGTATCCCTTCAATGCTTTTAGCGCCGCCTGACTGTCGACGTAGAAGGTTACCTCCTCGCCCTCAGTCATATCTGTGGTCACTATCTCCGTGGCCCTGAGGATCGCCAGGATCTCAGCTTGGAAAACGCTACACTCGTTCGGTAGCCTAAAAGACCTACGAATGTCCATCCCCAAAATACAAGGTATAACAACATTATTGTAGTAAAATCGAAATACAAAATAAGCGGAATCTAAAGCACCAAAAATGAACTTTTTCGGAATGACAACTACGGAATCAAAACGGAATCTGTGACACGGCTATATTTCAAAGGAAATATATGCGTACATTTATTTATTTCATTAAAACCACTTATATTGAATATTTTAAAACTAATTTTATTTGTACATGTATTCAGCGGTAAATGGAAGGAATAAAGAGGCCTTCTGTAAGGCCTTACTTAGCAGTCTATAGTACTACCACTCCCATTGCTCATATCATTTTTTACACGCGATGTCATTGCGGACCAAGGCCTTCCTCGACCCATTACTCAGCAGGCCTAATTGAAGGCATTCTTTAGGAGGCCTATTTCCACGTCATACATGGCATGCCTTTTATAATCATGCCTGTTAAAAATCAAATGGAGATAAATTTTTTTTACCTGGATATTTTTATAGCGGCTTCTATATTTTTGGATTATCGTCATTTTTTATTTCAAACTCATTCTTATCATCAAAATTGATTTTTTATACATATGAGGCTAAATTTTGTGCTTTTATTAAGAAGGAATTGGACAGGATGTAGTAGGTGCAACATAAACGACATAATAGCAGCATGTATGATTCCTGTTGTACGTAAATTTCTGTAATATATACAAATTATTTGCGAAAAAAGAATACGAGAATATTTGTTATTGCTAAAGTACGTTTTTTATTAAACAAAACGAAAAATCTAAAAATAGAGTACTCCTTCTAAAAGAAGGGAGAACGAATGTAGGTCGGATAAGAAAAGTGAACTATTTTTAATGTGTTTTTTGTATAAAGCGATTTGAAGCTATTTTTGTACTGAACTGATTCACTATGCCTCCATAAAAAGAGGTCTAGTAAGTCACAAACCCGACCATAGTTGTTGAGTCACTGGTATCTTGAAATGATTTTGCTGTAGAAGAAATAGATTTCAAATCCGCAAAATTCCACAGCGAAAAAAGTGGGTTTCCCCCAAAAATCCCCTAAGGATTTTCACAAAATTTTTATCCCCAATCCCAAAAAAAATCCCCTATTTGGGGACAAATCCCCCAAACTGGGAACGCTGATCACTAATTTAATTTATTGATGAATTTAATGGCGGCAACTGGATTTGCAGAATGAGGCCGTTTTTTAATTGAAAATGAAACTATGCAACAAAAAAAAAATACCAACGGAAAATGCCAATGGAAACTTTCAAGGTAATTTTCACCAACTTCAAGACGTCCACTCAATTTGAAACTTTGCACATGCACTAGGTTCCGATGGCAATACAATCTGATGGATAGAAAAGTGTTCTGTGCCACGTCCACACTGACGAAATATCTTCTATCTTGAAAACTATGGCAGTCAGAGTATTCATATATGGTATGGACTATTTTGAGAGTAAGTAGAATAGGATTGCGCGAAAGGGTACTCCTCCTACAAAGTAACTGACAATAATCTGATATCTGGAAATCTATAATAGTAAGAGTCTTCAAAATCGGTATGCGCTAAATTTAAGACAAGATACCCGCGAGGAATGAGGTACTCCCCATGCAAAGTAATTAGTAATTACGTGCTAGCTGAAATACTATGCAGGTACAAGTCTTCAAATTGACTTAATTTTAAGACAAGATACAAGAATAGCTAAAAAGCTGATTTAGAAGGTGCGAGCGAAGGGGTACCCCCCATACAAACTAATTAGTAACTTCGTGCTGTCTAGTAAGAGTAATCAAATTCGGTGTTAAGTGTTAATTTGAAGACAAGGTAAAAAAATCAGTAAAAAACTAACGGGGTAGGTGCGCGGGAAGGTGTTCTTCCCATACGAAGTAATTAATAATTACATGAAAAGAAAATGTTTAAGTATTTTTTTTATATAATACATAATATCTCTGAAACTAGGGTGAAAATGCATAAGCATCAGTTATTTTGATTTCAAAAATTAAGATAAAAAAGCTTTAAGAACTAAACCAAAAGCACACGTTTTCCTGATATCATGATATACTCATTAATAGCACTCTACCCAAATGAAGGAGACTTTGATGTAGATACATAAATAGTAAAGAAATAAAAATTAAAAATTGTAGTTTAGTAAAGTTTTCATGCATATAAACAAAATGCTTCTCAAAATTTTACTATTTTTAGAAAATCTGCTCTACTGGTCACATTTTAGCGGGTTGGTAATAATTAAAGCCAGGCTAATTATATTAAATATATATAATATAATTAAGTTATGAGCTTAGTCGAACTGTATGAGTTTATATCCAAAGAAATTTAGTTATTTTGAGTTAAGTTCCGTTTTAATTTAATTTTTCAATTAAATTATATTTTTATTTAGAGATAAATGTAAAGCATATAGACAAAGAAAATTTTTGACTGCACGAAGGGTTGAACTGACGTTTCGAGAGCTCACACTAATCTCTTAAGAGCTCTTTTCCGCTTGACCACTCGACCAAAGTCGGTGGCTTGCAGTCAAGAGTTGAATATCAATCACTTTTAGTCAATTCATACTGTCACTCTTAGAGCTGTATTTCATTTGATAGTTATTGATATTCACTTTTTCTTTGTCTTGTGTTAAGCTTCTTTTATTATTTCTCTATTCTAGTATGAATTATCATTGGTAATTACAAGTATGTACTTGTGTGTGTGAATATTTACTTGTTCAGTTTATTTGAACATGTACATCCTTTTGCTATGTACCTTTAGAGTTTAACAATTAAATTATGACTTTAGTCGAACTGTATGAGTTTATATCCAAAGAAATTTAATTATTTTGGCTTAAGTTCGATTTTAATTTAATTTTTCAATTAAATTATATTTTGATTTAGAGATAAATGCGAAGCATACAAACAAAGTAAATTTTTGACTGCATGGAGGTTTGAACTGACGTTTCGAGAGCTCCCACTAATCTCTTTAGAGCTCTTTTCCGCTTGACCACTCGACCAAAGTCGGTGGCTTTCATACCAGACGTGGTCAAGTTTGACACCTTGTAGCTCAACGTATGCTCCAACAAGGTGATACCCCCTAATGGCATAGCGTAATATATGAATAGTCGCAGCATGTCCTTTTCATCAACGATAAGCTTACATATACAGCTCTTCAGTGGAATCGTACAGAAAAACAAACAGAATATTTATATAAATCCTTTTGCCATCCATTGAAAAGTAATATTAAAGCTTTTCAATTAAAAACAGATTTTTAATGACTATTAAACATGAAAATGTGGGACAATTAATTTTCATTTTCTCTGCCCCATTGACTGTTTCTTACCAAGAAAATTAAACTTACATCACTTAATGACTACAATTAAAAATAAACAAATGAATTAATATCTGCTTTCAGCAAAATTTGTCTGTAAGTTAGACACAAAAAGAATCTTTTCCTTTTAAATATGTAAAATTTCATAGAAATCATACAGTTTTTTTGTTATTATAAGTCCATGTTTCTTCTTTTTGTGATTTAACATATATCTACTATCTATTTATTGTTACATGTTTGTATTGTCGCTGCTGTTGTAAATAAATTGTACAATTTGCTATAATTGTAACGTTTATATAATCTTTTCTTGTCGCTGTAAGAATTGTAGGAAAAAAATAGAGAAGAAAGTAGAAATTATTTATATACAATAAATTGTAAATAAAATACAAAGTGCTTTTTGTTGTTGTTGCTGTTACATTTACTCCAACTATTCCCATTTCAATACAACATACAAACGCCCAAAAACACACTATTAAACTGATACTAACAGTTAAAAAGATGGCGTGTTTAAGTATGAATGAGAGAAAGAGAGAACTTAGTTAGAAATAAAAAGAAAATAACGGATACTACAATTACTATGGCTTGAGGTTTTTTTCTGTGTTCACGTGTTGTTGTTGAAGTAGTTGTATTTATAGTTGTAGTTGTTGTTAAACGTGGCTCTACGTGTATTTATTTAAGTCTTTAAAATTTTTTTTTTATTAAGGAAAATATTATGTGTGTGTATAAAAGAGTGTGTACGTGTGTGTTTGTGTGTTATATTAATTGAAAAAATGACAAAAACATGCAGTTGCTTTTTTTTTCTTCTTTCATGTTTTCTGCTCTCATTGCTAGTATTTTATTCACGTTGTTGTTTTGTACTATTATTTTTCTGCACCAGGTGGAAGATTAAAGATAAAATAGTGATTATAAAGAATTCTTGTCGTTATTTTGCTATTGCCATACACACACACACACATATACCAACAAACAAGCTGAAACCTTTATACTTGATTACATCTTGCGTGAGATTGGCAAAAGCAGGAAAGCAAAATAAAAATAATATGAAAAAAAATATCTTAGAATGAAATTTATTTATTTCTGCCATGTTGAAGACTGGATATTAACACAGTAAAGAAAGATATAAAATTTTCTGGGAACATATTTTTTATAGTGTTCTGCCTCATTTTAAGCTCTATAAAGAGCGCTGTTTACAAACATTAACAACTATAAAATATAATAATTAATTATTTTTCTTGTTTTTTCTTCTTGGATTTATTTAATTTGCCTTCACTTACACTAAGACACAGAAATTAATTTATTTAATAGTCTTTGTAAACAGCCGCAAATAAGGACATGCATACATACCCAGCGAACATATTTTGGCGAATTCGTATTCGGAAGGTAAAATTCCGGGTTTTCAGTTCTGTCGCAGTTTTCCGAAGAAGTGCTTGGGAGCTCCTGGGTTGTTTGGCACTGGTTTTGGGTTTTGTGGCCATTCTGAGTGGTTTTTGAATACACTAAGTGGTTCATGACCGTGCTAGCAGAAAGTGTATCCCACACACTTCCTATAAAATTGTGGAACTTTTCGTATCGCCAACGTGTATGCCATAACCGATGATGGCACACCATATTGGCAAAAATCAAAAGACTTTTCATTTTTATTGTACAATCAAGAAAATTGTGGAATGTGTTGGCAACATTGTTCAGTGCTATGTTTACTTTTTCACTGTCAGGAAAAAATATGTTTATCAATATGTTGTTTGAAAGTATTGTGCCATTTATTGCAAACGACAATAATATTCACAATAACATATGCAATAATATTCTATAATGGATGGATCGCTTTAGTGTCTTCCAAGTGATTGTTGGTTTAGCTGCTGACGAGTTTGAAAGTTCTTCCATCTTATCATCTGGAAGTTCAAATTATTATCTTTCTTCTGATCAGTATTTCAAGGTAGCTGGAATATGTTTTTAAATAATTTAAAATTTAAATAAAACAAGGACAACGTCGGCAAGCCATCAGATATGGAGAACTCTGAGACTATGAGGCTGCTAGTGTCAGTGATATTAATGATACTGGTTATTCAGTGATGGAGTTGAAAAAGTCACTGGTTCGCTGATGGAGATGCTGATGGTCTAGATAAGGAGCTGGCTCATAAGATGACTACTGTTTCGATGAAGTATGATGTTCTCTTGATGATCCTCATGGCTGAGAATGAGCATTTGAGCGGAATGTTGGAGATCAGCAGTGCATCAGCTAGGTTGATTACGGCTTCTGCGGCTAATGTTGCTACCTTTAGACCCAAAATTGTTTTACCAGTGATGAGCCCAACAGTTGATCCGACGTGTGCTCCCAAATCGGTTGAGACATAATAGGTGGGGTTAAGGGGAAGGCTTATATTACTTCATCTGAGGAGTTGTAGAAGTACCGCCTCAGATGTACATGTCATGTCCTGTCATGTAATGTCATGTTTTGCTATATTATGTCTTGTCATGTCATGCAATATCATGGCATGTTATGTCATGTCATGTCATGTTAATGTCTTGTCATTTTATGTAAACATAATATAACACATAGTTTAATTTTTTTAGGTAAATAAATCGTAGTTCGTTCGTTGCTACCTGGTGTCCCACAACACCGATCGTTCTTTTTTCAAACATCTGTCATGTCGGCAAAAAATGCTCACTGGGTCTATACAAACGTATATGTATGTGTAAATATGTTAATTTCTGTGTGTAAAATTCGAAACTGCTTCAGGAAAGTTAAATCCTTTTTTCCTTTTACAATTTTAAATATGTTCAATATTTTATTGTTTTTTTTTTGTAGTGGTTGCATCAATGTGAGTGAGTGTGAATGTGTGCGTTTAAATATTTGTGTAAATTAAGATCATGTGTGGCAATAAACAAAAATTTTTATTTGTTTATTTTCGGCAGCTTCTCGTTAGTATAAAATGGCAAATCGCTGATAGGAATGCAGAAAGAAACCTCTCTTGAAAAATTAAAACTAATTTTCTCTAAAGCGTTTGAATATTTCTTGATAAATGAACAAAATTATTCGAGGAACACCATTCAAGCAACAAAACTATTCATATAAAAATAAAATATATACGAATACATTTATTCGAATAAACTTAATCGAATAAAAATTATTCGAATACAAATTTCATGGGTCTCGTTTTTTCTTTATATCATTTTTAGTTTTCATCCAACTTCGGCCCATTATGGCTTAAACTTTTCGTAAACTATTAAAAGAAATTATAAAACTAAGGATTTTTTATTATTTGTGGTACAAAACTGCTTCCAAAATTACAAAAATTAATGAAAAACGTTAAAAATTTCATAAAATCTTAACTTGGATCTTCTATAACTCAGGCATTTTTTATCTGATCAAAGCCAATTAGCCACCATTCAACGCGTAATTTAGAACACTTTCAAACAAAATAGTAATTGTGTTTATTGAACAAGCCTGTCACAGAGGCTGCATAACGGCAATAAATATGTATTTCCTAACGTGCTAATCCCATTAGAGATTGATCTATGCAATATTCATAGAGCAGAAACTCAGCTTTTACAAAATAAAACTTTAGACCATCATGTTGGAATATTCGACCTGTCGCGACGTGTTCAAGGTGCCAAAGTCGGCCACCTCAGGCATAAACTTTCTTAATTTCGGTAAGGAAAATATAGTTTAATCCTTTTAGAGTTCGAAGAGCCATTTTGAAAAAGAAATAAGATAATTCTTCACAAAAACAGCCGACTATTAAAAAAGGCGTGGCTGTCAACACTTTTCAAATCGTAATGTTGTATTGTTCCGGAAATGTAATGGGCGCAAAACTTCTTAGGAATCGATTACGTAGAAGTAGTTGAAAAAAGATTAATGATTTCGTTTGGGCGTGGCACTGCCCACTTTCCTGGTTATAATGTTGAAATAAATGTGTGTGTGAAATTGTATAAGAATCGCCTTAGTAGAAGTAGTTTAAAAATAATATTTACTTTGAATGGGCGTGCCACTGCCCACTTTTCAGATCACAATATTGTATTTTCATGAGAACTAAATGTGTGTGTGAAGATTCATGAAAATGGGCTAAGTAGAAGTAGCTAAAAATAAAATTTACTTTGCATAGGCGTGGCACTGCCCACTTTTCTGATTACAATATTGTATTTTCATGAGAACTAAATGTGTGTGTGTGAAGATTCATGAGAATGGGCTAAGTAGAAGTAGTTAAATTCTAAAGTTAGCTGTGCATGGGCGTGTCACCGCCCACTTTTCTGAACAAAATATTGTATTTTCATGAGAACTAAATGTGCTGTGTGAAAATTCATAAGAATGGGCTAGTAGAAGCAGTTGAAAACTAAAATTTACTATGCATGGGAGTGCCACTTTCTACTTTTCTAATCATATTTGTATTGCCCCGGGAAATTTTTTGAAAATGAATGGGCGTGGCAATGCCTACTTTTATAAACATAAAGTTGTATTGTCTCGATAACATAACATGCGTGCAAGCTTTCGTAAGAATCGATTAGTTAAAGTTCTTGAGAAATATATTTACTTTACATGGGAGTGGCACTGCCCACTATTATGTCATAGTGTTGTATTTTCACCTGAAATAAATGTGTGTCCAAAGTTTCATAAGAATCTGTTGAAAAAAAAAATTTTTATTTTGCATGGGCGTGGCACTGGCCACTTTTCTAATCATAATTCTAATCATAATTGGCATGATAACTAAAAAATCCGAAATCAGTTTATAAATAGTGGTATTTTGATTCAGCACTACACACATAAAATAATATACAAAAGAAATCGATTAAAAATAACAAAATAAGCTTTTCTAAGTTTATTTATTTATTTATTTATTTAATAATGTTACAAATACAATTACAAATTATATCATAACTTAATTTAAACGAGAATAGTAACAAAGACCTTCACTCGTTGTAGTGAAACAGACCAGAGTCTATGGTGGGAATCGAACCCACACCCTCCACACTGATAGGCTAGCACACTACCCACTAGCCTACCGAGGCACCCTTTCTAAGTTTAATATTTGTACTTATGACTGTTTCCATTTGTAAGGGAGTCAGTTCGCTTAAGCTTATTTGTTTGCTTTTAAAATAAAGTTTATTTTCATTTTAACATTCTATTTTCCATTCACTGTTTTTGCTGCCTTTGTAAGAGTATTTATCTTTTTCTTTTTCAAAAAGACTTGGTTGCTTAACTAAATTGCTTTGACGCTGCTTGGCTGATTCATTTAAGTGTAGTTATTGTTGCTAGTGTTCCTGCTGCTGCCAGCACAACCTTTACAATGAGCAATGTTAGTTAGTTGTAGCAGCAGCTGCTGTGAACTCCTACAACAACGACAAAAAAAATCTGAAATAAGTAGCAAGCAACAATATTTAAGCAAATTTGTGCCACATTATATTTTTCTTTCTTTCGTTCTTTCGTTCTTTATTTTTTTCTTTTTTTTTCCTTAAAATATAAACAAGTATAAAGTAAAACTTGGCATGTCATGCAATAACATTCTTTGCCACTATACGCTCTCATGCATCTCTTAAAGGCAAATGTTTGGCCGTTTGTCTGCATGTTTGATTGTACGACAGACTGCTGCCTTTGTAATTGCTGTTGCAGCAGCAATTGCTGACTGTTTGTTTTTGTTTGTTGGTGAACGTTGCCACTTTTCCGCTTTTATACACTTCCGCTAATTCACAACACACAAGAAAATAAAAATGTATAAAAGAAATCGGTATTCTTATTTTTTTTTCTTCAGTCTTCCTAGTTTTTGTCTTCTACTTGCCACTTCCTCATTGCTGTACAAATTTCTTTTTTTTCTCCCAACTTTTTCAACATGATTGTTGCACAAAGTGCAAATCTATTTTCGTTTCCTTGGCAGTAACACAGCAACAGCCACACACCTATTGCAAAATCTTGTAATTGCTAAGAGAGAGAGAGAGAGCTTAAGTAAGGAAATACCAACACACTAACAATTCACATGAAACAAGATAAAAATATATACGCTTACAGGGTTTCCTTGACAAAATTTCTAAGAATGCATTTGAAGAAATTATAAATTGTATAAGAGTTTTCTTTAAGAAGCCTTGGAAAATATTTCTAAATAAAAATTTTAATTAAAAGAGGAGATTTAAAAAGATGAAAACAATTGTTTTAAGCTTAAAGTTTATAGAAATTAAATTAGAAAGAAATATGAATTTCAAACTGTTTAAACATAAATATTCCTTAAAACTATAGAAATATCTCGAAGTCGAATAATTTTAATGGAGAAAAGTCATTCGTTTCTATCAAAAAGCTTGTTTATAAAAATGTCCAGGAATATTTCATAAAGCCTCTTAAAGTAGTTAAAGCTTAAGTAAAAGCTTATTTAAGAACAGTTCTACGAATATTTCTTAAAGTCTCTTAAACTAATTAAAGCTTAATTATAGCTTTTTATCTCTAATAACGCTTTCATTAAAACTTTAGAAAAAAATTTTTACAAAACAGCCATTTGAACACAAACATTTTTCATTTTTCTATTTAAATAAAAAGCATTCGGATAAGTTTAGGCAGCCTTGTGCACATAAAGAAAAATGCCTTAGTGTTGTGTTTTTCTTTCGACGGGGTTTATTTGAATTTGGAACGATTTTCCGTCATCCCACGTCAAATTTGGTTTATAAATAGACCGGTTTCGGCTATTTGTCATCTTCAGTATTCAATAGAACGCTGAAGATGGCACATAACCGAAACCGGTCTTTTTATAAACCAAATTTGACGTGAGATGACGGAAAATCGTTCCAAAAAACTACCTTATGTCTTATTAAGGTTTGATTAAAGAAATTTTGGGCTTATAAACGTGTTTTCTTAAAAGCTTTTAATGTTCTTAAGACTTCAAAGAACTGTTTTCAATCTCCTAAGCAAAATTTTTTTTTTAACTTTTTATATAAAAGCTTATGTAAAGCTTTTTCAAAACTTTTAATATCTATTACATCTCTTTCTCTTAAAAACGTTTTTGGTCCCTATATATTTTTTTTTTAAATCCACAGAGCTTAAAAGCTTGTTGAATACTAAAACAGCTTTTACAAATATGTATGTGTGTATGTATGTATGTCATTAAACTTCTTCCCATTTTAAAAATAAATAGCCTCAGCCAGGCTTTTCACATATTTTCCGATACACATAATTGTTAAAAAAAGACCTAATATAATACAATTTTTAAAAGTTTCTAAGCTTCAATAAGCTTTTCAATACATATACTTATAAAAGCTTAAATAAGGGGGATTTTTTACGTCTACGAAGACACAAAAACTTCCCCTAAGGTTTTCTTAATAGAATTTTTTTACTGAGCAAAGCTTTTGGGTAAGTTAGGGTAACTTAGTGTACGTAAAAAAGCTAATATTATTTAAGCTGTTTTAGACTATTCAACAAGCTGTTCGACTTCTGCACAAAATGCAACCCTGATACAATGTGTTGTTATTGCTATTTTAAAACTTTCCTTAAACTCATTAGATCAGGGCTGCATTTTCTACAAAAATAGAACGGCTTGTGAGATTGTGTAAAACAGCTATTATCAATGTATTTAAGCACACATTTAAAAATCCTCCTCTTTCTTTCTTTTAAATTTTTATTAAATTGTTTTATACATTGCTTTATAACGAATTTTTGAGTCTTCCATAAAGCTTTTTTTATAACTTGTGAAACATATTATGATTTAATAACACCTTTTGTAGTGATTTTCCTGTTCTTTAAAGATTTGGTTATTAGTTTGGTTATTATGAAAAAATCCATAAATTTTTTTACAAAGCTCCTCAGAACATACTAAATTTTTTTGCCAGCTTATTAATGACCTAAATCTTGCATTAAAAGCTTTAGATGTCTTTAAGCTTTTAAATAGATATTTTGAAAAGCTACAATATATGTTGGGTATACTATTTTTCCTAAATTGTCTAATAAAATATTTATAATACATTTTTTTTTTTGGCTTTTAATGTTGTAGAAAGCTCTTTTTAAGCTTTTTTCAAACAAAATCAAGTATTTAAATTAACTTATTTAATTATTGGAAAAATTAAAAAACTATTATCAGACTTTGAAAGTTTTCGTGAAAGCTTTTCTTTTAAAAAAATTCATATAGATGTAGAAACTTGCCTAAGTTCTATTTTTTTAAGTTTTGTTTAAAGCGATTTAAAAATTTATTAAAGCCTTTTTCGCTTTTACGAAAGCTTTTTAGCAAAGTTTGAAAAAGTGTATTTGCTTTAGAGAAACTTTTACAAAAATGGAGAGTATATCCCATAGTCACATAAAACTTTTGCCTAAACTTACACTTAATTTTATTGTTTCTGTTTTTATAAAATACCTCCATATGCACTGTTTTTTTTTTAATTAATCTTTAAACATAGTTTTTCAAAATAACTCCTCCTCATGGCCACCTATTTGGCCAAAAACAAAACAAAAGCCTAACGTGAATTAAAATGTTTATCTCGAAAGCTTTTGCAGTTCCGAATATCATGCGTTACTAACAAACATTTAAAACAAAAATAAAATTTTTAAATTTAATACCCATTTTTTATGAAGACTAGAAAATGAAAAAAAGAGGAATATCATTAAAGTTTTTTAAAGCTTTCTAAAAAGCTTTAGTGAGTTTTCTGGTAATTTGACTAGTTCAGTAGATTAATTGTTAATGTACTGATGTATCAGTCTGGGTGTTGAGGCATTTCTGTACACATGCTAGACAAATGAGGCTTAAACGTTTCGCGAACTATGCACAAAGGGTTTTAAAGCTTTTTTTTGAAACTCTTTCAAGCTCTTTCAGAAGCCACCTCGTAAAATATGGTTATATAGAGCTCCGATTTAACCCTTTCATGAAGTTATTATGTAATTTATAGAAAATTTTTCATAAAAAATAGCTTTGTAAAGATTTTAGAAATCTTTTAAGGAAAGTTTTTAATATTTTAAAGAAGAGCTTTTACTTTTCAAATTGGCTTAAAACTTGGCTTTTGCTGACTTTTTTTATTTTTATAATAACCTGTCCGAGAAATTGTTTCTTAAAAGCTTTTCCTTCAACTTTCTCAGAATTTAATGTTTTTAAGCAAACTCCTGATTTTAAATATTTCAATAGACTTTTTTCTTTTCATAATTTCTAAAGATTTTAGAAATTGCAGAAATTTATTGAAGTATGAAATTAATAGTGCATGTGATAATATGCACAAATACAAACATACACACAATAGAGGGAATATCTTCAAATGCTAAAGAGCTTTTTTCATTTAATATTTCCTTTACCAAATAAAAGGAATTTCGTTTGTTTTCGTTGTTCTTAATGTTGTTTATTTCTATCGCTTATTTGTTTGTTTAAATTGTCCTTGTTTATTTATTTTACTTGTTCTTTTGATTTTGTTTTTAAGCCTGTGAGCTTTTTTAACAGGATTGTTTTTTTATATGTTCTATTTTATTATAAAAATATTTTTTTTTGTTTATATGCATATATTTTTAATAGTATTAAAACTTAATGCACATTTTGTGTACGTATTTTTTTTTGAGCTTTTATTTTCTTTCTATGTTTTACAAGAATTGGTTGCTACTGCTTTAGTTATACATCATGTTGTTTGTATTCATGCAACTACTTGCTGTGTGATTTTGGCTGCCAGCAAGCATATTGTGTTGCTAGTTAGTTTAGTAGGAAGGTTTTTTTTTATTTTTGCTGGCTGTCTGTTTGGCCTTCGCCCAAAAACAACGACTGGAAATGTATAATAAAATAAAAAGTTTATAAAAAGGATTTTCCTTTCGTCAAGGCGTTAATTCACTTTGAACATTTCGTTTATTTATTTGAATAATTTTTCTCTCTTTTATTTTTATTTCATTATATTTTTTCGTTCCTACTTTTTTTTTTTTTGGTGGATTCTAACAAATTTGTTTATTTTTGTTTGCAAAGATGTTCATTTTTTTCTGATTTTTATTTCTTATACATTTGCCTCACTTTTTTTTTGTTTTTTTTTTTTTTTTTGCCCTGACATTATTTGTTTTGTGCATAAATTTTATGTATTTTTTTACTTCATTTGCCCTGCAGCTTTAAAGTTTTTTTTTCATAAATTTTTGTGGCTTATTTTCTGGTCTCAACTGTTTGTTAAGAGGGTGGGTTTGGTTGTATGGATTTGTCATTTGATTTGTGAGGGTAAAGATTATTTGTTAGAAAATTGTATGTTATACCTAAAAATTTTTCAGAAGCTTAAAATATGTTTTAAATATTGTTTAAAACATGTATGGAAACATGGAAAGTAATTTTCAATAAATTAATATTAATTAATAACACTGTACAACACAAAGAAATAACATGGTTAAAACGACTGATTCTGTCAGAGGACACCAAAAAAAGTTCAAGGAGTTAAAATTTCCCTCTTTTGCACATAGTTATAGTAATTCGGCATAGGAAATGTTGTAAGACTTACCTTTAAGGTATAAAAAGTGTTCATCTCTTTAGGGTTCCGTACACCAAAGATGAAAAGGAACCCTATTTTTTCGATACGATACTAAAAATTAAAGGGTTTTATATCAGGTAATGTAATTTTGAAATTTTAGCTGTGTCTTAAATAAATAGAAACAAAAAAATTTATAATTAAAAGATAAATTAATAATTAAAGCGTACCCCTTCAAGTAGTGCAACTAACAATCCGAAAAGTAAATCGCCAAAAAGAAACAATCGATAAAACAAAAAATCGCCAATTCAAAAAAATGCTAGAATAAAAAAAGTCGCAACAAAAAAAAATACAAATAAATAAAAAAAATCGCCAAAATAAAAAAAGCACTTCAACGAAAAAAAGCACCAAAACCCAAAAGATCGCTAAAATAAAAAAAGCGCTAAAACAAAAAAAAATCACCTAAACGAAAAAATTGCGAAAATCACCAAAATTAAACAAATAGCTAAACGAAAAAAAATTTCAAAATGAATAAAAGCGCTAAAACGAAAAAATCTTCAAAGCGAAAAAAGTCGCTAAAGCGCCAAGTTAAAAATCTTATAATTAAAAAAAAATAGCCAAAACACAAAAATCGCCAAAATGAAAAAAAACGCACTTTAATGAATTTATTAATGTTAGCCCCAAAAAATCGCTAAAATAAAAAAGCGCTAAAAAATCACCTAAACGAAAAAATTGCAAAAAACACCAAAATTAAACAAATAGCTAAAACGAAAACAAATTTCAAAATGAATACGAGCGCTAAAACGAAAAAATCTTCAAAGCGAAAAAAGTCGCTAAAAAGCCAAATTAAAAATCTTATAATTAAAAAAAATAGCCAAAACACAAAAATCGCCAAAATGAAAACAACGCTGAAAAGAAAAAATCACCAAAACGACAAAAAAATCGCCAAAAGTGATAAAATCGAAAAAGAAAGGAAAAAATTGCAAAATTATAAAAATCGCCAAAATAAAAGAAAACGCCCAAAATTTAAAAAAAAAAACACGAATAAATTCGTTAAAACAAAATAAAAACCTAAAACGATATATTGCTAAAATTAAAAAGCCTCAAGAACAAGCAAAAATCGTCAAAACGAAAAAGACAATATGTAGATATATGGTATTCGTATGGAACCCTTTGCGTGCGAGTCAAAGCCGCACTTTAATGAATCTATTATTGTAAGACACCACAAGCACCATTTTTTGTCGAACATGTTAACCCTCTAACTCTTCATTGTATTGGTAAATTTTTCCCTTTCTTAAAAAAGATGCAAGAAACTCCCCTTTATTAGCGATTTAGGTAGCTAAAACGTTTTACAAAAATATTTATCATAAAATTCGACTATAGGTTCTAAAAGGCATCTAAGCACCAGACTGAACTTGAACGCCAGAAATCATCAAAAACTTAAAATGTGTTAAAGGGTTAATTTCATATTTATTCAAAATTATGTACTCGGCTTAAGGTATAAGAAGTGCTCACAAAAAGACTAATACGGCAAAGAGCTAAAGGGTTAAAATAGTCTACAAAATTTTTATTCGTGCTATTTTACATAAAAGTGCTTATCAGGTCTTATACATACATACCTTAAACGTAAGGCTTACAAAATTTGCTACACCGAGTCATTTTAACTATGTATGTGCAAAAGGGGATAGGGGAACATTAACTCCAACATAAAATAATTTCCAGGGGCCCCTTTCGCAAAACTACAAATTAGAAATCTACAAGTAAAATACTCACAAAACAACAATAAATTTTTTAAAAGTGTTGTTGTTTTGGATGTATTTTACTTGTAGATTTGTAATTAGTAGTTTTGAGAAACGGGTCCCAGATGTAAACTTTTAAAATGCGAACATATATATTTTTGTTGGCTCCCTTTACCAGAATCAGTCCTTGTTAACCCTGTTATTTTGAAAAAAAATTATGGTTTTGTTATACAGTGTAATTTTTACAACTGAGTATCTACTGCACATGCAAAAATTTTCATGGATTAGTACTTCCATAACGAATGAAAAATGAAAACCCTGAGAGGGGATATTAAATATATGTCCTGGGCCATTTTTTCCAGAGCTATAAACCGATTAATTCATTCTACGGTCCAAAAAAACGTAAAATGTGTTTAAGGGCTAATTTCGTATTTATTTAAACTTAGTACTCGGCATGCAAGCCTTACGTTTAAGGTATAAGAAATGCTCAGCACATTTATGTAAAACATCATTTATTTAAAAAAGAGACAAAAAGACTTATACGGGAATTAGCTAGAGGATTAAAATAGTCTAAAAAAAATTTTCCTCGTGCTATTTTACGTAAAAGTGCTTAGCAGGTCTTATACATACATACCTTAAACGTAAGGCTTACAAAATTTGCTACACCGAGTCACTTTAACTATGTATGTGCAAAAGGGGATAGGGGATCATTAACTCCAACATAAAATAATTGCCAGGGGCCCCTTTGGCAAAACTACAAATTAGAAATCTACAAGTAAAATACTCACAAAACAACAATAAATTTTTTAAAAGTGTTGTTGTTTTGCATGTATTTTACTTGTAGATTTTTAATTAGTAGTTTTGAGAAACGGGTCCCAGATGTAAACTTTTAAAATGCGTACATATATGTTTTTGTTGGCTCCCTCTACCAGAATCAGTCCTTGTTAACCTTGTTATTTAAAAAAAAAATAATGGTTTTGTTATACAGTGTAATTTCCACAACTGATGTATCTACTGCACATGCAAATATTTTCATGGATTAGTACTTTCATAACGAATGAAAAATTAAAACCCTGAGAGTGGATATTAAATGTATGTCCTGGGCCATTTTTTCCAGAACTATAAAACGATTAATTCGTTCTACGGTCCAAGTTTTAAAAATTTAAATCTACTGAGAATTCAGTTACCTTGAAGTGTAGCTACTCTGCTTCCTTTTTGGCAAATGTACTTTTTTTAGGAGACTTGGACTAAAAGTAGTCTATTGAAATGGAAATATGGATGATGGTAACATATGCAGGGGATTTTTTGAAAATGACTAGGCTACACATCAAATCACAAGTGTCGGTATTAAATTCCACTGATCTCCAAATAAAGTTTTAGGTTCTTTAAATAAATATATGGAAAAAGCTAATTTTCAGTTTTTTTTCTAACACGTAAAACTTTGTTATGGGCATCATAAGTCGCGAATGGTTTATTCGATTTAAATAAGTAAGTCCCCAGAATAAAAGTATTTTTAAGTTCCTTATATACAATTTGTTTATATTTGAAACTATTACGTATTTATTCAGACGCTAGCAGCGAAAAATTATTCTGTTGTATGAAAATTGTGATTTTTATTTTCACTTAATTCTGTATCAAATCGACATTTGTCCATAGACTCTAATTGTTAATGGCGGAATAAAATTATCTTTAAGTTCCTTATATAAAATTTTTTTATATTTGAAACTACTACGTAGTTATTCAGACACTAGCAGCGAAAAAATTATTCTTTTGTATGAAAATTGTGATTTTTATTTTTACTTAATTGTGTATAAAATAGACATTTGTCCATAGATTCTAATTATTAATGGCATATTTTATTTCTAAAATACTTGGCTTTCTGATAAATGCTAAAGATTTAAAATTTTGTGCCCTCTTGATTTTTTATGAGTTTCGGAAAACGAAAAATAAATTTATTTTTCCATGAAAAAATTTGTCGGTGTTAATTTCTGAATAACTCTGAATCGTTTGGAAATATAAAAACAAAATTTATTCCGCATTTTTTAGTGGGTTATTTATCTAAATCGGGCAAACCGTTCTCGAGTTATGTATGATATCGTGACCGGCCAATTTCAGGTGTCATATTAGTCATGCCCAAAAAAAAATCTGTGTATGATAGAAAAAACAGAATACGGATTTGAATTTAATGCATTAAAATCTTTATATTCCACTTATATTCATTTAAAGGACATTTTCTCTGCAAAACTCCGTTATCAGAAAATTTTCTGTTATCCTTTGCGTCTTCAGCTGCTAATGGCTTAAAATTTGAGAAGTTTGCATCAGAAACTGCCAAACTTTTGGCCCAATTATATTCTGAGAAGAAACTTAGTTCCATCGTACATAAAATTTTTGTACATGGAATAAATTTATTTCACCTTCAATGCTTACCAGTTGGATAGCTTTCGGAGAAAGCAAAAGAGTGTAAAAATAAAGTGTGTAAAAAGTTTAGATACTGAAATCCTTACAATATTTCACGCATTAGACAAAATAACACATTTTAATATATTGCCAGCTTTTACCGACCCACTAATTTCATCATGAAGATATATGAGATCACTACAGGATTACTATGCAGAACCCAATTATAGATCGATGCTTAAATTTGGAGGCTGGAAAAGGCTCTGGAGCTCCTTTAAAACTCAGTTGATTCCATAAGTCGTCGAGAACTGAATTTTATAATAGAATAACGATTGATGCCAAACTTAATTATGTGCAAAAACCAGTATTGGTATATATGTATAGCACCCCAGTAAAAAAGTTGCTTCCAATAAAGCAGGTTTCTACTATTATGGAATATAAGTAGCGCTAACAAACCTGCAGATATCGCTGCTGCTTTTTGTATGGCGAGTTCCCAGATTGGAATACTACATTTTTGCCCACAAAAGCGCTTTTGAAGCGCTGAAAATCATCAACATTTTCAGCACTAGAACTGAAAATATATGAAAAAATGGTTTGATGTAGATTGGGGTCGTTAGCGCCATTTTGAATTTTTCTTATTTCGTTTCTTTATTTATTTTTATTAATTTCATATTTTTACTCAATGTTTGTTATTTTAACTTCAACTAGTATCGAACTAAGAACCTTCAGGTTTGAAGTCCAACGTATCAATCACTCGACCAAAAATACTGTTGCAAAACGGCACCAAGAAACTCAAATATACTTACTCTTCATTCTCGCTTAAAAACCTGCTTTGGATCAGCACTATAAAATCAGCTTTTTTTGTATAGCTTGTATAAGTAAAAAGCAAATACTTTTCTCGCTTCAAAACCTGCAATGTTGTGACGCTATGAAATCAGCTTCAAAAAACATGAAAATTTTTTACTGGAACGTCTTCTCCACTAGGATAAATAATTTCAAATTTGTTTTCATCCAGCTGTTCTGCTGGCAATATGATCTCTGCTGCTTTCCAAACACTTTCGTCCGTAAAAAAAAAGTATAAACAAATAAGTAAACAACAACAAGTAGAAAAAAACTACTTTAATAAAAACTTCTCTTTGTTTTTTGCTTTCCTCATTTATCAGCCCTCAATCCCCACAAGCACTTCTTCCACCTTCTTGGCATGAAAAGGCCTAGTTTTATATTTATTTGAATGCAATTTGAATAAAATAAAATTACAATATGTTTATATAAAAATACAGTTTTCTAAAACTTTTTCAACTGCTTTTTATTTCTCTATTATACTACTTTTATAAAATAAAAAGATTAAAGGAGAAAATATAGTTACAAATCGCATAAAATATGAAGGAGCTTGAGAAGAAGAAAAAGACAACACTAAAAAAAGCTAGTATCTTGTTAGAAATAAAAACCTTGAAACATTTTAAATTTAACCTGTTCAGCATTGGAACGTATGAGCCAGAGTACCTAACGTTTGGACACACAGACAGACAGACATACAGACAGACAATTATCTGTCTAATTTTCTTGTATAGAAATTTATACACATTTAAAGTTTTATTCCTTGAAATGTTGTTATCAGGTTTGTTCCTTAACGAACAAAAAAAAAATCCGAAAAGAAAAAAGTATTAGGGATATATATCAGCAACGTTTGTTAAGCAAGAATAAAACAATGAAGATGGTGAGAGAGAGAGAGGGAAAAGTCAGAGGGACATGAAAAAAAAGATGTTATAAAGGATATAATGACAGTTGCTCCTACAGTTGTAGGTAGGTACCTCTTTTGCAAAGTTCTTGAGTTAGAGAAAAAGTTAAACAAAAAAAAAAACAAAGTTCCTTGAAAATCAGTAAAATGAATAAATTGTAAATGTATTTGTTAAAGGATCTTCCAACAAAGTTTTTGTTGTCGTTGTTTCACTTTTATTTTATTTGCAAACAGACATGTGAATTATTTTACACATAAAACTTTTGTAATTTTAATACTACAAACTTTTGCTATCAGCAGCAAGAACAAAAACATTATATGTACATATTTATTAAAAATAAAAAAAGAGCAGCAAAGTCTAAGAAGTTTCAAAAGACGTTACAAATATAAAAATATAAAATTAATATTTCCATATAACGCAACATAAAGGTGTATATAATATGAGATGCAATAATATATCCCAACTTTTTTTAACTTAGTGGCCTCTAGTCCACCGCTGCTGCCTTATTATTAGTTCACATTTTCTGTATTCTAACGAAATTTTCAAAATAATTTAACATTAATAATTCCGTTGCGCTTGATTTATTAATCAATTCTGATACATAGGGGCTATTCACATATTACGTAACGCTGTAGGGGGGGTTAAAGATTTCTTACGGATTAGATACTTTATACTGAAATTTTGTAAAAAACGTTACGAGGGGGAGGGTATAAAACCTCCGAAAATAGCGTTGCGTAATATGTGAATAGGCCCATACTCGTGCATGCATGCTTATGAAGAATTTTTTCCTAGAAATAACGGCGTAGAAATCTCAATCTTATATTGGCGGTGTATAAGCTGTCTCCAAGCTCTCACATAGTCTCTTGTATGCGTTATGAGTTATCAGAGGTCAAGTTTACAAAACCGGGTATTTGTGAATATTTCGGTTTTTATGCAAAATTCATTTCAGCGATAATTTTTCTATGGAAAATTTATGACAGTAATAATTTTTCTATGGAAAAAATATCACAGTGATAATTTTTTTAAGAAAAATACATTACAGTGATAGTTTTGTATGGAAAATGTATCACAGTCACAATTTTTCTATTCAACCATTTATCACAGATTCATCAGAGTGATAATTTTTTTATTGAAAATTTATCAACAAAATATTTTTTCCATGAAAAATGTATCACAGTAATAAATTTTTCATGGAAAATTATTTACAGTAATAAATTTTCTATAGAAAATTATTCACACTGCGGAAAATTATTGATAGTGATAATTGTTCTGTGAGAACAATTCTATGGCAACATTATCACGGTCATAATTTTTGTATCATAAATTTATCACAGTGATAACTTTTCTATGAAAAATTTATCGCAGGCATAATTTTTCAGTGCAAAATTTATCACAGTACTAATTTTTTTTATGAAAAATTAGCCACAATCATAATTTTTCTATAGAAAATGTATCACAGTGATAATTTTTCTAAAGAAAATTTATTGCAGTGCCAATATTTCTATAGTGATATTTTTCCTATGGAAAATTTGTCATCGTAATAATTTGTCTATAAATAATTTTTCTATGTAAAATTTATCGTGGTGATAATTTTTTTATGAAAAACTCATCAAAGTGATAATTTTTCTATGGAAAATTTATCACAGCGATAATTTTTCTATTTTCCAAGGAAAATTAGTCTGAGCGATATATTTCTATGGAAAATTCATCATAGTGATAATTTTTCTTTGGAAAACTTATCACAGTGATAAATTTTCTATGAAAAATCTATCGCAGTAGTATTTTTTTAGCTATGTCACATAACTTTTTTATGTAAAATACATCACAGGGATAATTTTTCTATAATAATATTTTCTCTATGAAAAATTTACTGCAGTGAAAATCTTTCAATGCAAAATTTATCACAGTAATAATTTTTCTATGGAAAATTTATCACAGTTATATCTTTTCCATACAAAATTTATCACAGTGATAAGGTTTCTATAGAAAATATATTACAGTGATAAGTTTTCTATAGAAACTTTATCACAGTAATAAGTTTTCTGTAGAAAATTTACCACAGTGATAAGTTTTCTATAGAAAATTTATCATATTGATAATTTTTTATAGAAAATTTATCACAGTGATAAGTTTTTTTTAGAAAATTTATCACAGTTATAAGTTTTCTATATAAAATTTATCACAGTTATAAGTTTTCTATAGAAAAAGTATCACAGTGATAAGTTTTTTATAGAAAATGTATCACTGTGATAAGTTTTCTATAAAAACTTTATCGCAGTGGTAAGTTGTCTATAGAAAATTTATCACTGTAATAATTTTTCTATGGAAAATTTATCTCAGTAATAATATTTCTGTGGAAAATGCATCACAGTAATCATTTTTCTATGAAAAATGTATAACTGTAATAATTTTTCTTTGGAAAATTCATCACAATGTTAATTTTTCTATGGAAAGTGATAAGTTTTCTATGAAAAATGTATCAGAGAGATATTTTTGTTTAGAAAAATTATCAACGTGGCAATTTTTCTATTGAAAATTTATTACAATAACAATTTTTGTATAGAAAATTTATAGCAGTGTTAATTTTTCTATAGAAAATTTATCACAGTGATAATTTTTCTTCGGAAAATTTATCACAGCTATAATTTTTCTACGGAAATTTGTTTACAGAGATAATTTTTCTATATAAAATTTATCACAATGATAACTTTTCTATATAAAATTTATCACAATGATAACTTTTATATGGAAAACTTATCACAATGATAATTTTAATGTAGAAAATATATCACAGTGATAACATTTATATGAAAAATTTATCGCAGTGATAAGTTTCTTATGGAATATTTATCAGTGATAATTTCTCTATGAAATATTTTTCACAGTGGTATTTTTTCATAGAAAATTAATCACAGTGAAAATTTTTCTTTGGAAAAGTTATCTTGGTGATAATTTTTCTATGGAAAATTGATCACAGTGATAATTATTCTATGGAACATTTGTCATAGTAATAATTCTTCTATAGAAAATTTATCAGAGTAATAATTTTTTTATGGAAAATTAATCACAGTAATATTTTTTCCATGGAAAATTAATCACAGTGATAATATTTCTATGGAAAATTTATAACATTAATAATTTTTCTATGGAAAATTTTTCACAGTGATAATTTTTTTATGGAAAATTCATCACAGTGATAATTTTTCTATGAAAACTTAATCACAGTGATAATTTGTCTATAAAAAAAGTATCACAGTGAAAATTTTTCTATGAAAAATTTATCACAGTGATAAGTTGTCTATGAAAAATATATCACAGTGATAATTTTTCTATGGAAAATTTATTACAGTGATAATTTTTCTATGGAAAATTTATCAGTGGTAATTTGTCTATGAAAAATTTTATCTAAGTTGTATTTTTTTCATAGAAAATTTATGACAGTGATAATTTTTCTATGGAAAATTCATCACAGTAATAATTTGTCTATGAAAAATTTATCACAGTGATAATTTTTCTATGAAAAGTTTATCACATTGATAATTTTTCTATGGAAAATTTATAACAGTGATAATTTTTCTATGGAAAATTTATCACAGTAATAATTATTCTACAAAAAATTTTCACAGTGATAATTTTTCTATGGAAAATTTTTCACAGTCATAATTTTTTTATGGACAATGTTGGCAACTACATCTTTCGAAGTAAATAAATGGTAGATGCTGATGATGTCGGCACAAAAATTTTCTGTCTTCTTTAAAATATTCATCATATTAATTAACAGACCTTTTACTGCTAATAGAGAATTAGTAATATGAACCTGAACCTGACTAAAATTATTCATTGAATATTACTGACAATTTAGTTCGGTTATGTTTCCATTTACATATTTACACCATAACATGAGCAAACATATTTTTAAGCATTTTCCATTTTCAGTTTAAAAGATGTTTTTGAATTCCTGCAACGTTTTGATCATAAATTGATGGCAACAAAAAATCATAGAATATAAAACTACCTGCTAGTAATAGCAGTTATTTTTAAGTTATAAAATATACCTCAAGTTTATCTCTTATAATTTACTTCCTTCCGTTTTTTTACATTAAATCATGATTTATCAATTTTTCACAATCGCTCTAATTTTTAATCCAAAAGCTTTTGAACGCTTTGGCTTATTTAAAAAGTAAACTCACACACAGATTGTTTGGCTATGTGTATGCGAATTGGTTGAATTTATAAAATTTGCTTAACAACTTATTTGAAAACCATAAATTATAAGCTTCATCAATTTGTGTTTAACACCAAAATCCCTTTTAAGAAATGAAAAAGAATTCATTTAAACAGTTTTCCCCAAGATTTTCTCTATCTCTTCCTAACGTTTGCCCTTCTTGAGGGTGTGCATGTATTAAATAACCAAGTTTTGTTGTTGTATTGTCCTTCAAGGCTTTAAATTATTATAACGAAACATTAAGATGGTCTTTTTTATGGCCATTAGATGAACAAGCAGTTTTCGAGGAAAAAATTAAAATTAGTTTGAAAAAGCGCTAGAAAACAAGTGAACGAGCACAAGAAATTATTTGCAAACGAAAACGATTTTATTTTCTTTCGCTTCGTATCCAAAGTATAAAATATTTTCACTATAAAGACTATGGAAAACACATTGCGCCAGGATATTTGCCACATTATGAGATGAATAAGTGGAAAAAAGAGGATGACACAATCAGTGAACGTAGTGGGAGTTCCCAGAAAACGAAAAGGGTCACAGGATATCATTTTCAGTGGAAGTTCGATTATTTATCTTAAACAATTTTTAGAGAAAACTTTGACATTTAAAATCTACATTTTGATTAATGTTTTACAATGATCGAACAGTACATTTGTCTGAGTGTTTGTGTGTGTGTGTGTGCCTTTTTCTTGGCGTGTGTATAAGGGTGCATTAATATTATTTTATGTAAATCACACACAAACAGTTTATAAAATAAGAACTATAAAACATTCAAACACACACACACACACACACACACTCTTATTTATAATGACATACACACTTTTTTACAATCTAGATAAGCATTTAATGCAAAAAGATAAGACCAATAAATAAAGGATATATAGGTTTAGCTGTCTGTCTGTTTGGAGATTATAAAAATATGATAAGACGGACAGAAGCGTCGAAGGGTGAAAAATAGTAAAAATATATTTGAGATATAAAAGATGGAAAAACTCAAGTATTTTAAAGAGAAGAAAATAAAGGAAATTAATTTGAAACTGGATTAAAATAAAGTAGAATAATAATACTCTGTTGCAGTGTAAATTCAATTGTGAAATGATTTACTGTAGGCTGTAGTCCTACATTGTTGTAGTGACTTGGCATAGGAAATCTCGTAAGCCTTGCGTTCAAGGTATAACATGTGCTCACCGCTTTTATGCAAAAATAAACCCGAGAAACATTTTTGTGGAACAATTTAACCCTCTAGCTCTTCGCTGTTTGGGGTTTTTGGTCAGTCTCTTAAAAAAGGGCAAAACCTCCCTTTCAAGGGCGAAAAACCTCCCCTAGGGTTCGGAAATGTTCTACAAATATATTTGTCATAAAATTTCACTATCTTCACCCTTCACTCTTCACTATCTTATGTCTTCAAATACACCCAAGCTCCAAACTTAACTGGAAGGTAGAAATCGTTCAAAACTTAAAATATGTTTAAGGTTTAATTTCGTACTTATTCACAATTAGCACTCGGCAGAGGAAATCTTGTAAGCTTTACGTTTAAGGTATAAGATGAATTCCGAACTTTTACGTAAAACACCACGAGGAGAACATTTCATCCCGATATATCAACACTGAAGACGAATTATATGACCCTTTCAGCAGACTTCAAAAAAGGAGTAGTTGTCAATTCAAAAAACATTTTTTTTTGAAAGGGGGTTGCATTCAGTTTGGTCCCATAATATTGCGGATGGGCGAACACACCATTTGAAGATGAACACACCATTTCACCTAACGCAAAATTTCGTCCGTTTTCTAATCCGTTCAATGGGATCTTTGTATTAAAACAGGTTATTTTGAGAGAACTCCCAGAATCTCAAAAATTGCGGAGCTCATCATTACGCTCTCTATGCTTTCACTATTTGACGGTTGGCTAGTTAATGGATTTATTTTTAGACATTTCAAATAATGCACATACAAAATTTTCAATGTGAAATCGTCGAAAATCAATTTAATTTAATATTTTTCGATAGCGACTTTGTTTTATAGGTGTTTCATGTTAATTCAACATGATTTACAATAATCTTGAAAGAAAATTTTTGCTTTTGAAATAACTATATTTCATGTTGATTTAATATTCCAGTACATTTAAATAAAAATTAAGTTTATACTGAAATAATATGAAGAATTATGTAGAATCAAAGTTATTTCGAGTTGAAACAACATGAATTTGATATGGAACTACACAAAGAATTATGTTCAATCAAAGTTATTTTAAGTTTAGACAACGTCAATTTGATATTGAAACAACGCGAAGAATCATGTTGAATTAAAGTTATAAAAAGTTGAAACAACATGACTTTAATGTAGATATTTTATTAATTATTTTACTTATGTGATATGTATTAGCATAAGCATTTGAAAACTTTGTGTTGTAGTTGTCTGTGGATTCAAAATGAAATGTAACGTTTCTAACAAAGTTGTTTTAACAGTGAAAAATATTAAATCAAAGAGATTTAAAGTTAGATTAATGATTTTCGGTTTAAAATTAATTTGCAACACAACTAAGCACAACAGTGAATTGTAGCAATGAACAAAACAAAGAAATACCAACATACTTAAACAAGAAATTCTTTCTTGTAAATTTAATATGATTTCAAATCAAAATTGCGTCATGTTGATTTTACACTGCTTTTTTCTGTGTGTAGAAAGAATAGAGAACACAATGAGCTCTTATGATAAAGATATGCGGATCTCCGAAAAAAATAACAAGTTGTTTCACAATTGGTATCAAAACTGTTACCGAAAAGGGCATTTAACTAGAGCCCTATTTGGTTTAAAACTTTTTACCAAGAATACTATTACTTAAGTAACTTTCCAGGGCATGGATAGAGCTCTCAAAAGGGCCTCTCTATGAACCATACCTAGATGAGAGCGGCAAGCGTCGCGTTAGCAACAGGCTACGTATTTACGGTACATTTAAAGTATATTTTTTCGTAGGTTGTGCCGTTTATAGGTACCCTGTTGCTAGCGCGACCCTTGCCGCTCTAATTTAGGTATGGCTGCATCACCCCGCAAAGTAGTTTACCAACAATTCTCACTACTTTGCTTGTCTTAATTATAGAACATTTCCCTTTTTTTCAAAATATGTATTTCTTAAGGGAAATATTAATTTCATATTTTATTGTTGCTGTTGTTGTTTTTCGTTTGTTCATCGTTTTGTCTTAATTTTGGAATAAAATAAACGAATTACACTTTAATTGCTGAGAGAATTATTTTTAATTGTATTTAAAGCTTTTGCATTATTAAAATAAAGAATGAAATAAGCGGCGAAAATACTTTAAACCAATTGTTGGATAATTTCTCGTTATTTTGCTTTCCTTTCCTTTTTTTTTTTTTTTTTTTTGCTGCTGTAGTTGTTTTTTTTTTATGGGGGGGGGGGAGGAACTTTTGAAACTCATACAGACTCATACAAATATTTATCTGTTTTGCTGGAGGGAAACTGTTTTTCTTTTTTTTGGGTATTTGTTGTTGTTTGAGTTTCTTAAAAACATGTATTTGCAAATGACCACTTTTGCTTCAGGTGGCATATTTAGGGACTCGCTAAGCAAGGGATTAACTTTGTTATTTTCTTCTAAAGGATATTTTTGTTTGTTGTTTGGTTAGCTAAAACACCGTGTATAAAATAAAGCTAAGAAGTTTTTTCGAAAGGTTAAAACAACTTTAAAATAATCTCTTTAAAAAGTTTAATAAATAACACTGTGCAACAAAATCAAATATTATACTCGTATCTAGAGCAACTTTGGCTATTGTGGACTATGCGTCTAATGTGGGCCAGTGGCTCTTTTGCAAAGCTATTGATGTTATGATAATCCTACTTTGTCGTACGTTTTATCATTTGTTTGAAATGAAATCTACATATCTATCTGCACTCGTGACTGATTAATGTGTGGTCTATCTTTCCAGAGTAATTTTCTTACCAGATTTTGTTAATAAAAATGCCGAAAAAAGAAAAGTAGTTCGTATACATAAGCCAGAGGATATGAAAAGAGCCATAGAGACTATCCAAAGTAAAATCTTTCGAATGTGGAACAGTAGTCTACACCACCTGCCAATTTTTTCAATGTTGGTTGCTACTTTAATGCACACACTTTTTAAGTACAAAAACCATTAGGAGATGCAAATCTATTGGTGCAAAACTCTCTTAACATCAATACCCCAATTCACAATCTTGTGCAAATGGTCTTGCATCGTAGCATTTGCACAAGGTTGTAATGCAGTTTGATTTTCCAGCTGGAATATGACTCAATCTGTCCAGGGTCGTGTCAAAGGTCTGCTTCCTTTGAGACTAATGTTTAAGGGTGTTACTGTGTGAACACAGTTTTCGGTTACGAAAGTGCAACTCCCACGAATGTGCTTGATTGCATACGACCTTATGCTCGGCTGAAGTCTGAAATAGTCTATGGTGATCATGGGGTAAATCTGGGGTATTTTAAGACGGTGAGTATAAGGTAAATTCGGGAGACCGTTCACTCGCTAAAATACGATGCAATATTATAGGACGTAAGTTCGTGAGACCTTACACTCGGCTAATACTACAAAATAATATTAGAAATGAATATAAGGTAAATACGGGAGACCTTACACTGGGCTACAGATACGAAATAATTCTACGAATGAATATATGGTAAATTCGGGAGAGCTTACGCTCGCTAAAATACGAAATAGTACTACGATGAATATAACGTAAATTCGGGAGACCTTACATTCGGCTAATACTAGAAAATAATATTACAAATGAATATATGGGAGATTCGGTAGACCTTACACTCGCTAAAATACGAAGTAAAGCTACGACGAATATAAGGTAAATTCGGGAGACCTTACACTCGGCTAATACTAAAAAATAATATTACAAATGAATATAAGGTAAATTCGGTAGACCTTCAACTCGCTTAAATACGAAACAGTGGTACCAATGTAACTACATGCAGACTACAGCAAATACAAGGTAAATGAGGACGACCTTGGTGTGACCACTACTACAGTTTATACCATGCGAATATACTTGGGAACAAGAATCGGTAAAGCTCTCGGACGATGGCTCAAGTGCCGTGCTTGTAACTGCCGTTCGTACGGTATCGTGACTTGCTCCCCTTTTTGTGCACAGAACTAATCTACTTATGCAATAAAAAACATAAAGCGACTGAGAGTTACTAGATTTTTACGTACATGTTTATTACCACAAGGTACGTGTGTGTGCATGTTTATTGCATGCCGTATCCATATGTACATAGTTGTTATCACGTGTTGACAACGTGAATGTTTTTTGTTTGTTATCGATGTTTTATTAAATATATTGAGTGAGGGTTCTAGGTAAATGTTTTTATAAAAATACTGGGTTGTGGCATTTTTTTATGTGGAGAGTCATAGTGAAATTTTACGTAAGACATATTTTTAATATAAACTAGACTCATAAGATCCAGTTTTGCACTATATTTTAGTACTAAGTGTGAATAAGTATGAAATTATCCCTTGAAAACAATTTTAGTTTTTAATTATTTCGTGCATTAAAGTTGCGTTTGGAGCTTAAAAGTCTTTTAAGACTTCTAGTATAATTTTCTGGCAAATATTATTGTAGAAGATTTTACCCCACTACATCGCCGTTGAAGGAAATTTTTTGTGCTTTTTTTTTAAGAAAGGGACAAAAAGACCCAACTGCAAGGGTATTGAAGAGTTAAGGTATTCCACAAAAGTGTTCCTCGTGGTGTTTTACATAAAAATGTTGAACACATCTTTTATCTTAAATGTACGGATTACAAGATTTTCTATTGCGATTCCCTATAACAATGTCCACAAGTGGAGGAAATTTAGCTCCCCTTAAAATGAATCCCAGGAGAAAACTTTTTAAATCCCGATATATTTATATCTTTTTAGTCCCATCTATCAGAATCAGTCATTAGAACCATGTTTATATATCATTCACCAAAAATGGAAAGGGTATATCGTTAGCTTGATATAGAAACATCCTAACTCATTATATTTATCAAATCGGTTTGTTTGCCTATTTCGATAATAGATATCGAAATAGACAACAAAAATCGATTTAAAAAAATATAATGAGTCTGGGCGTTTCTATATTAAAGTAATGATATATAGGTTTGTCATTCGGAAATGCTTTTTTTAGAAATTACAGACGTATTTCTAAAGAACCGTTTCCGACCCTATAAAGTATATAAATTTTGGGTTCTTATAAATAGGGAAGTCAAAATAACGATGACGATCTGTCCATCTTTCCGTCTGACTCTCCGCCAGACTGTCCAATGATGAAATGCATTTCATGAACGCCCTAAATAGTATACGCTCTTAAATTATAGATCAAACCACTGGAATATGTCCGCAACATTGATCTATTGCAAATCAGCAAAATCCATTCATGAATTACTGAGATATAACCAAAAACACATGCTGTCTTATTTATCCTCATGTTTTTGTTGTTTTGTATGACCTATACGTCCGACAGGCCTCCATATTAAAATGCTTTGTAAATATAGTCTTTTGAAGCTTTATGGTGAAAATCGCCAGAACAGAAAAAAGCACAAAAAAACGAGGAAAAAAACGTTAAAATGAAGAAAATTACTGAAACGGCAAAAAATTATCAAAGTTTGAAAAAAATGCCCAAAAGGAAAAAATTTCTTCAATGAAAAATAATTGCCAAAACGGAAAGAAACCGAATGGAAAAAATCGTCAAATCGAAAAATCGGCAAAACTGATTAAAAAACACCAAAGTTATAAAAAAAATCGGCAAAAAGAAAAAAAATCTCAAAAGGGAGAAATTACTAGAGAAGAAGAAGAAAATCGCCAAAATTGAAAGAAGTTACCAAACAGAAAAAGTCGCCCACAAAACTGGAAAAAAATCACCGGAACGAAAGCAATCGCCAAAACTGGAGAAAGTCGTCAAAACGGCAATAAAATGCTAAGACGGAATAAATAACCAAAAGTTGGAATAAGACGCTGCAACCGAGAAAATTGCCAAAACAAACAAAAAATCGCTTAAACGAGAAAAATCGCTCAAACTGGAAAAAATCGCTAAAACAGAATATATCGCCAAAATGAGAAAAATTGCTGAAACGGAAAAAAATCATCAAAATTTAAAACAAATATCGCTAAGACCAAATAAATTCGTTAACAGTGAACAAATCATAACAGAAAAAAATCGCTACAACTCGAAACGAAAAAAAAAATTGCCAAACAGAAAAAATCGAAAATAGAAAATCAAAAACGCGGAATATTATCATAAAAATCCAGGGAAAGTTCCACTTATCATAACTTTACGCCAACAAGCAATTGAGGTCGTATTTCAGAGCCAGAGAAGTGAAAAAATACGTTTTCTTTCGAAATACAAACTTAATAGCTGGTTGGCGTTACGTTACGTAAATGGTGACTTTCTGTGAAAATGCCCATATACTTTTTATAGCTTATGAAGGAATTTTTTTTATCAGTGTAACTAATATAAATATGAGAAGGTAGGTTTCATATTACAGTTTTCGTATTTTTCGATTTTTAACATTTTTCTGCATTGACCGTTACACATGCTTTCGCGGTTGATCTGGGAATAGTTTTTGCAAAAAAAATTTACCACAAGAAATTAGTATAGGGTTTGAAAGCACTATACCTCTACTCTCTAAAAACAAAAAAACTTACAATAATCGCAGTACGAAGCTAAAAGCTATGACCACTTTCTCGATTTTGACTTGGGTTCACACAAAAAATGAAAATATTTTATCTTTTATAATACTTCTTTACTAAGACTTATATATAAGCAAAAGGTATGCTGGCTAGCTTTTCTTTCAAATAAGAATAACTTTAATAAAATCGACCAAAAATGCTAAAAGTTATGTCAGTTTCAATAATTATTTGTAGCGAAATACGACCTACCAAATAAATTCTTCGAAAATATAACAACCCATAGTGCGGTAGAAGCAAAATTTTTTCATAGCAAATCAGAAATTTCTAAATGGATAATGATCTATATATCGTTTCTACAATTCTGCTGCTGTTAACTTATTTTTGACGTCGTAAAATTTATATATAAATTATATTTAAGTCTTTTTCAACGTAACGCTCAATACATTTTCTTACGAATTTAATATTTTTCAGAACATACACTGTATTTTGAATTTCATAGAATTCAGATGTATAATTTTTGATTAGTTTTAACATTACCTCTTTAATTATTCTCTAAAAAACTTCAATTAATTTTAAAATATATGGATAACACTCAATACATTTTTTTACTATTAATACTATTTAACAAAGTTCGCAAACCTTTAAATATTTAGAAGTACAAACCTACTGCTAAAGCAGTGTTAACTTTAAAATGTATGCGTTTATTTTACGGAATATTTTACTATACTTTCAACGGGCACGAAAAAGCATTTGAAATGAGAATCACCCATATATATATATATATATATATATATATATATATATATATATTCGGCATATCCGAATATAGCACTCTTACTTTTTTTTGTACCGTATAGTTAACTAAAAACAGAATCTTATTTTAAGGCAATGAAAATTAAGACTACATGTTGCCAATTCAATTTCGCATTTGAGTAGAGGACAGACAGCCATGTGAGAAAATATAATTGAACATAAAGTCTCAAATTTTCTTCAAAAGGCATTTAAAAACTCAGCTAAAAAACCTAACATGGATATGTTTTAAATTAACGTTTTTTAAGAAAAGTTTCACAAAAAAATTTCTACTACTTTGAAATTTTTTCTTGTAGATTTCTTTTTAATATGCAAGCACAAGTGAAAAAGTTACACTTTTTATCTTGTAGTACTTTGCATTTTTATTTAGCCGAGATTGGGGAAAATAAAGCCTATAAGGGCAAAAGCCACTTAATGAAAAATACATAAATACATTAACATGAATGTATGTGAATAAAAAACAACAATTTATTTCTTATTTTATCTCTGTTATTATTAAGTGCAACAATAAGTTTTTTTTAATTTTTTCTATTGTAAATCTTTAAGTAGAGAATTTAAAGGATTTGAAATGTGTTTTTAAGGATTCTTATTCCTTTTACTGTAATTCCTATTTTTATTGCTATTGTTAAGATATTTAATATTTGTGTTGAAATGTAAACATTTTATTATTTTACTACACAATAATATTTTTTAATTAAAATCAGATAAATTTATCTGAAAAGATTCATGGCAATTTGAAAAGGCACTAACGAAGGCAAGAAAGAAACTAAAGGATACGAAAAGTATTTATGTATGTGTGCAAATAAAAGTAAGAGATTACAAGAGCATTAGAGTAAATACATGTGTTTTTTGAATTTATAAAATATATTATTTCAAATGAAGGACATTTTCCTTAAAAATTAATGTTTTATAAGATTTTATGAATTGAAATTTCACACATTGTACTATTTGAGTGGGGTACTTAAATGTTTCCTTTCAATAAGTACCATTAGAGATTTTAGATGATCGAACCAATAATGGCTATCAAAACAAAACCATAATAGGAGCTATAAAACTGTAATAATATTTTAATACCGTTGTATTGGTTAGTTTTTGAGATAACAGAACTTTTGCTTAAGAAGCGAATTAAAATATATTAAATGTGAAATAACCTCGCAATGGGTTAATAGATTTTAAATTTTTATATATCATTCGAAAGGTATTTTAAAGTACTTTAATATGATACCTAAATTATTAATCTATGTTTCATATTTTTTAAGATATGACATACAAATCGGGTATTATTTTTGAAGCGAACAACCAAAAAAATTGTTTTGCAGAATTTCCATAACTATTGTTCTAGTAGGTATAAATTTTTTTTATGATGTTTATTTGTTAGAGTTATTAAGTATGAAAGTGCTGCCATTTTTGAAAAAAAAATATTTGAAATTATTGGGTATGAAGACACCCTAGGCTAATTTTGGTAATAAATAAATAAAAATAATAATAAGGGTCGAAGGTGGAAAAATTTTACTTTCAATTGGTCATTTCCGGTTTTGATAATGAAACATTTTTTTTTAATTAAATATCTTTTTAAGATCAGATGATTTCCTATAAGAATCTCTGATTTTATTTTTTTCCAGCTGGAAACAATAATAAAAAAATCAAAAACGGCAACACTTTCGCAACCCATAACTCGACAAATAAACATCATAAAAAAAATTTGCATGCACATTTATACCTCCTAGAACTATAGTTATGCCAAATATCATGCAATTTCGGCAAAAAAAAAATTTGGGTTGTTCGCTTCAAAAATAATGCCCCATATATAGCATATAATTAGTTTCAAAATACATACATATTTTTAGTTGCGATTATAGTTTGAAAAATCAATTGCTTCGTAATGTCATTCGTTAATTTAAGGAGGCAATTTTGATACAGGAGATAAAAAAAGTTAAATTCGTATTAATAAGCTTCTTAGAAATTGCCTGATTACATTCCACAGCAATGAAAATGTTTCGGAGATCAAAATAGATAACTCTTATTAGAGGCCTGCACAAGTATACTCGAAATTACTCGTATGTACATATGTATAACAATTTGTACATGCATGTACACATACGTACATACATAAGAACATACACACACACGAAATTCATACGAGTACATTCTACGAATACATTTGAGTACTCCTTGCAGTCCGCTAATTATTATGTATTTTTATCTGCTAGATTCAGAAATCATCATAAAAATGTCCGATTAGCTTAAGTTTTAAAGATATAGTGACTTTATTATTTTCATAAATTACATAATTTTTTGTATTCTTCCCATATTTCCGGACAGGTCCTTAAAATCATAAAACAATTTATGGATTATTATGGACGGGCGTAAGCAATTTTATTAATCTTTGTGGCAAAATTATCCACACGCCACTGATGTCTTAAACAAACACGCTATTCTCTTTACAAAAGCAAAATCGAAAAACACACATGTACTATGCATTATGTGCATATGTGTTAGTATCAACTTTAAACGCTTATAGCTTTCAAAATACTGAACCGATTTTATTAAAATAAATATTCTGCACATCTGCATAGAAACACCTTTCAAATGGTACACTTTTTGTTTAAATCGGCTTCATAATAGTGGTCTAAAGGGGATAACAGAAAAATGTATATCCTTTAAATTACTTAATTAAGCTCAAAAATCGCAATCAGTGCTCCCGGTCGTGAATTTTTTTTCCTTTTATCACAATATTGCTTAAACAATTTTAACCTAAGATAGAGCAACTTACATATTTTTCTCTATAATTAATTCCTTTTAGCCTCTGCCTTGTAAAACACGCAAAAAATGTGGTCCAAAAAATATGTGCAGATAAGTTATTGCTTACATATGTTATTTTTTCGTTCACAGCTTTTTTTATGCTGCACAACAAAAACACATTGTTCAAATGAAAAATCATTTAATTTATACACTTACAAAAATAACCCACTCAACTGCTACATACATATAAGCCAGGGACCGCAACGGCTATGATTTTATCAAAATAGTTAACAAAAAATTTTTGTTTTTTAGCGGTACTTTTCAATCAAAATAACACTGGAACTTTAAGGATAGTTTTCAAAAATAACAGCTCAAATGTTACCGATTTATTTCAAATTTAATTATTTTTGGCCAAAAAAAAACATAATCGGTAAAACTTTATTTGAATTTAAGCAGTTATTTCTGACCGAACCAATTTCGGTAAACCTTCTTAATATGGTGTTTTTTGAATAATGCTTTCGGAGTTATTCACAAACTAGTATCGAAAAAAATTACTTTATTTTTCTTCTAAAACTTCAAGAGCTTTACTTTTTAACCAAATGTGTATTACGACCAAAACAAGCCATATATCACGAAAATTTGTATACAAATTTTGATTTTATTAGGAATTAAATGAAATATACCACATATTTTTATTTAAAGTCCATTTTCTTTGCAGAGCAGTCTTATTATTTCTTAGCTAACAAGTAGCATACTGCTATATTCAAATATCGAATAAAGAAATTTCGAAAATAGCTGCTATTTTCTATCCCTGACATAAACACGCACATACAAACAGAAATACTTTCACATTGACACACATAACTTAAAAGCATAATGAGTATTTTTTAATTTAATTTTTTTTTTTTATTTAAAAAAACTGCTTTTGTTAAAACCAAAGACCAACCAAATAAATACTTTGAAATAAACAAAAAATCTAATTTAGTGAAAACACACAACACAAAATGACGAGAGGATGCTGCTGATGTTGACGATAATGGTCACTTTTTCATTACCAAAAATACCAACTAAATAAAAGAATCGAAGATGAACAAATGAACACAAAAATATTTCAAGCATAAAATGCCAACAACAGAATTAAACAAATACGCTTTGAACAATTGAACATTAAAACAAAAACATAAAAAAGTAAATATGTACATTTGAAAAA